>CAXARU010000125.1:0-584132 GCA_963971365.1 Lasioglossum villosulum | reverse complement strand
ATAAATCAAATTCTATAAATAAAATTATTTCAACTAAAATACTATTTATAAAATTATTTTGTATGAAATTCATTCCTCAATTTAAATTTCATAAATCAAATACTATAAATAAAATTATTTCAACTAAAATACTATTTATAAAATTATTTTGTATGAAATTCATTCCTCAATTTAAATTTCATAAATCAAATACTATAAATAAAATTATTTCAACTAAAATACTATTTATAAAATTATTTTATATGAAATTTATCCCACAATTAGAATTAAATTTCACAAAAATTTAATTTTCATAATTTTTTAATAAAAAAGTTTCCCCGAATTTTTATTATTTATTGTTTTTAAAATGAAAAATAAGTTATTATTATCACCCTTATAATTTATCTTTTTTCCTCTCAATTAATATAAACTTTTAATTACTATAAGATAAATGTATAAATTTAAATTTCATAAATCAAATACTATAAATAAAATTATTTCAACTAAAATACTATTATAAAATTATTTCATATGAAATTCATTCCTCAATTTAAATTTCATAAATCAAATGCTATAAATAAAATTATTTCAACTAAAATACTATTTATAAAATTATTTTGTATGAAATTCATTCCTCAATTTAAATTTCATAAATCAAATGCTATAAATAAAATTATTTCAACTAAAATAGTATTTATAAAATTATTTTATATGAAATTCATTCCTCAATCTAAATTTCATAAATCAAATTCTATAAATAAAATTATTTCAACTAAAATACTATTTATAAAATTATTTTGTATGAAATTCATTCCTCAATTTAAATTTCATAAATCAAATACTATAAATAAAATTATTTCAACTAAAATACTATTTATAAAATTATTTTGTATGAAATTCATTCCTCAATTTAAATTTCATAAATCAAATACTATAAATAAAATTATTTCAACTAAAATACTATTTATAAAATTATTTTATATGAAATTTATCCCACAATTAGAATTAAATTTCACAAAAATTTAATTTTCATAATTTTTTAATAAAAAAGTTTCCTCGAATTTTTATTATTTATTGTTTTTAAAATGAAAAATAAGTTATTATTATCACCCTTATAATTTATCTTTTTTCCTCTCAATTAATATAAACTTTTAATTACTATAAGATAAATGTATAAATTTAAATTTCATAAATCAAATACTATAAATAAAATTATTTCAACTAAAATACTATTTATAAAATTATTTCATATGAAATTCATCCCTCAATTTAAATTTCATAAATCAAATACTATAAATAAAATTATTTCAACTAAAATACTATTTATAAAATTATTTTGTATGAAATTCATTCCTCAATTTAAATTTCATAAATCAAATGCTATAAATAAAATTATTTCAACTAAAATAGTATTTATAAAATTATTTTATATGAAATTAATTCCTCAATTTAAATTTCATAAATCAAATACTATAAATAAAATTATTTCAACTAAAATACTATTTATA
Source organism: Lasioglossum villosulum (assembly GCA_963971365.1). Taxonomy (NCBI): domain Eukaryota; kingdom Metazoa; phylum Arthropoda; class Insecta; order Hymenoptera; family Halictidae; genus Lasioglossum; species Lasioglossum villosulum. The sequence goes on along the minus strand of CAXARU010000125.1, from coordinate 582,645 downwards.
AAATTATTTTGTATGAAATTCATTCCCTAATTTAAATTTCATAAATCAAATACTATAAATAAAATTTATTTCAACTAAAATACTATTTATAAAATTATTTTGTATGAAATTCATTCCTCAATTTAAATTTCATAAATCAAATACTATAAATAAAATTATTTCAACTAAAATACTATTTATAAAATTATTTCATATGAAATTCATTCCTCAATTTAAATTTCATAAATCAAATGTTATAAATAAAATTATTTCAACTAAAATACTATTTATAAAATTATTTCATATGAAATTCATTCCTCAATTTAAATTTCATAAATCAAATGCTATAAATAAAATTATTTCAACTAAAATACTATTTATAAAATTATTTTGTATGAAATTCAGTCCTCAATTTAAATTTCATAAATCAAATACTATAAATAAAATTATTTCAACTAAAATACTATTTATAAAATTATTTCATATGAAATTCATTCCTCAATTTAAATTTCATAAATCAAATGCTATAAATAAAATTATTTCAACTAAAATACTATTTATAAAATTATTTTGTATGAAATTCATTCCTCAATTTAAATTTCATAAATCAAATGCTATAAATAAAATTATTTCAACTAAAATAGTATTTATAAAATTATTTTATATGAAATTCATTCCTCAATCTAAATTTCATAAATCAAATTCTATAAATAAAATTATTTCAACTAAAATACTATTTATAAAATTATTTTGTATGAAATTCATTCCTCAATTTAAATTTCATAAATCAAATACTATAAATAAAATTATTTCAACTAAAATACTATTTATAAAATTATTTTGTATGAAATTCATTCCTCAATTTAAATTTCATAAATCAAATACTATAAATAAAATTATTTCAACTAAAATACTATTTATAAAATTATTTTATATGAAATTTATCCCACAATTAGAATTAAATTTCACAAAAATTTAATTTTCATAATTTTTTAATAAAAAAGTTTCCTCGAATTTTTATTATTTATTGTTTTTAAAATGAAAAATAAGTTATTATTATCACCCTTATAATTTATCTTTTTTCCTCTCAATTAATATAAACTTTTAATTACTATAAGATAAATGTATAAATTTAAATTTCATAAATCAAATACTATAAATAAAATTATTTCAACTAAAATACTATTTATAAAATTATTTCATATGAAATTCATCCCTCAATTTAAATTTCATAAATCAAATACTATAAATAAAATTATTTCAACTAAAATACTATTTATAAAATTATTTTGTATGAAATTCATTCCTCAATTTAAATTTCATAAATCAAATGCTATAAATAAAATTATTTCAACTAAAATACTATTATAAAATTATTTTGTATGAAATTAATTCCTCAATTTAAATTTCATAAATCAAATACTATAAATAAAATTATTTCAACTAAAATACTATTTATAAAATTATTTTGTATGAAATTCATTCCCTAATTTAAATTTCATAAATCAAATACTATAAATAAAATTTATTTCAACTAAAATACTATTTATAAAATTATTTTGTATGAAATTCATTCCTCAATTTAAATTTCATAAATCAAATACTATAAATAAAATTATTTCAACTAAAATACTATTTATAAAATTATTTCATATGAAATTCATTCCTCAATTTAAATTTCATAAATCAAATGTTATAAATAAAATTATTTCAACTAAAATACTATTTATAAAATTATTTTGTATGAAATTCATTCCTCAATTTAAATTTCATAAATCAAATACTATAAATAAAATTATTTCAACTAAAATACTATTTATAAAATTATTTTGTATGAAATTCATTCCTCAATTTAAATTTCATAAATCAAATACTATAAATAAAATTATGTCAACTAAAATACTATTTATAAAATTATTTTGTATGAAGTTCATTCCTCAATTTAAATTTCATAAATCAAATACTATAAATAAAATTATTTCAACTAAAATACTATTTATAAAATTATTTTATATGAAATTCATACCTCAATCTAAATTTCATAAATCAAATTCTATAAATAAAATTATTTCAACTAAAATACTATTTATAAAATTATTTTATATGAAATTCATTCCTCAATTTAAATTTCATAAATCAAATACTATAAATAAAATTATTTCAACTAAAATACTATTATAAAATTATTTTGTATGAAATTAATTCCTCAATTTAAATTTCATAAATCAAATACTATAAATAAAATTATTTCAACTAAAATACTATTTATAAAATTATTTTGTATGAAGTTCATTCCTCAATTTAAATTTCATAAATCAAATACTATAAATAAAATTATTTCAACTAAAATACTATTATAAAATTATTTTGTATGAAATTAATTCCTCAATTTAAATTTCATAAATCAAATACTATAAATAAAATTATTTCAACTAAAATACTATTTATAAAATTATTTCATATGAAATTCATTCCTCAATTTAAATTTCATAAATCAAATGCTATAAATAAAATTATTTCAACTAAAATACTATTTATAAAATTATTTTGTATGAAATTCAGTCCTCAATTTAAATTTCATAAATCAAATACTATAAATAAAATTATTTCAACTAAAATACTATTTATAAAATTATTTTGTATGAAATTCATTCCTCAATTTAAATTTCATAAATCAAATACTATAAATAAAATTATGTCAACTAAAATACTATTTATAAAATTATTTTGTATGAAGTTCATTCCTCAATTGAAATTTCATAAATCAAATACTATAAATAAAATTATTTCAACTAAAATACTATTTATAAAATTACTTTATATGAAATTTATTCGTCAATTTAAATTTCATAAACCAAATGTTATAAATAAAATTATTTCAACTAAAATACTATTTATAAAATTATTTTATATGAAATTCATTCCTCAATCTAAATTTCATAAATCAAATTCTATAAATAAAATTATTTCAACTAAAATACTATTTATAAAATTATTTTGTATGAAATTCATTCCTCAATTTAAATTTCATAAATCAAATGCTATAAATAAAATTATTTCAACTAAAATAGTATTTATAAAATTATTTTATATGAAATTCATTCCTCAATCTAAATTTCATAAATCAAATTCTATAAATAAAATTATTTCAACTAAAATACTATTTATAAAATTATTTTATATGAAATTCATTCCTCTATCTAAATTTCATAAATCAAATTCTATAAATAAAATTATTTCAACTAAAATACTATTTATAAAATTATTTTATATGAAATTCATTCCTCAATTTAAATTTCATAAATCAAATACTATAAATAAAATTATTTCAACTAAAATACTATTATAAAATTATTTTGTATGAAATTAATTCCTCAATTTAAATTTCATAAATCAAATACTATAAATAAAATTATTTCAACTAAAATACTATTTATAAAATTATTTCATATGAAATTCATTCCTCAATTTAAATTTCATAAATCAAATACTATAAATAAAATTATTTCAACTATAATACTATTTATAAAATTATTTTGTATGAAATTCATTCCTCAATTTAAATTTCATAAATCAAATGCTATAAATAAAATTATTTCAACTAAAATACTATTATAAAATTATTTTGTATGAAATTAATTCCTCAATTTAAATTTCATAAATCAGATACTATAAATAAAATTATTTCAACTAAAATACTATTTATAAAATTATTTTGTATGAAATTCATTCCCTAATTTAAATTTCATAAATCAAATACTATAAATAAAATTTATTTCAACTAAAATACTATTTATAAAATTATTTTGTATGAAATTCATTCCTCAATTTAAATTTCATAAATCAAATACTATAAATAAAATTATTTCAACTAAAATACTATTTATAAAATTATTTCATATGAAATTCATTCCTCAATTTAAATTTCATAAATCAAATGCTATAAATAAAATTATTTCAACTAAAATACTATTTATAAAATTATTTTGTATGAAATTCATTCCTCAATTTAAATTTCATAAATCAAATGCTATAAATAAAATTATTTCAACTAAAATAGTATTTATAAAATTATTTTATATGAAATTCATTCCTCAATCTAAATTTCATAAATCAAATTCTATAAATAAAATTATTTCAACTAAAATACTATTTATAAAATTATTTTGTATGAAATTCATTCCTCAATTTAAATTTCATAAATCAAATACTATAAATAAAATTATTTCAACTAAAATACTATTTATAAAATTATTTTGTATGAAATTCATTCCTCAATTTAAATTTCATAAATCAAATACTATAAATAAAATTATTTCAACTAAAATACTATTTATAAAATTATTTTATATGAAATTTATCCCACAATTAGAATTAAATTTCACAAAAATTTAATTTTCATAATTTTTTAATAAAAAAGTTTCCTCGAATTTTTATTATTTATTGTTTTTAAAATGAAAAATAAGTTATTATTATCACCCTTATAATTTATCTTTTTTCCTCTCAATTAATATAAACTTTTAATTACTATAAGATAAATGTATAAATTTAAATTTCATAAATCAAATACTATAAATAAAATTTATTTCAACTAAAATACTATTTATAAAATTATTTTGTATGAAATTCATTCCTCAATTTAAATTTCATAAATCAAATACTATAAATAAAATTATTTCAACTAAAATACTATTTATAAAATTATTTCATATGAAATTCATTCCTCAATTTAAATTTCATAAATCAAATGCTATAAATAAAATTATTTCAACTAAAATACTATTTATAAAATTATTTTGTATGAAATTCATTCCTCAATTTAAATTTCATAAATCAGATACTATAAATAAAATTATTTCAACTAAAATACTATTATAAAATTATTTTGTATGAAATTAATTCCTCAATTTAAATTTCATAAATCAAATACTATAAATAAAATTATTTCAACTAAAATACTATTTATAAAATTATTTCATATGAAATTCATTCCTCAATTTAAATTTCATAAATCAAATACTATAAATAAAATTATTTCAACTATAATACTATTTATAAAATTATTTTGTATGAAATTCATTCCTCAATTTAAATTTCATAAATCAAATGCTATAAATAAAATTATTTCAACTAAAATACTATTATAAAATTATTTTGTATGAAATTAATTCCTCAATTTAAATTTCATAAATCAGATACTATAAATAAAATTATTTCAACTAAAATACTATTTATAAAATTATTTTGTATGAAATTCATTCCCTAATTTAAATTTCATAAATCAAATACTATAAATAAAATTATGTCAACTAAAATACTATTTATAAAATTATTTTGTATGAAGTTCATTCCTCAATTTAAATTTCATAAATCAAATACTATAAATAAAATTATTTCAACTAAAATACTATTTATAAAATTATTTTATATGAAATTCATTCCTCAATCTAAATTTCATAAATCAAATTCTATAAATAAAATTATTTCAACTAAAATACTATTATAAAATTATTTTGTATGAAATTAATTCCTCAATTTAAATTTCATAAATCAAATACTATAAATAAAATTATTTCAACTAAAATACTATTTATAAAATTATTTTGTATGAAATTCATTCCCTAATTTAAATTTCATAAATCAAATACTATAAATAAAATTTATTTCAACTAAAATACTATTTATAAAATTATTTTGTATGAAATTCATTCCTCAATTTAAATTTCATAAATCAAATACTATAAATAAAATTATTTCAACTAAAATACTATTTATAAAATTATTTCATATGAAATTCATTCCTCAATTTAAATTTCATAAATCAAATGTTATAAATAAAATTATTTCAACTAAAATACTATTTATAAAATTATTTTGTATGAAATTCATTCCTCAATTTAAATTTCATAAATCAAATACTATAAATAAAATTATTTCAACTAAAATACTATTTATAAAATTATTTTGTATGAAATTCATTCCTCAATTTAAATTTCATAAATCAAATACTATAAATAAAATTATGTCAACTAAAATACTATTTATAAAATTATTTTGTATGAAGTTCATTCCTCAATTTAAATTTCATAAATCAAATACTATAAATAAAATTATTTCAACTAAAATACTATTTATAAAATTATTTTATATGAAATTCATTCCTCAATCTAAATTTCATAAATCAAATTCTATAAATAAAATTATTTCAACTAAAATACTATTTATAAAATTATTTTATATGAAATTCATTCCTCAATTTAAATTTCATAAATCAAATACTATAAATAAAATTATTTCAACTAAAATACTATTATAAAATTATTTTGTATGAAATTAATTCCTCAATTTAAATTTCATAAATCAAATACTATAAATAAAATTATTTCAACTAAAATACTATTTATAAAATTATTTTGTATGAAATTCATTCCTCAATTTAAATTTCATAAATCAAATGCTATAAATAAAATTATTTCAACTAAAATACTATTTATAAAATTATTTTGTATGAAATTCATTCCTCAATCTAAATTTCATAAATCAAATTCTATAAATAAAATTATTTCAACTAAAATACTATTTATAAAATTATTTTGTATGAAATTCATTCCTCAATTTAAATTTCATAAATCAAATGCTATAAATAAAATTATTTCAACTAAAATACTATTTATAAAATTATTTTGTATGAAATTCATTCCTCAATCTAAATTTCATAAATCAAATTCTATAAATAAAATTATTTCAACTAAAATACTATTTATAAAATTATTTTGTATGAAATTCATTCCTCAATTTAAATTTCATAAATCAAATACTATAAATAAAATTATTTCAACTAAAATACTATTTATAAAATTATTTTGTATGAAATTCATTCCTCAATTTAAATTTTATAAATCAAATGCTATAAATAAAATTATTTCAACTAAAATACTATTATAAAATTATTTTGTATGAAATTAATACCTCAATTTAAATTTCATAAATCAAATACTATAAATAAAATTATTTCAACTAAAATACTATTTATACAGTTATTTTGTATGAAATTCATTCCTCAATTTAAATTTCATAAATCAAATGCTATAAATAAAATTATTTCAACTAAAATACTATTTATAAAATTATTTTGTATGAAATTCATTCCTCAATTTAAATTTCATAAATCAAATACTATAAATAAAATTATTTCAACTAAAATACTATTTATAAAATTATTTTGTATGAAATTAATTCCTCAATTTAAATTTCATAAATCAAATACTATAAATAAAATTATTTCAACTAAAATACTATTTATAAAATTATTTTGTATGAAATTCATTCCCTAATTTAAATTTCATAAATCAAATACTATAAATAAAATTTATTTCAACTAAAATACTATTTATAAAATTATTTTGTATGAAATTCATTCCTCAATTTAAATTTCATAAATCAAATACTATAAATAAAATTATTTCAACTAAAATACTATTTATAAAATTATTTCATATGAAATTCATTCCTCAATTTAAATTTCATAAATCAAATGTTATAAATAAAATTATTTCAACTAAAATACTATTTATAAAATTATTTTGTATGAAATTCATTCCTCAATTTAAATTTCATAAATCAAATGCTATAAATAAAATTATTTCAACTAAAATACTATTTATAAAATTATTTTATATGAAATTCATTCCTCAATCTAAATTTCATAAATCAAATTCTATAAATAAAATTATGTCAACTAAAATACTATTTATAAAATTATTTTGTATGAAGTTCATTCCTCAATTTAAATTTCATAAATCAAATACTATAAATAAAATTATTTCAACTAAAATACTATTTATAAAATTATTTTGTATGAAATTCATCCCTCAATTTAAATTTCATAAATCAAATACTATAAATAAAATTATTTCAACTAAAAATACTATTTATAAAATTATTTTGTATGAAATTCCTTCCTCAATTTAAATTTCATAAATCAAATAGTATAAATAAAATTATTTCAACTAAAAATAATATTTATAAAATTATTTTATATGAAATTCATTCCTCAATTTAAATTTCATAAATCAAATGCTATAAATAAAATTATTTCAACTAAAATACTATTTATAAAATTATTTCATATGAAATTCATTCCTCATTTTAAATTTCATAAATCAAATACTATAAATAAAATTATTTCATCTAAAATACTATTTATAAAATTATTTTGTATGAAATTCATTCCTCAATTTAAATTTCATAAATCAAATGCTATAAATAAAATTATTTCAACTAAAATACTATTTATAAAATTATTTTGTATGAAATTCATTCCTCAATCTAAATTTCATAAATCAAATTCTATAAATAAAATTATTTCAACTAAAATACTATTTATAAAATTATTTTGTATGAAATTCATTCCTCAATTTAAATTTCATAAACCAAATGCTATAAATAAAATTATTTCAACTAAAATACTATTTATAAAATTATTTTGTATGAAATTCATTCCTCAACTTAAATTTCATAAATCAAATACTATAAATAAAATTATTTCAACTAAAATACTATTTATAAAATTATTTTGTATGAAGTTCATTCCTCAATTTAAATTTCATAAATCAAATGCTATAAATAAAATTATTTCAACTAAAATCCTATTTATAAAATTATTTTGTATGAAATTCATTCCTCAATTTAAATTTCATAAATCAAATACTATAAATAAAATTATTTCAACTAAAATACTATTTATAAAATTATTTTGTATGAAATTCATTCCTCAATTTAAATTTCATAAATCAAATGCTATAAATAAAATTATTTCAACTAAAATACTATTTATAAAATTATTTTGTATGAAATTCATTCCTCAACTTAAATTTCATAAATCAAATACTATAAATAAAATTATTTCAACTAAAACACTATTTATAAAATTATTTTGTATGAAGTTCATTCCTCAATTTAAATTTCATAAATCAAATGCTATAAATAAAATTATTTCAACTAAAATCCTATTTATAAAATTATTTTGTATGAAATTCATTCCTCAATTTAAATTTCATAAATCAAATACTATAAATAAAATTATTTCAACTAAAATACTATTTATAAAATTATTTTGTATGAAATTCATTCCTCAATTTAAATTTCATAAATCAAATGCTATAAATAAAATTATTTCAACTAAAATACTATTTATAAAATTATTTTATATGAAATTCATTCCTCAATCTAAATTTCATAAATCAAATTCTATAAATAAAATTATTTCAACTAAAATACTATTTATAAAATTATTTTATATGAAATTTATTCCTCAATTTAAATTTCATAAATCAAATGCTATAAATAAAATTATTTCAACTAAAATACTATTTATAAAATTATTTTGTATGAAATTCATTCCTCAATTTAAATTTCATAAATCAAATACTATAAATAAAATTATTTCAACTAAAATACTATTTATAAAATTATTTCATATGAAATTCATTCCTCAATTCCTCCCGGGTGCGAACATCGGGCGGCGGCTCATGCACGCAGACGTTTTCCACGTCTCGAATTCGTCGCGAATTCTTGCGGCTTTACTCGAGTTCGCTGTCACAACGAATCATGGAGGAGCCCCGTTCGTTTACGGCTAGCAACGTAGGTTACTTACTCGGCGTGTTCTCTTCCGTATTCAACGTTCATACGCGTCCGGTCGAGAGTCGCCACGAGAAGTACCTGCAGAAGAAGAACACTTGTCGCGTCGCGATCCGTTTTATGCCCTCGTCCAACGGGTGACGAGGGGTACTGTGCGGTGCGGTAACTTTCGGAAATTCCGGTGCCGTCGTGCTTCGGCGTTCGTCGGTTCTCGTCAGCGCGGTTCGGGTTCGCGGCTAGCGTTCCGTTTCGTAACAGGCCTGGTACGAACAGGTATGTTACACCCCCCTCCCCCATTACGGTAGCGAGCAAGCGGCAGTGAGGTCCGTTTATTTTATGAATAAGGAAATATCGAAAAATATAAATGTACACTTATAAGAATATGAACTTACTTCTACTCGCACTTATAATCTAAATCCTTACATCCTAACGCTCGGCGTAATACTGGGGCACAATACCGGCGGTCATTGCCTTTGACTAGACGCGGTGTGGCTCACGGTGCGAAAAAAAAAACGAAAAAGTAACCAATATTTTTTTTGTTGATTCGCTCCGAACGGACTGGGGTAACGCGGAGAACGGCCAAGAACGGCTTATTGCACTGGTGGAATGTGAGAAAGAAGGAAAAGAAAAAAAAAACTCATTTGAATTGCACCGATCGGCGGGCGGAGAGAAGAAAAAGAAACAAACAGACAAACAAAAAAAATAGCCGTATCTCCGGGAGAAAAAAAAATAAACCGCTCGCGTTCGGTCGGGTCGACTACTCGCGCTCGTCGCGAGCTGGAGTCGGTTTCCGCCTTGTCTTATAACCTACGGGGCGGTCCCGCATCCTCGTCGCGAGGGGGGGCCCTCCCTTTCGCTGCGCTCGCCGTTATACGGCCCGGTTTGATCGGTCCCGTACGGTTTCAAATCCCGCACGTGGATGTGGCGCGTCCACTTCCGATTCCGGTCGCGGAATCTGTGACCTCTGTGACACGTCTATGAACTCTGTTACCTCTGAGTGACCTCTGTGAGACGTCTATGACCTCTGTGAGATATCTATGACCTCTGTGAGATCTCAGTGACCACTGTGACCACTGTGTGACCTCTGTGAGACCTCTGTGACCACTGTGCCCTCTGTGAGGCGTCTATGACCTCTGAGGGACGTCTATGACCTCTGTGAGACCTCTATGACCTCTGTGACCTCTGTGTGACCTCTGTGAGACCTCTGTGACCACTGTGACCTCTGTGAGACGTCTATGACCTCTGTGACCTCTGTGTGACATGTGTGAGACCTCTGTGACCACTGTGACCTCTGTGAAGCGTCGTTGACCTCTGTGAGACCTCTATGACCTCTGTGACCTCTGTGCGACCTCTGTGATACCTCTGTGTGACCTCTGTGAGACTTCTGTGACCACTGTGACATCTGTGAGATGTCTATGACTTCTGTGACCTCTGTGTGACATCTGTGAGACCTCTGTGACCACTGTGACCTTTGTGAGACGTCTATGACCTCTGTGAGATCTCTATGACCTCTGTGAGATCTCTATGACCTCTGTGAGATCTCTGTGACCACTGTGACCTCTGTGTGACCTCTGTGAGACGTCTATGACCACTGTGACCTCTGTGAGGCGTCTATGACCTCTGTGTGACGTCTATGACCTCTGTGAGACCTCTGTGACCACTGTGACCTCTGTGTGACCTCTGTGAGACGTCTATGACCTCTTTGACCACTGTGTGACCTCTGTGAGACGTCTGTGACTACTGTGACCTCTGTGAGGAGTCTATGACCTCTGTGAGACCTCTATGACATCTGTGACCTCTGTGTGACCTCTGTGAGACCTCTGTGACCACTGTGACCTCTGTGTGACCTCTGTGAGACGTGTATCACTTCTGTGACCTCTGTGTGACCTCTGTGAGACCGCTGTGACGACTGCGACCTCTGTGAGACGTCTATGACCTCTGTGAGACGTCTATGACCACTGTGACCTCTGTGAGGCGTCTATGACCTCTGTGGGACGTCTATGACCTCTGTGAGACCTCTGTGACCACTGTGACCTCTGTGACCACTGTGACCTCTGTGAAGCGTTTATGACCTCTGTGAGACCTCTATGACCTCTGTGACCTCTGTGTGACATCTGTGAGACCTCTGTGACCACTGTGACCTCTGTGAGACGTCTATGACCTCTGTGAGATCTCTATGACCTCTGTGAGATCTCTATGACCTCTGTGAGATCTCTGTGACCACTGTGACCTCTGTGTGACCTCTGTGAGACGTCTATGATCACTGTGACCTCTGTGACACGTCTATGACCTCTGTGACCTCTGTGTGACCTCTGTGAGACGTCTATGACCTCTGTGAGATATCTATGACCTCTGTGACCTCTGTGAGACCTCTGTGACCAGTGTGACCTCTGTGTGACCTCTGTAAGACGTGTATGACTTCTGTGACCTCTGTGACACGTCTATGACCTCTGTGACCTCTGTGTGACCTCTGTGAGACGTCTATGACCTCTGTGAGATATCTATGACCTCTGTGACCTCTGTGAGGCCTCTGTGAGACCTCTGTGACCACTGTGACCACTGTGTGACCTCTGTGAGACCTCTGTGACCACTGTGACCTCTGTGTGACCTCTGTAAGACGTATATGACTTCTGTGACCTCTGTGACACGTCTATGACCTCTGTGACCTCTGTGTGACCTCTGTGAGACGTCTATGACCTCTGTGAGTTATCTATGACCTCTGTGACCTCTGTGAGGCCTCTGTGAGACCTCTGTGACCACTGTGACCACTGTGTGACCTCTGTGAGACCTCTGTGACCACTGTGCCCTCTGTGAGGCGTCTATGACCTCTGAGGGACGTCTATGACCTCTGTGAGACGTCTATGACCTCTGTGACCACTGTGTGACCTCTGTAGGACCTCTGTGACCACTGTGACCTGTGTGAAACGTCTATGACCTCTGTGAGACCTCTATGACCTCTGTGACCTCTGTGTGACCTCTGTGAGACCTCTGTGACCACTGTGACCTCTGTGAGACGTCTATGACCTCTGTGACCTCTGTGTGACATCTGTGAGACCTCTGTGACCACTGTGACCTCTGTGAGACGTCTATGACCTCTGTGAGATCTCTATGACCTCTGTGAGATCTCTATGACCTCTGTGAGATCTCTATGACCTCTGTGACCTCTGCGAGGCCTCTGCGAGACCTCTGTGACCACTGTGACCTCTGTGAGATCTCTATGACCTCTGTGAGATCTCTGTGACCACTGTGACCTCTGTGACCTCTGTGTGACCTCTGTGACCACTGTGACCTCTGTGAGACGTCTATGACCTCTGTGAGGTCTCTATGACCTCTGTGACCTCTGTGAGGCCTCTGTGAGACCTCTGTGACCACTGTGACATCTATGAAGCGTCTATGACCTCTGTGAGACCTCTATGACCTCTGTGACCTCTGTGTGACCTCTGTGAGACCTCTGTGACCACTGTGACCTCTGTGAGACGTCTATGACCTCTGTGAGATCTCTATGACCTCTGTGAGATCTCTGTGACCACTGTGACCTCTGTGACCTCTGTGTGACCTCTGTGAGATATCTATGACCTCTGTGACCTCTGTGACCACTGTGATCTCTGTGAGACGTCTATGACCTCTGTGAGACGTCTATGACCTCTGTGAGATCTCTATGACCTCTGTGAGATCTCTATGACCTCTGTGAGATCTCTATGACCTCTGTGAGACCTCTGTGACCACTGTGACCTCTGTGTGACCTCTGTGAGATATCTATGACCTCTGTGACCTCTGTGAGATCTCTGTGACCACTGTGACCTATGTGTGACCTCTGTGAGACGTCTATGACCTCTGTGAGACGTCTATGACCTCTGTGAGATTTCTATGACCTCTGTGAGATCTCTATGACCTCTGTGAGATCTCTATGACATCTGTGAGATCTCTGTGACCGCTGTGACCTCTGTGAGACTTCTGTGAGATCTCTATGACCTCTGTGAGATCTCTATGACCTCTGTGAGATCTCTATGACATCTGTGAGATCTCTGTGACCGCTGTGACCTCTGTGAGACTTCTGTGAGATCTCTATGACCTCTGTGAGATCTCTGTGACCGCTGTGACCTCTGTGAGACCTCTGTGAGACGTCTATGACCTCTGTGAGATCTCTGTGATCACTGTGACCTCTGTGTGACCTCTGTGAGACCTCTGTGACCACCGTGACCTCTGTGAGACGTCTATGACCTCTGTGAGATATCTATGACCTCTGTGACCTCTGTGAGGCCTCTGTGAGACCTCTGTGACCTCTGTGAGATCTCTATGACCTCTGTGAGATCTCTATGACCTCTGTGAGACCTCTGTGACCACTGTGACCTCTGTGTGACCTCTGTGAGATATCTATGACCTCTGTGACCTCTGTGAGATCTCTGTGACCACTGTGACCTATGTGTGACCTCTGTGAGACGTCTATGACCTCTGTGGGACGTCTATGACCTCTGTGAGATTTCTATGACCTCTGTGAGATCTCTATGACCTCTGTCAGATCTCTACGACATCTGTGAGATCTCTGTGACCGCTGTGACCTCTGTGAGACCTCTGTGAGATCTCTATGACCTCTGTGAGATCTCTGTGACCGCTGTGACCTCTGTGAGACCTCTGTGAGACGTCTATGACCTCTGTGAGATCTCTGTGACCACTGTGACCTCTGTGTGACCTCTGTGAGACCTCTGTGACCACTGTGACCTCTGTGAGATCTCTATGACCTCTGTGAGATCTCTATGACCTCTGTGAGATCTCTATGACCTCTGTGAGACCTCTGTGACCACTGTGACCTCTGTGTGACCTCTGTGAGATATCTATGACCTCTGTGACCTCTGTGAGATCTCTGTGACCACTGTGACCTATGTGTGACCTCTGTGAGACGTCTATGACCTCTGTGAGACGTCTATGACCTCTGTGAGATTTCTATGACCTCTGTGAGATCTCTATGACCTCTGTGAGATCTCTATGACATCTGTGAGATCTCTGTGACCGCTGTGACCTCTGTGAGAGTTCTGTGAGATCTCTATGACCTCTGTGAGATCTCTGTGACCGCTGTGACCTCTGTGAGACCTCTGTGAGACGTCTATGACCTCTGTGAGATCTCTGTGATCACTGTGACCTCTGTGTGACCTCTGTGAGACCTCTGTGACCACCGTGACCTCTGTGAGACGTCTATGACCTCTGTGAGATCTCTATGACCTCTGTGAGACCTCTGTGACCACTGTGACCTCTGTGTGACCTCTGTGAGATATCTATGACCTCTGTGACCTCTGTGAGATCTCTGTGACCACTGTGACCTATGTGTGACCTCTGTGAGACGTCTATGACCTCTGTGGGACGTCTATGACCTCTGTGAGATTTCTATGACCTCTGTGAGATCTCTATGACCTCTGTCAGATCTCTATGACATCTGTGAGATCTCTGTGACCGCTGTGACCTCTGTGAGACCTCTGTGAGATCTCTATGACCTCTGTGAGATCTCTGTGACCGCTGTGACCTCTGTGAGACCTCTGTGAGACGTCTATGACCTCTGTGAGATCTCTGTGACCACTGCGACCTCTGTGTGACCTCTGTGAGACCTCTGTGACCACTGTGACCTCTGTGAGACGTCTATGACCTCTGTGAGATCTCTATGACCTCTGTGAGATCTCTGTGACCACTGTGACCTCTGTGAGACGTCTATGACCTCTGTGAGATCTCTATGACCTCTGTGAGATCTCTATGACCTCTGTGAGATCTCTGTGACCACTGTGACCTCTGTGTGACCTCTGTGAGACCTCTGTGACCAATGTGACCTCTGTGAGACCTCTGTGACCACTCTGACCTCTGTGTGACCTCTGTGAGACGTCTATGACCTCTTGTGAGATATCTATGACCTCTGTGACCTCTGTAAGATCTCTGTGACCAGTGTGACCTCTGTGAGACCTCTGTGACCACTGTGACCTGTGTGAAACGTCTATGACCTCTGTGAGACCTCTATGACCTCTGTGACCTCTGTGTGAACTCTGTGAGACCTCTGTGACCACTGTGACCTCTGTGAGACGTCTATGACCTCTGTGACCGCTGTGTGACATCTGTGAGACCTCTGTGACCACTGTGACCTCTGTGAGACGTCTATGACCTCTGTGAGATCTCTATGACCTCTGTGAGATCTCTATGACCTCTGTGAGATCTCTGTGACCACTGTGACATCTGTGTGACCTCTGTGAGACGTCTATGATCACTGTGACCTCTGTGACACGCGTATGACCTCTGTGACCTCTGTGTGACCTCTGTGAGACGTCTATGACCTCTGTGAGATATCTATGACCTCTGTGACCTCTGTGAGACCTCTGTGACCAGTGTGACCTCTGTGTGACCTCTGTAAGACGTGTATGACTTCTGTGACCTCTGTGACACGTCTATGACCTCTGTGACCTCTGTGTGACCTCTGTGAGACGTCTATGACCTCTGTGAGATATCTATGACCTCTGTGACCTCTGTGAGGCCTCTGTGACCAGTGTGACCTCTGTGTGACCTCTGTGAGACGTCTATGACTTCTGTGACCACTGTGTGACCTCTGTGAGACGTCTATGACCTCTGTGACCTCTGTGTGACATCTGTGAGACCTCTGTGACCACTGTGACCTCTGTGAGACGTCTATGACCTCTGTGAGATCTCTATGACCTCTGTGAGATCTCTATGACCTCTGTGAGATCTCTGTAACCACTGTGACCTCTGTGTGACCTCTGTGACCACTGTGACCTCTTGTGAGATATCTATGACCTCTGTGACCTCTGTGAGATCTCTGTGACCAATGTGACCTCTGTGTGACCTCTGTGAGACGTCTATGACCTCTGTGACCTCTGTGTGACATCTGTGAGACCTCTGTGACCACTGTGACCTCTGTGAGACGTCTATGACCTCTGTGAGATCTCTATGACCTCTGTGAGATCTCTATGACCTCTGTGAGATCTCTGTGACCACTGTGACATCTGTGTGATCTCTGTGAGACCTCTGTGACCACTGTGACCTCTGTGTGACCTCTGTGAGATATCTATGACCTCTGTGAGATCTCTATGACCTCTGTGAGATCTCTGTGACCACTGTGACCTCTGTGTGACCTTTGTAAGACGTCTATGACCACTGTGACCTCTGTGACACGTCTATGACCTCTGTGACCTCTGTGTGACCTCTGTGAGACGTATATGACCTCTGTGAGATCTCTATGACCTCTGTGAGATCTCTATGACCTCTGTGAGATCTCTATGACCTCTGTGAGATCTCTATGACCTCTGTGAGACCTCTGTGACCACTGTGACCTCTGTGTGACCTCTGTGAGATATCTATGACCTCTGTGACCTCTGTGAGATCTCTGTGACCATTGTGACCTATGTGTGACCTCTGTGAGACGTCTATGACCTCTGTGAGACGTCTATGACCTCTGTGAGATTTCTATGACCTCTGTGAGATCTCTATGACCTCTGTGAGATCTCTATGACATCTGTGAGATCTCTGTGACCGCTGTGACCTCTGTGAGACCTCTGTGAGATCTCTATGACCTCTGTGAGATCTCTGTGACCGCTGTGACCTCTGTGAGACCTCTGTGAGACGTCTATGACCTCTGTGAGATCTCTGTGACCACTGTGACCTCTGTGTGACCTCTGTGAGACCTCTGTGACCACTGTGACCTCTGTGAGACGTCTATGACCTCTGTGAGATCTCTATGACCTCTGTGAGATCTCTGTGACCACTGTGACCTCTGTGACCTCTGTGTGACCTCTGTGAGACGTCTATGACCTCTGTGACCTCTGTGTGACATCTGTGAGACCTCTGTGACCACTGTGACCTCTGTGTGACCTCTGTGCGACGTCTATGACCTCTTGTGAGATATCTATGACCTCTGTGACCTCTGTGAGATCGCTGTGACCAGTGTGACCTCTGTGTGACCTCTGTGAGACCTTTGTGACCACTGTGACCTCTGTGAGACGTCTATGACCTCTGTGAGATCTCTATGACCTCTGTGAGATCTCTATGACCTCTGTGAGATCTCTGTGACCACTGTGACCTCTGTGTGACCTCTGTGAGACCTCTGTGACCACTGTGACCTCTGTGAGACGTCTATGACCTCTGTGACCTCTGTGAGGCCTCTGTGACCAGTGTGACCTCTGTGTGACCTCTGTGAGACGTCTATGACTTCTGTGACCACTGTGTGACCTCTGTGAGACCTCTGTGACCACTGTGACCTGTGTGAAACGTCTATGACCTCTGTGAGACCTCTATGACCTCTGTGACCTCTGTGTGACCTCTGTGAGACCTCTGTGACCACTTTGACCTCTGTGAGACGTCTATGACCTCTGTGACCTCTGTGTGACATCTGTGAGACCTCTGTGACCACTGTGACCTCTGTGAGACGTCTATGACCTCTGTGAGATATCTATGACCTCTGTGACCTCTGTGAGACCTCTGTGACCAGTGTGACCTCTGTGTGACCTCTGTAAGACGTGTATGACTTATGTGACCTCTGTGACACGTCTATGACCTCTGTGACCTCTGTGTGACCTCTGTGAGACGTCTATGACCTCTGTGAGATATCTATGACCTCTGTGACCTCTGTGTGACCTCTGTGAGACCTCTGTGACCACTGTGACCTCTGTGAGACGTCTATGACCTCTGTGACCTCTGTGTGACATGTGTGAGACCTCTGTGACCACTGTGACCTCTGTGAAGCGTCGTTGACCTCTGTGAGACCTCTATGACCTCTGTGACCTCTGTGCGACCTCTGTGATACCTCTGTGTGACCTCTGTGAGACTTCTGTGACCACTGTGACATCTGTGAGATGTCTATGACTTCTGTGACCTCTGTGTGACATCTGTGAGACCTCTGTGACCACTGTGACCTTTGTGAGACGTCTATGACCTCTGTGAGATCTCTATGACCTCTGTGAGATCTCTATGACCTCTGTGAGATCTCTGTGACCACTGTGACCTCTGTGTGACCTCTGTGAGACGTCTATGACCACTGTGACCTCTGTGAGGCGTCTATGACCTCTGTGTGACGTCTATGACCTCTGTGAGACCTCTGTGACCACTGTGACCTCTGTGTGACCTCTGTGAGACGTCTATGACCTCTTTGACCACTGTGTGACCTCTGTGAGACGTCTGTGACTACTGTGACCTCTGTGAGGCGTCTATGACCTCTGTGAGACCTCTATGACATCTGTGACCTCTGTGTGACCTCTGTGAGACCTCTGTGACCACTGTGACCTCTGTGTGACCTCTGTGAGACGTGTATCACTTCTGTGACCTCTGTGTGACCTCTGTGAGACCGCTGTGACGACTGCGACCTCTGTGAGACGTCTATGACCTCTGTGAGACGTCTATGACCACTGTGACCTCTGTGAGGCGTCTATGACCTCTGTGGGACGTCTATGACCTCTGTGAGACCTCTGTGACCACTGTGACCTCTGTGACCACTGTGACCTCTGTGAAGCGTTTATGACCTCTGTGAGACCTCTATGACCTCTGTGACCTCTGTGTGACATCTGTGAGACCTCTGTGACCACTGTGACCTCTGTGAGACGTCTATGACCTCTGTGAGATCTCTATGACCTCTGTGAGATCTCTATGACCTCTGTGAGATCTCTGTGACCACTGTGACCTCTGTGTGACCTCTGTGAGACGTCTATGATCACTGTGACCTCTGTGACACGTCTATGACCTCTGTGACCTCTGTGAGACGTCTATGACCTCTGTGAGATATCTATGACCTCTGTGACCTCTGTGAGACCTCTGTGACCAGTGTGACCTCTGTGTGACCTCTGTAAGACGTGTATGACTTCTGTGACCTCTGTGACACGTCTATGACCTCTGTGACCTCTGTGTGACCTCTGTGAGACGTCTATGACCTCTGTGAGATATCTATGACCTCTGTGACCTCTGTGAGGCCTCTGTGAGACCTCTGTGACCACTGTGACCACTGTGTGACCTCTGTGAGACCTCTGTGACCACTGTGACCTCTGTGTGACCTCTGTAAGACGTATATGACTTCTGTGACCTCTGTGACACGTCTATGACCTCTGTGACCTCTGTGTGACCTCTGTGAGACGTCTATGACCTCTGTGAGTTATCTATGACCTCTGTGACCTCTGTGAGGCCTCTGTGAGACCTCTGTGACCACTGTGACCACTGTGTGACCTCTGTGAGACCTCTGTGACCACTGTGCCCTCTGTGAGGCGTCTATGACCTCTGAGGGACGTCTATGACCTCTGTGAGACGTCTATGACCTCTGTGACCACTGTGTGACCTCTGTAGGACCTCTGTGACCACTGTGACCTGTGTGAAACGTCTATGACCTCTGTGAGACCTCTATGACCTCTGTGACCTCTGTGTGACCTCTGTGAGACCTCTGTGACCACTGTGACCTCTGTGAGACGTCTATGACCTCTGTGACCTCTGTGTGACATCTGTGAGACCTCTGTGACCACTGTGACCTCTGTGAGACGTCTATGACCTCTGTGAGATCTCTATGACCTCTGTGAGATCTCTATGACCTCTGTGAGATCTCTATGACCTCTGTGACCTCTGCGAGGCCTCTGCGAGACCTCTGTGACCACTGTGACCTCTGTGAGATCTCTATGACCTCTGTGAGATCTCTGTGACCACTGTGACCTCTGTGACCTCTGTGTGACCTCTGTGACCACTGTGACCTCTGTGAGACGTCTATGACCTCTGTGAGGTCTCTATGACCTCTGTGACCTCTGTGAGGCCTCTGTGAGACCTCTGTGACCACTGTGACATCTATGAAGCGTCTATGACCTCTGTGAGACCTCTATGACCTCTGTGACCTCTGTGTGACCTCTGTGAGACCTCTGTGACCACTGTGACCTCTGTGAGACGTCTATGACCTCTGTGAGATCTCTATGACCTCTGTGAGATCTCTGTGACCACTGTGACCTCTGTGACCTCTGTGTGACCTCTGTGAGATATCTATGACCTCTGTGACCTCTGTGACCACTGTGATCTCTGTGAGACGTCTATGACCTCTGTGAGACGTCTATGACCTCTGTGAGATCTCTATGACCTCTGTGAGATCTCTATGACCTCTGTGAGATCTCTATGACCTCTGTGAGACCTCTGTGACCACTGTGACCTCTGTGTGACCTCTGTGAGATATCTATGACCTCTGTGACCTCTGTGAGATCTCTGTGACCACTGTGACCTATGTGTGACCTCTGTGAGACGTCTATGACCTCTGTGAGACGTCTATGACCTCTGTGAGATTTCTATGACCTCTGTGAGATCTCTATGACCTCTGTGAGATCTCTATGACATCTGTGAGATCTCTGTGACCGCTGTGACCTCTGTGAGACTTCTGTGAGATCTCTATGACCTCTGTGAGATCTCTATGACCTCTGTGAGATCTCTATGACATCTGTGAGATCTCTGTGACCGCTGTGACCTCTGTGAGACTTCTGTGAGATCTCTATGACCTCTGTGAGATCTCTGTGACCGCTGTGACCTCTGTGAGACCTCTGTGAGACGTCTATGACCTCTGTGAGATCTCTGTGATCACTGTGACCTCTGTGTGACCTCTGTGAGACCTCTGTGACCACCGTGACCTCTGTGAGACGTCTATGACCTCTGTGAGATATCTATGACCTCTGTGACCTCTGTGAGGCCTCTGTGAGACCTCTGTGACCTCTGTGAGATCTCTATGACCTCTGTGAGATCTCTATGACCTCTGTGAGACCTCTGTGACCACTGTGACCTCTGTGTGACCTCTGTGAGATATCTATGACCTCTGTGACCTCTGTGAGATCTCTGTGACCACTGTGACCTATGTGTGACCTCTGTGAGACGTCTATGACCTCTGTGGGACGTCTATGACCTCTGTGAGATTTCTATGACCTCTGTGAGATCTCTATGACCTCTGTCAGATCTCTACGACATCTGTGAGATCTCTGTGACCGCTGTGACCTCTGTGAGACCTCTGTGAGATCTCTATGACCTCTGTGAGATCTCTGTGACCGCTGTGACCTCTGTGAGACCTCTGTGAGACGTCTATGACCTCTGTGAGATCTCTGTGACCACTGTGACCTCTGTGTGACCTCTGTGAGACCTCTGTGACCACTGTGACCTCTGTGAGATCTCTATGACCTCTGTGAGATCTCTATGACCTCTGTGAGATCTCTATGACCTCTGTGAGACCTCTGTGACCACTGTGACCTCTGTGTGACCTCTGTGAGATATCTATGACCTCTGTGACCTCTGTGAGATCTCTGTGACCACTGTGACCTATGTGTGACCTCTGTGAGACGTCTATGACCTCTGTGAGACGTCTATGACCTCTGTGAGATTTCTATGACCTCTGTGAGATCTCTATGACCTCTGTGAGATCTCTATGACATCTGTGAGATCTCTGTGACCGCTGTGACCTCTGTGAGAGTTCTGTGAGATCTCTATGACCTCTGTGAGATCTCTGTGACCGCTGTGACCTCTGTGAGACCTCTGTGAGACGTCTATGACCTCTGTGAGATCTCTGTGATCACTGTGACCTCTGTGTGACCTCTGTGAGACCTCTGTGACCACCGTGACCTCTGTGAGACGTCTATGACCTCTGTGAGATCTCTATGACCTCTGTGAGACCTCTGTGACCACTGTGACCTCTGTGTGACCTCTGTGAGATATCTATGACCTCTGTGACCTCTGTGAGATCTCTGTGACCACTGTGACCTATGTGTGACCTCTGTGAGACGTCTATGACCTCTGTGGGACGTCTATGACCTCTGTGAGATTTCTATGACCTCTGTGAGATCTCTATGACCTCTGTCAGATCTCTATGACATCTGTGAGATCTCTGTGACCGCTGTGACCTCTGTGAGACCTCTGTGAGATCTCTATGACCTCTGTGAGATCTCTGTGACCGCTGTGACCTCTGTGAGACCTCTGTGAGACGTCTATGACCTCTGTGAGATCTCTGTGACCACTGCGACCTCTGTGTGACCTCTGTGAGACCTCTGTGACCACTGTGACCTCTGTGAGACGTCTATGACCTCTGTGAGATCTCTATGACCTCTGTGAGATCTCTGTGACCACTGTGACCTCTGTGAGACGTCTATGACCTCTGTGAGATCTCTATGACCTCTGTGAGATCTCTATGACCTCTGTGAGATCTCTGTGACCACTGTGACCTCTGTGTGACCTCTGTGAGACCTCTGTGACCAATGTGACCTCTGTGAGACCTCTGTGACCACTCTGACCTCTGTGTGACCTCTGTGAGACGTCTATGACCTCTTGTGAGATATCTATGACCTCTGTGACCTCTGTAAGATCTCTGTGACCAGTGTGACCTCTGTGAGACCTCTGTGACCACTGTGACCTGTGTGAAACGTCTATGACCTCTGTGAGACCTCTATGACCTCTGTGACCTCTGTGTGAACTCTGTGAGACCTCTGTGACCACTGTGACCTCTGTGAGACGTCTATGACCTCTGTGACCGCTGTGTGACATCTGTGAGACCTCTGTGACCACTGTGACCTCTGTGAGACGTCTATGACCTCTGTGAGATCTCTATGACCTCTGTGAGATCTCTATGACCTCTGTGAGATCTCTGTGACCACTGTGACATCTGTGTGACCTCTGTGAGACGTCTATGATCACTGTGACCTCTGTGACACGCGTATGACCTCTGTGACCTCTGTGTGACCTCTGTGAGACGTCTATGACCTCTGTGAGATATCTATGACCTCTGTGACCTCTGTGAGACCTCTGTGACCAGTGTGACCTCTGTGTGACCTCTGTAAGACGTGTATGACTTCTGTGACCTCTGTGACACGTCTATGACCTCTGTGACCTCTGTGTGACCTCTGTGAGACGTCTATGACCTCTGTGAGATATCTATGACCTCTGTGACCTCTGTGAGGCCTCTGTGACCAGTGTGACCTCTGTGTGACCTCTGTGAGACGTCTATGACTTCTGTGACCACTGTGTGACCTCTGTGAGACGTCTATGACCTCTGTGACCTCTGTGTGACATCTGTGAGACCTCTGTGACCACTGTGACCTCTGTGAGACGTCTATGACCTCTGTGAGATCTCTATGACCTCTGTGAGATCTCTATGACCTCTGTGAGATCTCTGTAACCACTGTGACCTCTGTGTGACCTCTGTGACCACTGTGACCTCTTGTGAGATATCTATGACCTCTGTGACCTCTGTGAGATCTCTGTGACCAATGTGACCTCTGTGTGACCTCTGTGAGACGTCTATGACCTCTGTGACCTCTGTGTGACATCTGTGAGACCTCTGTGACCACTGTGACCTCTGTGAGACGTCTATGACCTCTGTGAGATCTCTATGACCTCTGTGAGATCTCTATGACCTCTGTGAGATCTCTGTGACCACTGTGACATCTGTGTGATCTCTGTGAGACCTCTGTGACCACTGTGACCTCTGTGTGACCTCTGTGAGATATCTATGACCTCTGTGAGATCTCTATGACCTCTGTGAGATCTCTGTGACCACTGTGACCTCTGTGTGACCTTTGTAAGACGTCTATGACCACTGTGACCTCTGTGACACGTCTATGACCTCTGTGACCTCTGTGTGACCTCTGTGAGACGTATATGACCTCTGTGAGATCTCTATGACCTCTGTGAGATCTCTATGACCTCTGTGAGATCTCTATGACCTCTGTGAGATCTCTATGACCTCTGTGAGACCTCTGTGACCACTGTGACCTCTGTGTGACCTCTGTGAGATATCTATGACCTCTGTGACCTCTGTGAGATCTCTGTGACCATTGTGACCTATGTGTGACCTCTGTGAGACGTCTATGACCTCTGTGAGACGTCTATGACCTCTGTGAGATTTCTATGACCTCTGTGAGATCTCTATGACCTCTGTGAGATCTCTATGACATCTGTGAGATCTCTGTGACCGCTGTGACCTCTGTGAGACCTCTGTGAGATCTCTATGACCTCTGTGAGATCTCTGTGACCGCTGTGACCTCTGTGAGACCTCTGTGAGACGTCTATGACCTCTGTGAGATCTCTGTGACCACTGTGACCTCTGTGTGACCTCTGTGAGACCTCTGTGACCACTGTGACCTCTGTGAGACGTCTATGACCTCTGTGAGATCTCTATGACCTCTGTGAGATCTCTGTGACCACTGTGACCTCTGTGACCTCTGTGTGACCTCTGTGAGACGTCTATGACCTCTGTGACCTCTGTGTGACATCTGTGAGACCTCTGTGACCACTGTGACCTCTGTGTGACCTCTGTGCGACGTCTATGACCTCTTGTGAGATATCTATGACCTCTGTGACCTCTGTGAGATCGCTGTGACCAGTGTGACCTCTGTGTGACCTCTGTGAGACCTTTGTGACCACTGTGACCTCTGTGAGACGTCTATGACCTCTGTGAGATCTCTATGACCTCTGTGAGATCTCTATGACCTCTGTGAGATCTCTGTGACCACTGTGACCTCTGTGTGACCTCTGTGAGACCTCTGTGACCACTGTGACCTCTGTGAGACGTCTATGACCTCTGTGACCTCTGTGAGGCCTCTGTGACCAGTGTGACCTCTGTGTGACCTCTGTGAGACGTCTATGACTTCTGTGACCACTGTGTGACCTCTGTGAGACCTCTGTGACCACTGTGACCTGTGTGAAACGTCTATGACCTCTGTGAGACCTCTATGACCTCTGTGACCTCTGTGTGACCTCTGTGAGACCTCTGTGACCACTTTGACCTCTGTGAGACGTCTATGACCTCTGTGACCTCTGTGTGACATCTGTGAGACCTCTGTGACCACTGTGACCTCTGTGAGACGTCTATGACCTCTGTGAGATATCTATGACCTCTGTGACCTCTGTGAGACCTCTGTGACCAGTGTGACCTCTGTGTGACCTCTGTAAGACGTGTATGACTTATGTGACCTCTGTGACACGTCTATGACCTCTGTGACCTCTGTGTGACCTCTGTGAGACGTCTATGACCTCTGTGAGATATCTATGACCTCTGTGACCTCTGTGAGGCCTCTGTGAGACCTCTGTGACCACTGTGACCACTGTGTGACCTCTGTGAGACCTCTGTGACCACTGTGACCTCTGTGAGGCGTCTATGACCTCTGAGGGACGTCTATGACCTCTGTGAGACCTCTGTGACCACTGTGACCTCTGTGTGACCTCTGTGAAACGTCTATGACCTCTTTGACCACTGTGTGACCTCTGTGAGACGTCTGTGACTACTGTGACATCTGTGAGACGTCTATGACCTCTGTGAGATCTCTATGACCTCTGTGAGATCTCTATGAACTCTGTGAGATCTCTGTGACCACTGTGACCTCTGTGTGACCTCTGTGAGACGTCTATGATCACTGTGACCTCTGTGACACGTCTATGACCTCTGTGACCTCTGTGTGACCTCTGTGAGACGTCTATGACCTCTGTGAGATATCTATGACCTCTGTGACCTCTGTGAGACCTCTGTGACCAGTGTGACCTCTGTGTGACCTCTGTAAGACGTATATGACTTCTGTGACCTCTGTGACACGTCTATGACCTCTGTGACCTCTGTGTGACCTCTGTGAGACGTCTATGACCTCTGTGAGATATCTATGACCTCTGTGACCTCTGTGAGGCCTCTGTGAGACCTCTGTGACCACTGTGACCACTGTGTGACCTCTGTGAGACCTCTGTGACCACTGTGACCTCTGTGAGGCGTCTATGACCTCTGAGGGACGTCTATGACCTCTGTGAGACCTCTGTGACCACTGTGACCTCTGTGAGACCTCTGTGACCACTGTGACCTCTGTGAGGCGTCTATGACCTCTGAGGGACGTCTATGACCTCTGTGAGACCTCTGTGACCACTGTGACCTCTGTGTGACCTCTGCGAGACGTGTATCACTTCTGTGACCTCTGTGTGACCTCTGTGAGACCTCTGTGACGACTGTGACCTCTGTGAGACGTCTATGACCTCTGTGAGACCTCTGTGACCACTGTGACCTCTGTGAGGCGTCTATGACCTCTGTGGGACGTCTATGACCTCTGTGAGACCTCTGTGACCACTGTGACCTCTGTGTGACCTCTGTGAGACGTCTATGACCTCTTTGACCACTGTGTGACCTCTGTGAGACGTCTGTGACTACTGTGACCTCTGTGAGGCGTCTATGACCTCTGTGAGACCTCTGTGACCTCTGTGTGACCTCTGTGAGACCTCTGTGACCACTGTGACCTCTGTGAGACGTCTATGACCTCTGTGACCTCTGTGTGACATCTGTGAGACCTCTGTGACCACTGTGACCTCTGTGAGACGTCTATGACCTCTGTGAGATCTCTATGACCTCTGTGAGATCTCTATGACCTCTGTGAGATCTCTGTGACCACTGTGACCTCTGTGTGACCTCTGTGAGACGTCTATGATCACTGTGACCTCTGTGACACGTCTATGACCTCTGTGACCTCTGTGTGACCTCTGTGAGACGTCTATGACCTCTGTGAGATATCTATGACCTCTGTGACCTCTGTGAGACCTCTGTGACCAGTGTGACCTCTGTGTGACCTCTGTAAGACGTGTATGACTTCTGTGACCTCTGTGACACGTCTATGACCTCTGTGACCTCTGTGTGACCTCTGTGAGACGTCTATGACCTCTGTGAGATATCTATGACCTCTGTGACCTCTGTGAGGCCTCTGTGAGACCTCTGTGACCACTGTGACCACTGTGTGACCTCTGTGAGACCTCTGTGACCACTGTGACCTCTGTGAGGCGTCTATGACCTCTGAGGGACGTCTATGACCTCTGTGAGACGTCTATGACCTCTTTGACCACTTTTTTTTTTTTTTTTTTTTTTTTTTTTTTTAATTTCCTCTCCCTAAGGATTTTTCTTCCTCCCATTTATCTACCGGAATGCTGACAGGGGCCCGTTCATCCATTCACCTGTCAGACATTTTCCGGTATATCCTCAAACATGTTCTTGTCATATTTAATAAGAGATTTATTTGATATTTCCATGAATATATATATATTACTTTAGATATTATATTTATGTACTAAGATAAACATTTCTTTATTAGACAATAAAAAATAATAATAACTTATAATTTTTTTCTTTTAAATCATCTTTCCAATATATTGATTGATTCATATAACTTAAAAATCTCTTCTTTTCAGGTAAATTAACATAGTCTTCTTTCAGGTTCTTTAACTTAATAATTAATTTCTTTCAGATAAACTAAAATTTTTTAACAGTTAATTTTTTTTTCTTTTCAGCTTCTGTTTTCCGATCCAGTCCAATCCCCAGCAGGATGCCAGGTAAGTTTAACTGAATTTCTTTAATTTTAATTTAATAATTTTTTCTTTTCAGGTCAAACCACTAGTTCCGGATCTACTAAGGATTTTAACGAAAAAATAGGTAAATATACATTATTATTTATGTAGTTAGATTAATAGTATAATAATTAGATTAATAATATAATATTTTATAATAGATGATTATTGAATAAAAGTGAATATTATAGAACAAAACCATAATTAACTTTCTTTCTTCCATTTTTATGAATTTCTTTATTTATCTTTATTTTCCTTTTCCAAATTTCTTTCGAAATCTTCTTTTTCTAATATTATATAATTTATAAACTCATTTATTTTTTTCCAATATTCGGGCGAATGTAGCATTAATTCAGTAAAGGAATCCACTGTAAATCTACTATTATTTAATTCAAATTCGAGTTTTAATCTTTTTTCTTCCCATCTTTCACAGGTAAAAACAGTGTGCTCCACATCATCCTTAATATCTGGACACCACCAACATTTATCGTTTGATGCTCTTTGTATTCTAAATAAGTATGCTTTGAATACTCCATGTCCGGTAAGAACTTGGGTTAGTCTATAATTTAAAAAGCCAAATTTCCGATTTTTCCAAATCCTTGGATCAGGAATTAATCTTTTTGTCCAGTCACCAGTTGTTTGACGGTGCCATAAAGAGTGCCATTTTAACCAAGAATTATTAATTAAGTTTTCTTTTATGCTTTTTAGGTGATCAGCTTTCCACTGTCTTCTGTCATCATCATCCTCAGGAATAATGCTATATTTCTTTGAAGCTTCATATAATGGTTTACGGTCTAAAAGAGTATATTCAAGTGGTAAGTAGCCAGTGATGGCACATAATGCGTATCTTCCGACAGATTTATAGGCTCTTGCGACCCTATTTAAGCCTAACCTTTGAATTCTAGCTATTTTTTTACAGTTTCTTTTATATTGTAATGCCTTTTCTGCCCATATAGGGCTGGCATAGCACACTATCGCTTCTATTATATTATAATAAAGCCTTCTGCCGCCCTCTGTTGCTCCGCCTAAATTAGCCATTATTCTGGATAGTTCACCAACAACTTTACTCGCACGTTCTTCGAGAGTATCTACGTGATATGAAAAATTATTATTTTTGGTTAAATAAACTCCGAGGTATTTTATATGTGGACTTGCTTCGATCATAGTTCCTTGTATATTAATTTTAAAATTTTCTGGAATATGTTTTTTATTTATAAATATAAATTTAGTTTTTTGGGGCGCCATAGATAAACCTTTTTCTTCGAGCCACGGTGATATGTTTTCATTAATTGTTTTTTCAATATTCTTTTTTAGGTTATATAAGTTCAGATCACACGCGTATATTATAATGTCGTCAGCGTAAGCTACTACATTAATTCCTTCAGGAAAATTCATACTTAACATTTGATCGTAAAGAATGTTCCATATTGTAGGTGACAGTACAGATCCTTGTGGTACTCCCTTTTGTACCTGTAATGTAACTTTTTTATCTGCAGCTGTATATATTATATTTCTATTATAAAAGTAATTTTGTAATATTAACTGTAATTCTTTTGGAAAGTTTCTTTGTTTTAGCAGTTCAAAAATATTGTTCCATTTTACATTATTAAATGCGTTTTTAACGTCTAGGCTTATTATAATACCATATTTATTTTGTTTTTCATTTTCTTTAAAGTAATTTTGAATTTTTAGCATAGCATCTACTGTACTGACACCTTTACGGAAACCGTATTGATTTGCATGGAATGGAACATCACCTAAACAATCCTTAATTCTACGTTCTACAATTTTTTCAAATACCTTATTTAAACCATCACCAATACATATTGGCCGATAATTTGAAGGAATTATATTATCATCTTTGTTTTTTTGTAACAATATTACACGCGTCTTTTTCCATCGAGATGGAATGTAATTTATATCTATACAACTATTTATTATTTTTGAAAATCTATCTTTATCTTTTAACATTATCATTTTAATTATGCATGGTGGTACTTTATCTAAGCCCGTTGCTTTTTTAATGTTTATTTCTTTAGCTATTTGTTCTATTTCCGTTGGATTTGTTAGTAAACTATTGTTCGAATTTAATTTTATAGGTACATCATAATTTATTTCTTCTAAATCTCGTGGAAACAGTTCAGAGAGAACTTCCAGTGCTTCTGTTGATTTTAAAACCGGTGGTGGGGTTTTACTTTTAAGTTTATTTCGGATTACCTGGAAGGGCTTGCCCCAAATATCTGTCGCTAATAAATCTAAAAATTGTTTCCACGATTTTTGTTTTTGTTCTATAATTTTATTTTTAAATTTTTTCTTTAATATTAAAAATTCTTCTTTTTCAGTTTCAGCAGGAAGCTTCTTTTTGTTTTTACGCTGCATGAATCTCCTAGCCTTCAAGACTTGGGTACGTAAATCTTCTAATTCGTCGTTCCACCAGTGATTTTCTTTTTTACTAAATCTATTACTTTTCTTTTTCAATTTTTGTTCACAGGTAAGTATAATATTTTTTATATATTTATTTATTATTATTTTATTATTTGTATTTTGCCAATCAATTTCGTTATTTAATCTATTTAATGTTTCTAGGAAGCTGTTTTCATCTAATGTTTTTGTATTATAGGACCATTCCATTGTATTAATCATATCATTTTTAAATTTTTTATCGTTTTTTAGGTTTATATTATGTATGCAGTACAAATGATCCGATGCGCTATATTTAGAGCTAGTTTTACTGTTTATTTTAGATGTTAAATTTGCCGATGAACAAATAATGTCTATTTTTGAGGTTCGCGTACCATCTTGACTACAAAAAGTGTAATCACTTCCTTTAGTGATTATCGGGACAAGGTCCATCTCATTTAAATAATGATCAATTATTCTTCCTCGCCGATTTAGAACTTTATCACCAAACTGACGCGCCCTGGCGTTTGGGTCTCCTAATATTATTATTGGTCCTTTCCAACTTTTCCGGGCAATTTTTAAATCCTCAAAACATCGATCATATTCAGATTTTGTAATGTTTGGTGAAATATATATATTTATTAATATGAAATATTTAGTTTTTATTCCAACATAAAATGTACCTATAATTTGATCACTTTTAGCAATTTTTATATTCGGATTTACTATATTAATAGCTGTTTTCTTATCTAACGATGCAATCCACGTATCTTCTATTTTATAGACCTCTTGCACGCACACAATATCAATTTTAAATTCTGCGATGGCTTGATTAAGCAGCCAATGTGCTTCTTTCCCATGATTAGTATTAATTTGTAAAAGCTTCATTGTATAGTCTAAAATTCTGTTTGAGCTCCAGTACTTTCGACCTAAACTGAGGGCATGCCATCGTACGCATAAGATGGTCATATGGCATCTTTAACTTATAACAACATAGACATCGCAAGCCTTCTTTGCAATCCTTCTGTTCGTGACCGTTTGTACCACACTGTCTACAGCGCTTATTATCAGGGATATTTTCCCTACAATTCGTGCTGTAGTGTCCGATTGAGTGACATCGGTAGCATAAAATCATTCTCGGCATTGGACTAACTTTGACGATCATATTGCCTATAATTGGCTTTTTAATATTTTGGATAACAGGCAAATATTTAAGAGGTAGTTCTACCACTGCCATTTGCATGCCAATTTTTGTCGGTCTTAGTATTTTAGTTTTTATTTCACCGTAATCGGCTTTTACTAAATTATTTAATTCTTCTACAAGTTCTTCTTTTTGGATTATAGGGTCCAAATCCCGAATTTCTAAGTCAAAAGACTTTTGGAGCATCTGAATTTCAGTTTCTTTTCCTAGAATCATCTCGATTTGTTCTTTTAGAACCGTATAATTTGTATTTTCATCTAATTCTAAGAGTAAATGTCCCAAACGGGTTTTTCTCATTTTATTTATCGGTTCTATTTTTCCTAAGTTTTTCTTTATATTTTCACATATTTTATAAAATTCTTCATTGGTTTTAATCTTAATTATCATAGCGTCTTTTTTTGGTAATGTCCACTTCGGACGCTTAATGATTTTACTTTTCATTTGTCGGTATTCCATACCACTTGTACCTGGTTCCTCAATTTCTGTTTGTTTTTTAGTCTTATGTTTCCTAGTTTCAACTATTTGCCACGCATGTTCTTCTCTTTGCATGACTTGATCGTTTTTATCTTTATATTTGTTTTTATTGTATATATTGTTATCGCTTTCTTCATTGTTTTTATATTTTGTTATATTTCTTGCATGTTGTTTTTTATTGTTATGTTTTTGTTTTTTCTTTTTATACTCATTCAAGAAATTTACCAAATTATTACATAAATCCATTTCCTGATCACTCTCGTTCTCCGATGTCGAGGATGAGGGTGATTTTCCATGATCTCGTCTAAATTTATTTTTCTTCATTTCTTCTCCACTGTTTCGTGGAGATGAAAGTTTTTTAGTTTTAGTTTTATTTACAATCTGTGCAGGGCTCTCTAGTTTCCTTTTAGTGGCCTTCGCATATGTTCTATTAGTATTAATCACTTGTGTTCTAAGATCTATACTTGTTGTTTCTGACTCAGATCGTGTTGTATCTTCCTTATTATTAATTATTATTTGTTTGTTCGTTACCATTTGAGTATTTTGAGTTTTTTCTATATTATCTTTTTTTGTTCCTTGTATTAATTTCTCTTTCATAGCTTTAAGTCTTTGAATTTCTTCTTGTTTTTCTTTTAATTTTTGTTTTTGATCTTCCTTTACTAGTTCTTCTTTTCTTAGTATTTTAATTTTATTTTTCATTTTAATTAACTTCTCAAAATCTATTACTAGTGATTCCGATAATGTTTTAGAGTCTATTTTTACATTTTTATTATTTTGCATGTATTCATTTTGATCTTTTAAATAATTTATAAATTCTTTCATATTTTTTGATAGTTCTTCAACAAGTTTTAATAATTTATCTTTTTTAAATAATTCTTTTAATTGTACCACGCTCGAGTCAGATTCAGAAGTATCAGCATGACCATCTCCAGTAACACCAGGTTTTAGGAAGAAAGAAAAAGTTGTTGTAGGATTTTTTGAATTACCGGGTTCAGCAAAATAAGGGAACATTGTGAAGCCTCTCCGCTCCACCTCTGTTTCCCCCACCTTGTCTTCAATATTTCTTACACTATTTCCCGGACTCGGACCAACGTTGGCAGCCAATTGATCCGCCCCGGGCGCTCTTATTCTAGAGCCTTCCCTTGTAGCCAATTCATCCTGTGGAGGCAAGGGGGCTACCTCCATAGGCTCGCAGTTGCTTGATGACGGTGGTGGGGGGGCCTGCGCGACCACCTCCCCATCACCGGCACTGGGGGCTCCCCCCCCCTGCGCCGTAAACCAATTTATCTAAGTCGTACTCCAGGATTTTTAAAGTATAAAGCTCTTCAGCTAACGTCTCACTTGCCCGGTCATCATCGCATTCCTGTCCCTGGAGACATAGGTAAATCTCCCCGTTCTGCCAAACGCGGATCAGAACTCCCATATCCCACGCACCTGCCTACTCCGTTCGCACTCTGTTTCAGCCGAAGCTTCCACAGAGTCCCGGGGCCACCACGAGGAGGTGGAGTAGGAGGATTTTGACCAGAGAGGACCCTCAACTTCACCGAAATTCTCCACCCTGGACCTCTCTCCCGAGAACTCACCGAAGGTAAGTAAACAGGTAAGTATCCAGTTCAGGAGAACATCAGTTCCATCGAAGTTTCATCATGGATGCGGGGAAATCCCAGGAGGCACACGAGGTCCTCGAGGTCATTCCCACACCCACTCCGAATCCTCTCCGGCCTTCAGACCCCGACCTCTTTGACCACTGTGTGACCTCTGTGAGACGTCTGTGACTACTGTGACATCTGTGAGACGTCTATGACCTCTGTGACCTCTGTGTGACATCTGTGAGACCTCTGTGACCACTGTGACCTTTGTGAGACGTCTATGACCTCTGTGAGATCTCTATGACCTCTGTGAGATCTCTATGACCTCTGTGAGATCTCTGTGACCACTGTGACCTCTGTGTGACCTCTGTGAGGCGTCTATGACCTCTGTGGGACGTCTATGACCTCTGTGAGACCTCTGTGACCACTGTGACCTCTGTGTGACCTCTGTGAGACGTCTATGACCTCTTTGACCACTGTGTGACCTCTGTGAGACGTCTGTGACTACTGTGACCTCTGTGAGGCGTCTATGACCTCTGTGAGACCTCTATGACATCTGTGACCTCTGTGTGACCTCTGTGAGACCTCTGTGACCACTGTGACCTCTGTGTGACCTCTGTGAGACGTGTATCACTTCTGTGACCTCTGTGTGACCTCTGTGAGACCGCTGTGACGACTGTGACCTCTGTGAGACGTCTATGACCTCTGTGAGACGTCTATGACCACTGTGACCTCTGTGAGGCGTCTATGACCTCTGTGGGACGTCTATGACCTCTGTGAGACCTCTGTGACCACTGTGACCTCTGTGAGGCGTCTATGACCTCTGAGGGACGTCTATGACCTCTGTGAGACCTCTGTGACCACTGTGACCTCTGTGTGACCTCTGTGAGACGTGTATCACTTCTGTGACCTCTGTGTGACCTCTGTGAGACCTCTGTGACGACTGTGACCTCTGTGAGACGTCTATGACCTCTGTGAGACCTCTGTGACCACTGTGACCTCTGTGGGGCGTCTATGACCTCTGTGGGACGTCTATGACCTCTGTGAGACCTCTGTGACCACTGTGACCTCTGTGTGACCTCTGTGAGACGTCTATGACCTCTTTGACCACTGTGTGACCTCTGTGAGACGTCTGTGACTACTGTGACCTCTGTGAGGCGTCTATGACCTCTGTGAGACCTCTATGACCTCTGTGACCTCTGTGTGACCTCTGTGAGACGTCTATGACCTCTGTGACCTCTGTGTGACATCTGTGAGACCTCTGTGACCACTGTGACCTCTGTGACACGTCTATGACCTCTGTGACCTCTGTGTGACCTCTGTGAGACGTCTATGACCTCTGTGAGATATCTATGACCTCTGTGACCTCTGTGAGATCTCTGTGACCAGTGTGACCTCTGTGTGACCTCTGTGAGACGTCAATGACCTCTGTGACCAATGTGTGACCTCTGTGAGACCTCTGTGACCACTGTGACCTCTGTGAAGCGTCTATGACCTCTGTGAGACCTCTATGACCTCTGTGACCTCTGTGTGACATCTGTGAGACCTCTGTGACCACTGTGACCTCTGTGAGACGTCTATGACCTCTGTGAGATCTCTATGACCTCTGTGAGATCTCTATGACCTCTGTGAGATCTCTGTGACCACTGTGACCTCTGTGTGACCTCTGTAAGACGTGTATGACTTCTGTGACCTCTGTGACACGTCTATGACCTCTGTGACCTCTGTGTGACCTCTGTGAGACGTCTATGACCTCTGTGAGATATCTATGACCTCTGTGACCTCTGTGAGGCCTCTGTGAGACCTCTGTGACCACTGTGACCACTGTGTGACCTCTGTGAGACCTCTGTGACCACTGTGACCTCTGTGAGGCGTCTATGACCTCTGAGGGACGTCTATGACCTCTGTGAGACCTCTGTGACCACTGTGACCTCTGTGTGACCTCTGTAAGACGTATATGACTTCTGTGACCTCTGTGACACGTCTATGACCTCTGTGACCTCTGTGTGACCTCTGTGAGACGTCTATGACCTCTGTGAGTTATCTATGACCTCTGTGACCTCTGTGAGGCCTCTGTGAGACCTCTGTGACCACTGTGACCACTGTGTGACCTCTGTGAGACCTCTGTGACCACTGTGCCCTCAGTGAGGCGTCTATGACCTCTGAGGGACGTCTATGACCTCTGTGAGACGTCTATGACCTCTGTGACCACTGTGTGACCTCTGTGAGACCTCTGTGACCACTGTGACCTCTGTGTGACCTCTGTGAGACGTCTATGACCTCTTTGACCACTGTGTGACCTCTGTGAGACGTCTGTGACTACTGTGACCTCTGTGAGGCGTCTATGACCTCTGTGAGACCTCTATGACCTCTGTGACCTCTGTGTGACCTCTGTGAGACGTCTATGACCTCTGTGACCTCTGTGTGACATCTGTGAGACCTCTGTGACCACTGTGACCTCTGTGACACGTCTATGACCTCTGTGACCTCTGTGTGACCTCTGTGAGACGTCTATGACCTCTGTGAGATATCTATGACCTCTGTGACCTCTGTGAGATCTCTGTGACCAGTGTGACCTCTGTGTGACCTCTGTGAGACGTCAATGACCTCTGTGACCAATGTGTGACCTCTGTGAGACCTCTGTGACCACTGTGACCTCTGTGAAGCGTCTATGACCTCTGTGAGACCTCTATGACCTCTGTGACCTCTGTGTGACATCTGTGAGACCTCTGTGACCACTGTGACCTCTGTGAGACGTCTATGACCTCTG
Source organism: Lasioglossum villosulum (assembly GCA_963971365.1). Lineage (NCBI taxonomy): Eukaryota > Metazoa > Arthropoda > Insecta > Hymenoptera > Halictidae > Lasioglossum > Lasioglossum villosulum. The sequence continues at coordinate 546,263 of CAXARU010000125.1, read as the reverse complement.
TGAGATCTCTATGACCTCTGTGAGATCTCTATGACCTCTGTGAGATCTCTGTGACCACTGTGACCTCTGTGTGACCTCTGTAAGACGTGTATGACTTCTGTGACTTCTGTGACACGTCTATGACCTCTGTGACCTCTGTGTGACCTCTGTGAGACGTCTATGACCTCTGTGAGATATCTATGACCTCTGTGACCTCTGTGAGGCCTCTGTGAGACCTCTGTGACCACTGTGACCACTGTGTGACCTCTGTGAGACCTCTGTGACCACTGTGACCTCTGTGAGGCGTCTATGACCTCTGAGGGACGTCTATGACCTCTGTGAGACCTCTGTGACCACTGTGACCTCTGTGTGACCTCTGTAAGACGTATATGACTTCTGTGACCTCTGTGACACGTCTATGACCTCTGTGACCTCTGTGTGACCTCTGTGAGACGTCTATGACCTCTGTGAGTTATCTATGACCTCTGTGACCTCTGTGAGGCCTCTGTGAGACCTCTGTGACCACTGTGACCACTGTGTGACCTCTGTGAGACCTCTGTGACCACTGTGCCCTCAGTGAGGCGTCTATGACCTCTGAGGGACGTCTATGACCTCTGTGAGACGTCTATGACCTCTGTGACCACTGTGTGACCTCTGTAGGACCTCTGTGACCACTGTGACCTCTGTGTGACCTCTGTGAGACGTCTATGACCTCTTTGACCACTGTGTGACCTCTGTGAGACGTCTGTGACTACTGTGACCTCTGTGAGGCGTCTATGACCTCTGTGAGACCTCTATGACATCTGTGACCTCTGTGTGACCTCTGTGAGACCTCTGTGACCACTGTGACCTCTGTGTGACCTCTGTGAGACGTGTATCACTTCTGTGACCTCTGTGTGACCTCTGTGAGACCGCTGTGACGACTGTGACCTCTGTGAGACGTCTATGACCTCTGTGAGACGTCTATGACCACTGTGACCTCTGTGTGGCGTCTATGACCTCTGTGGGACGTCTATGACCTCTGTGAGACCTCTGTGACCACTGTGACCTCTGTGAGGCGTCTATGACCTCTGAGAGACGTCTATGACCTCTGTGAGGCCTCTGTGACCACTGTGACCTCTGTGTGACCTCTGTGAGACGTGTATCACTTCTGTGACCTCTGTGTGACCTCTGTGAGACCTCTGTGACGACTGTAACCTCTGTGAGACGTCTATGACCTCTGTGAGACCTCTGTGACCACTGTGACCTCTGTGAGGCGTCTATGACCTCTGTGGGACGTCTATGACCTCTGTGAGACCTCTGTGACCACTGTGACCTCTGTGTGACCTCTGTGAGACGTCTATGACCTCTTTGACCACTGTGTGACCTCTGTGAGACGTCTGTGACTACTGTGACCTCTGTGAGGCGTCTATGACCTCTGTGAGACCTCTATGACCTCTGTGACCTCTGTGTGACCTCTGTGAGACGTCTATGACCTCTGTGACCTCTGTGTGACATCTGTGAGACCTCTGTGACCACTGTGACCTCTGTGAGATGTCTATGACCTCTGTGAGACGTCTAAGACCTCTGTGAGATCTCAATGACCTCTGTGAGATCTCTATGACCTCTGTGAGATCTCTGTGACCACTGTGACCTCTGTGAGACGTCTATGACCACTGTGACCTCTGTGACACGTCTATGACCTCTGTGACCTCTGTGTGACCCCTGTGAGACGTCTATGACCTCTGTGAGATATCTATGACCTCTGTGACCTCTGTGAGATCTCTGTGACCAGTGTGACCTCTGTGTGACCTCTGTGAGACGTCAATGACCTCTGTGACCAATGTGTGACCTCTGTGAGACCTCTGTGACCACTGTGACCTCTGTGAAGCGTCTATGACCTCTGTGAGACCTCTATGACCTCTGTGACCTCTGTGTGACATCTGTGAGACCTCTGTGACCACTGTGACCTCTGTGAGACGTCTATGACCTCTGTGAGATCTCTATGACCTCTGTGACCTCTGTGTGACCTCTGTGAGACGTCTATGACCTCTGTGAGATATCTATGACCTCTGTGACCTCTGTGAGACCTCTGTGACCAGTGTGACCTCTGTGTGACCTCTGTAAGACGTGTATGACTTCTGTGACCTCTGTGACACGTCTATGACCTCTGTGACCTCTGTGTGATCTCTGTGAGACGTCTATGACCTCTGTGAGATATCTATGACCTCTGTGACCTCTGTGAGGCCTCTGTGAGACCTCTGTGACCACTGTGACCACTGTGTGACCTCTGTGAGACCTCTGTGACCACTGTGACCTCTGTGAGGCGTCTATGACCTCTGAGGGACGTCTATGACCTCTGTGAGACCTCTGTGACCACTGTGACCTCTGTGTGACCTCTGTAAGACGTATATGACTTCTGTGACCTCTGTGACACGTCTATGACCTCTGTGACCTCTGTGTGACCTCTGTGAGACCTCTGTGACCACTGTGACCACTGTGTGACCTCTGTGAGACCTCTGTGACCACTGTGCCCTCTGTGAGGCGTCTATGACCTCTGAGGGACGTCTATGACCTCTGTGAGACGTCTATGACCTCTGTGACCACTGTGTGACCTCTGTAGGACCTCTGTGACCACTGTGACCTGTGTGAAACGTCTATGACCTCTGTGAGACCTCTATGACCTCTGTGACCTCTGTGTGACCTCTGTAAGACCTCTGTGACCAGTGTGACCTCTGTGAGACGTCTATGACCTCTGTGACCTCTGTGTGACATCTGTGAGACCTCTGTGACCACTGTGACCTCTGTGAGACGTCTATGACCTCTGTGAGATCTCTATGACCTCTGTGAGATCTCTATGACCTCTGTGAGATCTCTATGACCTCTGTGACCTCTGCGAGGCCTCTGTGAGACCTCTGTGACCACTGTGACCTCTGTGAGATCTCTATGACCTCTGTGAGATCTCTGTGACCACTGTGACCTCTGTGACCTCTGTGTGACCTCTGTGACCACTGTGACCTCTGTGAGACGTCTATGACCTCTGTGAGGTCTCTATGACCTCTGTGACCTCTGTGAGGCCTCTGTGAGACCTCTGTGACCACTGTGACATCTATGAAGCGTCTATGACCTCTGTGAGACCTCTATGACCTCTGTGACCTCTGTGTGACCTCTGTGAGACCTCTGTGACCACTGTGACCTCTGTGAGACGTCTATGACCTCTGTGAGATCTCTATGACCTCTGTGAGATCTCTGTGACCACTGTGACCTCTGTGACCTCTGTGTGACCTCTGTGACCACTGTGACCTCTGTGAGATATCTATGACCTCTGTGACCTCTGTGACCACTGTGACCTCTGTGAGACGTCTATGACCTCTGTGAGACGTCTATGACCTCTGTGAGATCTCTGTGACCACTGTGACCTATGTGTGACCTCTGTGAGACATCTATGACCTCTGTGAGACGTCTATGACCTCTGTGACCTCTGTGAGATCTCTATGACCTCTGTGAGATCTCTATGACATCTGTGAGATCTCTGTGACCGTTGTGACCTCTGTGAGACTTCTGTGAGATCTCTATGACCTCTGTGAGATCTCTGTGACCACTGTGACCTCTGTGAGATGTCTATGACCTCTGTGAGACGTCTAAGACCTCTGTGAGATCTCAATGACCTCTGTGAGATCTCTATGACCTCTGTGAGATCTCTGTGACCACTGTGACCTCTGTGAGACGTCTATGACCACTGTGACCTCTGTGACACGTCTATGACCTCTGTGACCTCTGTGTGACCCCTGTGAGACGTCTATGACCTCTGTGAGATATCTATGACCTCTGTGACCTCTGTGAGATCTCTGTGACCAGTGTGACCTCTGTGTGACCTCTGTGAGACGTCAATGACCTCTGTGACCAATGTGTGACCTCTGTGAGACCTCTGTGACCACTGTGACCTCTGTGAAGCGTCTATGACCTCTGTGAGACCTCTATGACCTCTGTGACCTCTGTGTGACATCTGTGAGACCTCTGTGACCACTGTGACCTCTGTGAGACGTCTATGACCTCTGTGAGATCTCTATGACCTCTGTGACCTCTGTGTGACCTCTGTGAGACGTCTATGACCTCTGTGAGATATCTATGACCTCTGTGACCTCTGTGAGACCTCTGTGACCAGTGTGACCTCTGTGTGACCTCTGTAAGACGTGTATGACTTCTGTGACCTCTGTGACACGTCTATGACCTCTGTGACCTCTGTGTGATCTCTGTGAGACGTCTATGACCTCTGTGAGATATCTATGACCTCTGTGACCTCTGTGAGGCCTCTGTGAGACCTCTGTGACCACTGTGACCACTGTGTGACCTCTGTGAGACCTCTGTGACCACTGTGACCTCTGTGAGGCGTCTATGACCTCTGAGGGACGTCTATGACCTCTGTGAGACCTCTGTGACCACTGTGACCTCTGTGTGACCTCTGTAAGACGTATATGACTTCTGTGACCTCTGTGACACGTCTATGACCTCTGTGACCTCTGTGTGACCTCTGTGAGACCTCTGTGACCACTGTGACCACTGTGTGACCTCTGTGAGACCTCTGTGACCACTGTGCCCTCTGTGAGGCGTCTATGACCTCTGAGGGACGTCTATGACCTCTGTGAGACGTCTATGACCTCTGTGACCACTGTGTGACCTCTGTAGGACCTCTGTGACCACTGTGACCTGTGTGAAACGTCTATGACCTCTGTGAGACCTCTATGACCTCTGTGACCTCTGTGTGACCTCTGTAAGACCTCTGTGACCAGTGTGACCTCTGTGAGACGTCTATGACCTCTGTGACCTCTGTGTGACATCTGTGAGACCTCTGTGACCACTGTGACCTCTGTGAGACGTCTATGACCTCTGTGAGATCTCTATGACCTCTGTGAGATCTCTATGACCTCTGTGAGATCTCTATGACCTCTGTGACCTCTGCGAGGCCTCTGTGAGACCTCTGTGACCACTGTGACCTCTGTGAGATCTCTATGACCTCTGTGAGATCTCTGTGACCACTGTGACCTCTGTGACCTCTGTGTGACCTCTGTGACCACTGTGACCTCTGTGAGACGTCTATGACCTCTGTGAGGTCTCTATGACCTCTGTGACCTCTGTGAGGCCTCTGTGAGACCTCTGTGACCACTGTGACATCTATGAAGCGTCTATGACCTCTGTGAGACCTCTATGACCTCTGTGACCTCTGTGTGACCTCTGTGAGACCTCTGTGACCACTGTGACCTCTGTGAGACGTCTATGACCTCTGTGAGATCTCTATGACCTCTGTGAGATCTCTGTGACCACTGTGACCTCTGTGACCTCTGTGTGACCTCTGTGACCACTGTGACCTCTGTGAGATATCTATGACCTCTGTGACCTCTGTGACCACTGTGACCTCTGTGAGACGTCTATGACCTCTGTGAGACGTCTATGACCTCTGTGAGATCTCTGTGACCACTGTGACCTATGTGTGACCTCTGTGAGACATCTATGACCTCTGTGAGACGTCTATGACCTCTGTGACCTCTGTGAGATCTCTATGACCTCTGTGAGATCTCTATGACATCTGTGAGATCTCTGTGACCGTTGTGACCTCTGTGAGACTTCTGTGAGATCTCTATGACCTCTGTGAGATCTCTGTGACCGCTGTGACCTCTGTGAGACCTCTGTGAGACGTCTATGACCTCTGTGAGATCTCTGTGACCTCTGTGACCTCTGTGTGACCTCTGTGAGACGTCTATGACCTCTGTGAGATATCTATGACCTCTGTGACCTCTGTGAGACCTCTGTGACCAGTGTGACCTCTGTGTGACCTCTGTAAGACGTGTATGACTTCTGTGACCTCTGTGACACGTCTATGACCTCTGTGACCTCTGTGTGATCTCTGTGAGACGTCTATGACCTCTGTGAGATATCTATGACCTCTGTGACCTCTGTGAGGCCTCTGTGAGACCTCTGTGACCACTGTGACCACTGTGTGACCTCTGTGAGACCTCTGTGACCACTGTGACCTCTGTGAGGCGTCTATGACCTCTGAGGGACGTCTATGACCTCTGTGAGACCTCTGTGACCACTGTGACCTCTGTGTGACCTCTGTAAGACGTATATGACTTCTGTGACCTCTGTGACACGTCTATGACCTCTGTGACCTCTGTGTGACCTCTGTGAGACCTCTGTGACCACTGTGACCACTGTGTGACCTCTGTGAGACCTCTGTGACCACTGTGCCCTCTGTGAGGCGTCTATGACCTCTGAGGGACGTCTATGACCTCTGTGAGACGTCTATGACCTCTGTGACCACTGTGTGACCTCTGTAGGACCTCTGTGACCACTGTGACCTGTGTGAAACGTCTATGACCTCTGTGAGACCTCTATGACCTCTGTGACCTCTGTGTGACCTCTGTGAGACCTCTGTGACCAGTGTGACCTCTGTGAGACGTCTATGACCTCTGTGACCTCTGTGTGACATCTGTGAGACCTCTGTGACCACTGTGACCTCTGTGAGACGTCTATGACCTCTGTGAGATCTCTATGACCCCTGTGAGATCTCTATGACCTCTGTGAGATCTCTATGACCTCTGTGACCTCTGCGAGGCCTCTGTGAGACCTCTGTGACCACTGCGACCTCTGTGAGATCTCTATGACCTCTGTGAGATCTCTGTGACCACTGTGACCTCTGTGACCTCTGTGTGACCTCTGTGACCACTGTGACCTCTGTGAGACGCCTATGACCTCTGTGAGGTCTCCATGACCTCTGTGACCTCTGTGAGGCCTCTGTGAGACCTCTGTGACCACTGTGACATCTATGAAGCGTCTATGACCTCTGTGAGACCTCTATGACCTCTGTGACCTCTGTGTGACCTCTGTGAGACCTCTGTGACCACTGTGACCTCTGTGAGACGTCTATGACCTCTGTGAGATCTCTATGACCTCTGTGAGATCTCTGTGACCACTGTGACCTCTGTGACCTCTGTGTGACCTCTGTGACCACTGTGACCTCTGTGAGATATCTATGACCTCTGTGACCTCTGTGACCACTGTGACCTCTGTGAGACGTCTATGACCTCTGTGAGACGTCTATGACCTCTGTGAGATCTCTGTGACCACTGTGACCTATGTGTGACCTCTGTGAGACGTCTATGACCTCTGTGAGACGTCTATGACCTCTGTGACCTCTGTGAGATCTCTATGACCTCTGTGAGATCTCTATGACATCTGTGAGATCTCTGTGACCGTTGTGACCTCTGTGAGACCTCTGTGAGACGTCTATGACCTCTGTGAGATATCTGTGACCACTGTGACCTCTGTGTGACCTCTGTGAGACCTCTGTGACCACTGTGACCTCTGTGAGACGTCTATGACCTCTGTGAGATCTCTATGACCTCTGTGAGATCTCTGTGACCACTGTGAGATGTCTATGACCTCTGTGACCTCTGTGAGACCTCTGTGACCAGTGTGACCTCTGTGTGACCTCTGTAAGACGTGTACGTCTTCTGTGACCTCTGTGACACGTCTATGACCTCTGTGACCTCTGTGTGACCTCTGTGAGATCTCTATGACCTCTGTGAGATCTCAGTGACCTCTGTGAGATCTCGGTGACCACTGTGACCTCTGTAAGACCTCTATGAGACGTCTATGACCTCTGTGACCACTGTGTGACATCTGTGAGACCTCTGTGACCACTGTGACCTCTGTGAGACGTCTATGACCTCTGTGACCACTGTGTGACCTGTGTGAGACCTCTGTGACCACTGTGACCTGTGTGAAACGTCTATGACCTCTGTGAGACCTCTATGACCTCTCTGACCTCTGTGTGACCTCTGTGAGACCTCTGTGACCACTGTGACCTCTGTGAGACGTCTATGACCTCTGTGAGATCTCTATGACCTCTGTGAGATCTCTATGACCTCTGTGACCTCTGTGTGACCTCTGTGAGACCTCTGTGACCACTGTGACCTCTGTGAGATCTCTATGACCTCTGTGAGATGTCTGTGACCACTGTGACCTCTGTGACCTCTGTGTGACCTCTGTGACCACTGTGACCTCTGTGAGACGTCTATGACCTCTGTGAGGTCTCTATGACCTCTGTGACCTCTGTGAGGCCTCTGTGAGACCTCTGTGACCACTGTGACATCTATGAAGCGTCTATGACCTCTGTGAGACCTCTATGACCTCTGTGACCTCTGTGTGACCTCTGTGAGACCTCTGTGACCACTGTGACCTCTGTGAGACGTCTATGACCTCTGTGAGATCTCTATGACCTCTGTGAGATCTCTGTGACCACTGTGACCTCTGTGACCTCTGTGTGACCTCTGTGACCACTGTGACCTCTGTGAGATATCTATGACCTCTGTGACCTCTGTGACCACTGTGACCTCTGTGAGACGTCTATGACCTCTGTGAGATCTCTGTGACCTCTGTGACCTCTGTGTGACCTCTGTGAGACGTCTATGACCTCTGTGAGATATCTATGACCTCTGTGACCTCTGTGAGACCTCTGTGACCAGTGTGACCTCTGTGTGACCTCTGTAAGACGTGTATGACTTCTGTGACCTCTGTGACACGTCTATGACCTCTGTGACCTCTGTGTGATCTCTGTGAGACGTCTATGACCTCTGTGAGATATCTATGACCTCTGTGACCTCTGTGAGGCCTCTGTGAGACCTCTGTGACCACTGTGACCACTGTGTGACCTCTGTGAGACCTCTGTGACCACTGTGACCTCTGTGAGGCGTCTATGACCTCTGAGGGACGTCTATGACCTCTGTGAGACCTCTGTGACCACTGTGACCTCTGTGTGACCTCTGTAAGACGTATATGACTTCTGTGACCTCTGTGACACGTCTATGACCTCTGTGACCTCTGTGTGACCTCTGTGAGACCTCTGTGACCACTGTGACCACTGTGTGACCTCTGTGAGACCTCTGTGACCACTGTGCCCTCTGTGAGGCGTCTATGACCTCTGAGGGACGTCTATGACCTCTGTGAGACGTCTATGACCTCTGTGACCACCGTGTGACCTCTGTAGGACCTCTGTGACCACTGTGACCTGTGTGAAACGTCTATGACCTCTGTGAGACGTCTATGACCTCTGTGACCACTGTGTGACATCTGTGAGACCTCTGTGACCACTGTGACCTCTGTGAGACGTCTATGACCTCTGTGACCACTGTGTGACCTGTGTGAGACCTCTGTGACCACTGTGACCTGTGTGAAACGTCTATGACCTTTGTGAGACCTCTATGACCTCTGTGACCTCTGTGTGACCTCTGTGAGACCTCTGTGACCACTGTGACCTCTGTGAGACGTCTATGACCTCTGTGAGATCTCTATGACCTCTGTGAGATCTCTATGACCTCTGTGACCTCTGTGTGACCTCTGTGAGACCTCTGTGACCACTGTGACCTCTGTGAGATCTCTATGACCTCTGTGAGATGTCTGTGACCACTGTGACCTCTGTGACCTCTGTGTGACCTCTGTGACCACTGTGACCTCTGTGAGACGTCTATGACCTCTGTGAGGTCTCTATGACCTCTGTGACCTCTGTGAGGCCTCTGTGAGACCTCTGTGACCACTGTGACATCTATGAAGCGTCTATGACCTCTGTGAGACCTCTATGACCTCTGTGACCTCTGTGTGACCTCTGTGAGACCTCTGTGACCACTGTGACCTCTGTGAGACGTCTATGACCTCTGTGAGATCTCTATGACCTCTGTGAGATCTCTGTGACCACTGTGACCTCTGTGACCTCTGTGTGACCTCTGTGACCACTGTGACCTCTGTGAGATATCTATGACCTCTGTGACCTCTGTGACCACTGTGACCTCTGTGAGACGTCTATGACCTCTGTGAGATCTCTGTGACCTCTGTGACCTCTGTGTGACCTCTGTGAGACGTCTATGACCTCTGTGAGATATCTATGACCTCTGTGACCTCTGTGAGACCTCTGTGACCAGTGTGACCTCTGTGTGACCTCTGTAAGACGTGTATGACTTCTGTGACCTCTGTGACACGTCTATGACCTCTGTGACCTCTGTGTGATCTCTGTGAGACGTCTATGACCTCTGTGAGATATCTATGACCTCTGTGACCTCTGTGAGGCCTCTGTGAGACCTCTGTGACCACTGTGACCACTGTGTGACCTCTGTGAGACCTCTGTGACCACTGTGACCTCTGTGAGGCGTCTATGACCTCTGAGGGACGTCTATGACCTCTGTGAGACCTCTGTGACCACTGTGACCTCTGTGTGACCTCTGTAAGACGTATATGACTTCTGTGACCTCTGTGACACGTCTATGACCTCTGTGACCTCTGTGTGACCTCTGTGAGACCTCTGTGACCACTGTGACCACTGTGTGACCTCTGTGAGACCTCTGTGACCACTGTGCCCTCTGTGAGGCGTCTATGACCTCTGAGGGACGTCTATGACCTCTGTGAGACGTCTATGACCTCTGTGACCACCGTGTGACCTCTGTAGGACCTCTGTGACCACTGTGACCTGTGTGAAACGTCTATGACCTCTGTGAGACCTCTATGACCTCTGTGACCTCTGTGTGACCTCTGTGAGACCTCTGTGACCAGTGTGATCTCTGTGAGACGTCTATGACCTCTGTGACCTCTGTGTGACATCTGTGAGACCTCTGTGACCACTGTGACCTCTGTGAGACGTCTATGACCTCTGTGAGATCTCTATGACCTCTGTGAGATCTCTATGACCTCTGTGAGATCTCTATGACCTCTGTGACCTCTGCGAGGCCTCTGTGAGACCTCTGTGACCACTGTGACCTCTGTGAGATCTCTATGACCTCTGTGAGATCTCTGTGACCACTGTGACCTCTGTGACCTCTGTGTGACCTCTGTGACCACTGTGACCTCTGTGAGACGTCTATGACCTCTGTGAGGTCTCTATGACCTCTGTGACCTCTGTGAGGCCTCTGTGAGACCTCTGTGACCACTGTGACATCTATGAAGCGTCTATGACCTCTGTGAGACCTCTATGACCTCTGTGACCTCTGTGTGACCTCTGTGAGACCTCTGTGACCACTGTGACCTCTGTGAGACGTCTATGACCTCTGTGAGATCTCTATGACCTCTGTGAGATCTCTGTGACCACTGTGACCTCTGTGACCTCTGTGTGACCTCTGTGACCACTGTGACCTCTGTGAGATATCTATGACCTCTGTGACCTCTGTGACCACTGTGACCTCTGTGAGACGTCTATGACCTCTGTGAGACGTCTATGACCTCTGTGAGATCTCTGTGACCACTGTGACCTATGTGTGACCTCTGTGAGACGTCTATGACCTCTGTGAGACGTCTATGACCTCTGTGACCTCTGTGAGATCTCTATGACCTCTGTGAGATTCTATGACATCTGTGAGATCTCTGTGACCGTTGTGACCTCTGTGAGACCTCTGTGAGACGTCTATGACCTCTGTGAGATCTCTGTGACCACTGTGACCTCTGTGTGACCTCTGTGAGACCTCTGTGACCACTGTGACCTCTGTGAGACGTCTATGACCTCTGTGAGATCTCTATGACCTCTGTGAGATCTCTGTGACCACTGTGAGATGTCTATGACCTCTGTGACCTCTGTGAGACCTCTGTGACCAGTGTGACCTCTGTGTGACCTCTGTAAGACGTGTACGTCTTCTGTGACCTCTGTGACACGTCTATGACCTCTGTGACCTCTGTGTGACCTCTGTGAGATCTCAGTGACCTCTGTGAGATCTCGGTGACCACTGTGACCTCTGTAAGACCTCTATGAGACGTCTATAACCTCTGTGACCACTGTGTGACATCTGTGAGACCTCTGTGACCACTGTGACCTCTGTGAGACGTCTATGACCTCTGTGACCACTGTGTGACCTCTGTGAGACCTCTGTGACCACTGTGACCTGTGTGAAACGTCTATGACCTTTGTGAGACCTCTATGACCTCTGTGACCTCTGTGTGACCTCTGTGAGATGTCTGTGACCACTGTGACCTCTGTGACCTCTGTGTGACCTCTGTGACCACTGTGACCTCTGTGAGACGTCTATGACCTCTGTGAGGTCTCTATGACCTCTGTGACCTCTGTGAGGCCTCTGTGAGACCTCTGTGACCACTGTGACATCTATGAAGCGTCTATGACCTCTGTGAGACCTCTATGACCTCTGTGACCTCTGTGTGACCTCTGTGAGACCTCTGTGACCACTGTGACCTCTGTGAGACGTCTATGACCTCTGTGAGATCTCTATGACCTCTGTGAGATCTCTGTGACCACTGTGACCTCTGTGACCTCTGTGTGACCTCTGTGACCACTGTGACCTCTGTGAGATATCTATGACCTCTGTGACCTCTGTGACCACTGTGACCTCTGTGAGACGTCTATGACCTCTGTGAGATCTCTGTGACCTCTGTGACCTCTGTGTGACCTCTGTGAGACGTCTATGACCTCTGTGAGATATCTATGACCTCTGTGACCTCTGTGAGACCTCTGTGACCAGTGTGACCTCTGTGTGACCTCTGTAAGACGTGTATGACTTCTGTGACCTCTGTGACACGTCTATGACCTCTGTGACCTCTGTGTGATCTCTGTGAGACGTCTATGACCTCTGTGAGATATCTATGACCTCTGTGACCTCTGTGAGGCCTCTGTGAGACCTCTGTGACCACTGTGACCACTGTGTGACCTCTGTGAGACCTCTGTGACCACTGTGACCTCTGTGAGGCGTCTATGACCTCTGAGGGACGTCTATGACCTCTGTGAGACCTCTGTGACCACTGTGACCTCTGTGTGACCTCTGTAAGACGTATATGACTTCTGTGACCTCTGTGACACGTCTATGACCTCTGTGACCTCTGTGTGACCTCTGTGAGACCTCTGTGACCACTGTGACCACTGTGTGACCTCTGTGAGACCTCTGTGACCACTGTGCCCTCTGTGAGGCGTCTATGACCTCTGAGGGACGTCTATGACCTCTGTGAGACGTCTATGACCTCTGTGACCACCGTGTGACCTCTGTAGGACCTCTGTGACCACTGTGACCTGTGTGAAACGTCTATGACCTCTGTGAGACGTCTATGACCTCTGTGACCACTGTGTGACATCTGTGAGACCTCTGTGACCACTGTGACCTCTGTGAGACGTCTATGACCTCTGTGACCACTGTGTGACCTGTGTGAGACCTCTGTGACCACTGTGACCTGTGTGAAACGTCTATGACCTTTGTGAGACCTCTATGACCTCTGTGACCTCTGTGTGACCTCTGTGAGACCTCTGTGACCACTGTGACCTCTGTGAGACGTCTATGACCTCTGTGAGATCTCTATGACCTCTGTGACCTCTGCGAGGCCTCTGTGAGACCTCTGTGACCACTGCGACCTCTGTGAGATCTCTATGACCTCTGTGAGATCTCTGTGACCACTGTGACCTCTGTGACCTCTGTGTGACCTCTGTGACCACTGTGACCTCTGTGAGACGCCTATGACCTCTGTGAGGTCTCCATGACCTCTGTGACCTCTGTGAGGCCTCTGTGAGACCTCTGTGACCACTGTGACATCTATGAAGCGTCTATGACCTCTGTGAGACCTCTATGACCTCTGTGACCTCTGTGTGACCTCTGTGAGACCTCTGTGACCACTGTGACCTCTGTGAGACGTCTATGACCTCTGTGAGATCTCTATGACCTCTGTGAGATCTCTGTGACCACTGTGACCTCTGTGACCTCTGTGTGACCTCTGTGACCACTGTGACCTCTGTGAGATATCTATGACCTCTGTGACCTCTGTGACCACTGTGACCTCTGTGAGACGTCTATGACCTCTGTGAGACGTCTATGACCTCTGTGAGATCTCTGTGACCACTGTGACCTATGTGTGACCTCTGTGAGACGTCTATGACCTCTGTGAGACGTCTATGACCTCTGTGACCTCTGTGAGATCTCTATGACCTCTGTGAGATCTCTATGACATCTGTGAGATCTCTGTGACCGTTGTGACCTCTGTGAGACCTCTGTGAGACGTCTATGACCTCTGTGAGATATCTGTGACCACTGTGACCTCTGTGTGACCTCTGTGAGACCTCTGTGACCACTGTGACCTCTGTGAGACGTCTATGACCTCTGTGAGATCTCTATGACCTCTGTGAGATCTCTGTGACCACTGTGAGATGTCTATGACCTCTGTGACCTCTGTGAGACCTCTGTGACCAGTGTGACCTCTGTGTGACCTCTGTAAGACGTGTACGTCTTCTGTGACCTCTGTGACACGTCTATGACCTCTGTGACCTCTGTGTGACCTCTGTGAGATCTCTATGACCTCTGTGAGATCTCAGTGACCTCTGTGAGATCTCGGTGACCACTGTGACCTCTGTAAGACCTCTATGAGACGTCTATGACCTCTGTGACCACTGTGTGACATCTGTGAGACCTCTGTGACCACTGTGACCTCTGTGAGACGTCTATGACCTCTGTGACCACTGTGTGACCTGTGTGAGACCTCTGTGACCACTGTGACCTGTGTGAAACGTCTATGACCTCTGTGAGACCTCTATGACCTCTCTGACCTCTGTGTGACCTCTGTGAGACCTCTGTGACCACTGTGACCTCTGTGAGACGTCTATGACCTCTGTGAGATCTCTATGACCTCTGTGAGATCTCTATGACCTCTGTGACCTCTGTGTGACCTCTGTGAGACCTCTGTGACCACTGTGACCTCTGTGAGATCTCTATGACCTCTGTGAGATGTCTGTGACCACTGTGACCTCTGTGACCTCTGTGTGACCTCTGTGACCACTGTGACCTCTGTGAGACGTCTATGACCTCTGTGAGGTCTCTATGACCTCTGTGACCTCTGTGAGGCCTCTGTGAGACCTCTGTGACCACTGTGACATCTATGAAGCGTCTATGACCTCTGTGAGACCTCTATGACCTCTGTGACCTCTGTGTGACCTCTGTGAGACCTCTGTGACCACTGTGACCTCTGTGAGACGTCTATGACCTCTGTGAGATCTCTATGACCTCTGTGAGATCTCTGTGACCACTGTGACCTCTGTGACCTCTGTGTGACCTCTGTGACCACTGTGACCTCTGTGAGATATCTATGACCTCTGTGACCTCTGTGACCACTGTGACCTCTGTGAGACGTCTATGACCTCTGTGAGATCTCTGTGACCTCTGTGACCTCTGTGTGACCTCTGTGAGACGTCTATGACCTCTGTGAGATATCTATGACCTCTGTGACCTCTGTGAGACCTCTGTGACCAGTGTGACCTCTGTGTGACCTCTGTAAGACGTGTATGACTTCTGTGACCTCTGTGACACGTCTATGACCTCTGTGACCTCTGTGTGATCTCTGTGAGACGTCTATGACCTCTGTGAGATATCTATGACCTCTGTGACCTCTGTGAGGCCTCTGTGAGACCTCTGTGACCACTGTGACCACTGTGTGACCTCTGTGAGACCTCTGTGACCACTGTGACCTCTGTGAGGCGTCTATGACCTCTGAGGGACGTCTATGACCTCTGTGAGACCTCTGTGACCACTGTGACCTCTGTGTGACCTCTGTAAGACGTATATGACTTCTGTGACCTCTGTGACACGTCTATGACCTCTGTGACCTCTGTGTGACCTCTGTGAGACCTCTGTGACCACTGTGACCACTGTGTGACCTCTGTGAGACCTCTGTGACCACTGTGCCCTCTGTGAGGCGTCTATGACCTCTGAGGGACGTCTATGACCTCTGTGAGACGTCTATGACCTCTGTGACCACCGTGTGACCTCTGTAGGACCTCTGTGACCACTGTGACCTGTGTGAAACGTCTATGACCTCTGTGAGACGTCTATGACCTCTGTGACCACTGTGTGACATCTGTGAGACCTCTGTGACCACTGTGACCTCTGTGAGACGTCTATGACCTCTGTGACCACTGTGTGACCTGTGTGAGACCTCTGTGACCACTGTGACCTGTGTGAAACGTCTATGACCTTTGTGAGACCTCTATGACCTCTGTGACCTCTGTGTGACCTCTGTGAGACCTCTGTGACCACTGTGACCTCTGTGAGACGTCTATGACCTCTGTGAGATCTCTATGACCTCTGTGAGATCTCTATGACCTCTGTGACCTCTGTGTGACCTCTGTGAGACCTCTGTGACCACTGTGACCTCTGTGAGATCTCTATGACCTCTGTGAGATGTCTGTGACCACTGTGACCTCTGTGACCTCTGTGTGACCTCTGTGACCACTGTGACCTCTGTGAGACGTCTATGACCTCTGTGAGGTCTCTATGACCTCTGTGACCTCTGTGAGGCCTCTGTGAGACCTCTGTGACCACTGTGACATCTATGAAGCGTCTATGACCTCTGTGAGACCTCTATGACCTCTGTGACCTCTGTGTGACCTCTGTGAGACCTCTGTGACCACTGTGACCTCTGTGAGACGTCTATGACCTCTGTGAGATCTCTATGACCTCTGTGAGATCTCTGTGACCACTGTGACCTCTGTGACCTCTGTGTGACCTCTGTGACCACTGTGACCTCTGTGAGATATCTATGACCTCTGTGACCTCTGTGACCACTGTGACCTCTGTGAGACGTCTATGACCTCTGTGAGATCTCTGTGACCTCTGTGACCTCTGTGTGACCTCTGTGAGACGTCTATGACCTCTGTGAGATATCTATGACCTCTGTGACCTCTGTGAGACCTCTGTGACCAGTGTGACCTCTGTGTGACCTCTGTAAGACGTGTATGACTTCTGTGACCTCTGTGACACGTCTATGACCTCTGTGACCTCTGTGTGATCTCTGTGAGACGTCTATGACCTCTGTGAGATATCTATGACCTCTGTGACCTCTGTGAGGCCTCTGTGAGACCTCTGTGACCACTGTGACCACTGTGTGACCTCTGTGAGACCTCTGTGACCACTGTGACCTCTGTGAGGCGTCTATGACCTCTGAGGGACGTCTATGACCTCTGTGAGACCTCTGTGACCACTGTGACCTCTGTGTGACCTCTGTAAGACGTATATGACTTCTGTGACCTCTGTGACACGTCTATGACCTCTGTGACCTCTGTGTGACCTCTGTGAGACCTCTGTGACCACTGTGACCACTGTGTGACCTCTGTGAGACCTCTGTGACCACTGTGCCCTCTGTGAGGCGTCTATGACCTCTGAGGGACGTCTATGACCTCTGTGAGACGTCTATGACCTCTGTGACCACCGTGTGACCTCTGTAGGACCTCTGTGACCACTGTGACCTGTGTGAAACGTCTATGACCTCTGTGAGACCTCTATGACCTCTGTGACCTCTGTGTGACCTCTGTGAGACCTCTGTGACCAGTGTGATCTCTGTGAGACGTCTATGACCTCTGTGACCTCTGTGTGACATCTGTGAGACCTCTGTGACCACTGTGACCTCTGTGAGACGTCTATGACCTCTGTGAGATCTCTATGACCTCTGTGAGATCTCTATGACCTCTGTGAGATCTCTATGACCTCTGTGACCTCTGCGAGGCCTCTGTGAGACCTCTGTGACCACTGTGACCTCTGTGAGATCTCTATGACCTCTGTGAGATCTCTGTGACCACTGTGACCTCTGTGACCTCTGTGTGACCTCTGTGACCACTGTGACCTCTGTGAGACGTCTATGACCTCTGTGAGGTCTCTATGACCTCTGTGACCTCTGTGAGGCCTCTGTGAGACCTCTGTGACCACTGTGACATCTATGAAGCGTCTATGACCTCTGTGAGACCTCTATGACCTCTGTGACCTCTGTGTGACCTCTGTGAGACCTCTGTGACCACTGTGACCTCTGTGAGACGTCTATGACCTCTGTGAGATCTCTATGACCTCTGTGAGATCTCTGTGACCACTGTGACCTCTGTGACCTCTGTGTGACCTCTGTGACCACTGTGACCTCTGTGAGATATCTATGACCTCTGTGACCTCTGTGACCACTGTGACCTCTGTGAGACGTCTATGACCTCTGTGAGACGTCTATGACCTCTGTGAGATCTCTGTGACCACTGTGACCTATGTGTGACCTCTGTGAGACGTCTATGACCTCTGTGAGACGTCTATGACCTCTGTGACCTCTGTGAGATCTCTATGACCTCTGTGAGATTCTATGACATCTGTGAGATCTCTGTGACCGTTGTGACCTCTGTGAGACCTCTGTGAGACGTCTATGACCTCTGTGAGATCTCTGTGACCACTGTGACCTCTGTGTGACCTCTGTGAGACCTCTGTGACCACTGTGACCTCTGTGAGACGTCTATGACCTCTGTGAGATCTCTATGACCTCTGTGAGATCTCTGTGACCACTGTGAGATGTCTATGACCTCTGTGACCTCTGTGAGACCTCTGTGACCAGTGTGACCTCTGTGTGACCTCTGTAAGACGTGTACGTCTTCTGTGACCTCTGTGACACGTCTATGACCTCTGTGACCTCTGTGTGACCTCTGTGAGATCTCAGTGACCTCTGTGAGATCTCGGTGACCACTGTGACCTCTGTAAGACCTCTATGAGACGTCTATAACCTCTGTGACCACTGTGTGACATCTGTGAGACCTCTGTGACCACTGTGACCTCTGTGAGACGTCTATGACCTCTGTGACCACTGTGTGACCTCTGTGAGACCTCTGTGACCACTGTGACCTGTGTGAAACGTCTATGACCTTTGTGAGACCTCTATGACCTCTGTGACCTCTGTGTGACCTCTGTGAGATGTCTGTGACCACTGTGACCTCTGTGACCTCTGTGTGACCTCTGTGACCACTGTGACCTCTGTGAGACGTCTATGACCTCTGTGAGGTCTCTATGACCTCTGTGACCTCTGTGAGGCCTCTGTGAGACCTCTGTGACCACTGTGACATCTATGAAGCGTCTATGACCTCTGTGAGACCTCTATGACCTCTGTGACCTCTGTGTGACCTCTGTGAGACCTCTGTGACCACTGTGACCTCTGTGAGACGTCTATGACCTCTGTGAGATCTCTATGACCTCTGTGAGATCTCTGTGACCACTGTGACCTCTGTGACCTCTGTGTGACCTCTGTGACCACTGTGACCTCTGTGAGATATCTATGACCTCTGTGACCTCTGTGACCACTGTGACCTCTGTGAGACGTCTATGACCTCTGTGAGATCTCTGTGACCTCTGTGACCTCTGTGTGACCTCTGTGAGACGTCTATGACCTCTGTGAGATATCTATGACCTCTGTGACCTCTGTGAGACCTCTGTGACCAGTGTGACCTCTGTGTGACCTCTGTAAGACGTGTATGACTTCTGTGACCTCTGTGACACGTCTATGACCTCTGTGACCTCTGTGTGATCTCTGTGAGACGTCTATGACCTCTGTGAGATATCTATGACCTCTGTGACCTCTGTGAGGCCTCTGTGAGACCTCTGTGACCACTGTGACCACTGTGTGACCTCTGTGAGACCTCTGTGACCACTGTGACCTCTGTGAGGCGTCTATGACCTCTGAGGGACGTCTATGACCTCTGTGAGACCTCTGTGACCACTGTGACCTCTGTGTGACCTCTGTAAGACGTATATGACTTCTGTGACCTCTGTGACACGTCTATGACCTCTGTGACCTCTGTGTGACCTCTGTGAGACCTCTGTGACCACTGTGACCACTGTGTGACCTCTGTGAGACCTCTGTGACCACTGTGCCCTCTGTGAGGCGTCTATGACCTCTGAGGGACGTCTATGACCTCTGTGAGACGTCTATGACCTCTGTGACCACCGTGTGACCTCTGTAGGACCTCTGTGACCACTGTGACCTGTGTGAAACGTCTATGACCTCTGTGAGACGTCTATGACCTCTGTGACCACTGTGTGACATCTGTGAGACCTCTGTGACCACTGTGACCTCTGTGAGACGTCTATGACCTCTGTGACCACTGTGTGACCTGTGTGAGACCTCTGTGACCACTGTGACCTGTGTGAAACGTCTATGACCTTTGTGAGACCTCTATGACCTCTGTGACCTCTGTGTGACCTCTGTGAGACCTCTGTGACCACTGTGACCTCTGTGAGACGTCTATGACCTCTGTGAGATCTCTATGACCTCTGTGAGATCTCTATGACCTCTGTGACCTCTGTGTGACCTCTGTGAGACCTCTGTGACCACTGTGACCTCTGTGAGATCTCTATGACCTCTGTGAGATGTCTGTGACCACTGTGACCTCTGTGACCTCTGTGTGACCTCTGTGACCACTGTGACCTCTGTGAGACGTCTATGACCTCTGTGAGGTCTCTATGACCTCTGTGACCTCTGTGAGGCCTCTGTGAGACCTCTGTGACCACTGTGACATCTATGAAGCGTCTATGACCTCTGTGAGACCTCTATGACCTCTGTGACCTCTGTGTGACCTCTGTGAGACCTCTGTGACCACTGTGACCTCTGTGAGACGTCTATGACCTCTGTGAGATCTCTATGACCTCTGTGAGATCTCTGTGACCACTGTGACCTCTGTGACCTCTGTGTGACCTCTGTGACCACTGTGACCTCTGTGAGATATCTATGACCTCTGTGACCTCTGTGACCACTGTGACCTCTGTGAGACGTCTATGACCTCTGTGAGATCTCTGTGACCTCTGTGACCTCTGTGTGACCTCTGTGAGACGTCTATGACCTCTGTGAGATATCTATGACCTCTGTGACCTCTGTGAGACCTCTGTGACCAGTGTGACCTCTGTGTGACCTCTGTAAGACGTGTATGACTTCTGTGACCTCTGTGACACGTCTATGACCTCTGTGACCTCTGTGTGATCTCTGTGAGACGTCTATGACCTCTGTGAGATATCTATGACCTCTGTGACCTCTGTGAGGCCTCTGTGAGACCTCTGTGACCACTGTGACCACTGTGTGACCTCTGTGAGACCTCTGTGACCACTGTGACCTCTGTGAGGCGTCTATGACCTCTGAGGGACGTCTATGACCTCTGTGAGACCTCTGTGACCACTGTGACCTCTGTGTGACCTCTGTAAGACGTATATGACTTCTGTGACCTCTGTGACACGTCTATGACCTCTGTGACCTCTGTGTGACCTCTGTGAGACCTCTGTGACCACTGTGACCACTGTGTGACCTCTGTGAGACCTCTGTGACCACTGTGCCCTCTGTGAGGCGTCTATGACCTCTGAGGGACGTCTATGACCTCTGTGAGACGTCTATGACCTCTGTGACCACCGTGTGACCTCTGTAGGACCTCTGTGACCACTGTGACCTGTGTGAAACGTCTATGACCTCTGTGAGACCTCTATGACCTCTGTGACCTCTGTGTGACCTCTGTGAGACCTCTGTGACCAGTGTGATCTCTGTGAGACGTCTATGACCTCTGTGACCTCTGTGTGACATCTGTGAGACCTCTGTGACCACTGTGACCTCTGTGAGACGTCTATGACCTCTGTGAGATCTCTATGACCTCTGTGAGATCTCTATGACCTCTGTGAGATCTCTATGACCTCTGTGACCTCTGCGAGGCCTCTGTGAGACCTCTGTGACCACTGTGACCTCTGTGAGATCTCTATGACCTCTGTGAGATCTCTGTGACCACTGTGACCTCTGTGACCTCTGTGTGACCTCTGTGACCACTGTGACCTCTGTGAGACGTCTATGACCTCTGTGAGGTCTCTATGACCTCTGTGACCTCTGTGAGGCCTCTGTGAGACCTCTGTGACCACTGTGACATCTATGAAGCGTCTATGACCTCTGTGAGACCTCTATGACCTCTGTGACCTCTGTGTGACCTCTGTGAGACCTCTGTGACCACTGTGACCTCTGTGAGACGTCTATGACCTCTGTGAGATCTCTATGACCTCTGTGAGATCTCTGTGACCACTGTGACCTCTGTGACCTCTGTGTGACCTCTGTGACCACTGTGACCTCTGTGAGATATCTATGACCTCTGTGACCTCTGTGACCACTGTGACCTCTGTGAGACGTCTATGACCTCTGTGAGACGTCTATGACCTCTGTGAGATCTCTGTGACCACTGTGACCTATGTGTGACCTCTGTGAGACGTCTATGACCTCTGTGAGACGTCTATGACCTCTGTGACCTCTGTGAGATCTCTATGACCTCTGTGAGATTCTATGACATCTGTGAGATCTCTGTGACCGTTGTGACCTCTGTGAGACCTCTGTGAGACGTCTATGACCTCTGTGAGATCTCTGTGACCACTGTGACCTCTGTGTGACCTCTGTGAGACCTCTGTGACCACTGTGACCTCTGTGAGACGTCTATGACCTCTGTGAGATCTCTATGACCTCTGTGAGATCTCTGTGACCACTGTGAGATGTCTATGACCTCTGTGACCTCTGTGAGACCTCTGTGACCAGTGTGACCTCTGTGTGACCTCTGTAAGACGTGTACGTCTTCTGTGACCTCTGTGACACGTCTATGACCTCTGTGACCTCTGTGTGACCTCTGTGAGATCTCAGTGACCTCTGTGAGATCTCGGTGACCACTGTGACCTCTGTAAGACCTCTATGAGACGTCTATAACCTCTGTGACCACTGTGTGACATCTGTGAGACCTCTGTGACCACTGTGACCTCTGTGAGACGTCTATGACCTCTGTGACCACTGTGTGACCTCTGTGAGACCTCTGTGACCACTGTGACCTGTGTGAAACGTCTATGACCTTTGTGAGACCTCTATGACCTCTGTGACCTCTGTGTGACCTCTGTGAGACCTCTATGACCACTGTGACCTCTGTGAAACGTCTATGACCTCTGTGAGATCTCTATGACCTCTGTGAGATCTCTATGACCTCTGTGACCTCTGTGTGACCTCTGTGAGACCTCTGTGACCACTGTGACCTCTGTGAGATCTCTATGACCTCTGTGAGATGTCTGTGACCACTGTGACCTCTGTGACCTCTGTGTGACCTCAGTGACCACTGTGACCTCTGTGAGACGTCTATGACCTCTGTGAGGTCTCTATGACCTCTGTGACCTCTGTGAGGCCTCTGTGAGACCTCTGTGACCACTGTGACATCTATGAAGCGTCTATGACCTCTGTGAGACCTCTATGACCTCTGTGACCTCTGTGTGACCTCTGTGAGACCTCTGTGACCACTGTGACCTCTGTGAGATATCTATGACCTCTGTGACCTCTGTGACCTCTGTGACCACTGTGACCTCTGTGAGACGTCTATGACCTCTGCGAGACGTCTACGACCTCTGTGAGATCTCTATGACCTCTGTGAGATCTCTATGACCTCTGTGAGATCTCTATGACCTCTGTGACCTATGTGTGACCTCTGTGAGACGTCTATGACCTCTGTGAGACGTCTATGACCTCTGTGAGATTTCTATGACCTCTGTGAGATCTCTATGACCTCTGTGAGATCTCTATGACATCTGTGAGATCTCTGTGACCGCTGTGACCTCTGTGAGACTTCTGTGAGATCTCTATGACCTCTGTGAGATCTCTGTGACCGCTGTGACCTCTGTGAGACCTCTGTGAGACGTCTATGACCTCTGTGAGATCTCTGTGACCACTGTGACCTCTGTGTGACCTCTGTGAGACCTCTGCGAACACTGTGACCTCTTTGAGACGTCTATGACCTCTGTGAGATCTCTATGACCTCTGTGAGATCTCTGTGACCACTGTGATCTCTGTGACGTCTGTGTGACCTCTGTGACCACTGTGACCTCTGTGAGACGTTTATGACCTCTGTGACCTCTGTGTGACATCTGTGAGACCTCTGTGACCACTGTGACCTCTGTGTGACCTCTGTGAGACGTCTATGACCTCTTGTGAGATATCTATGACCTCTGTGACCTCTGTGAGATCTCTGTGACCAGTGTGACCTCTGTGTGACCTCTGTGACCACTGTGACCTGTGTGAAACGTCTATGACCTCTGTGAGATCTCTATGACCTCTGTGAGATCTCTGTGACCACTGTGACCTCTGTGTGACCTTTGTAAGACGTCTATGACCACTGTGACCTCTGTGACACGTCTATGACCTCTGTGACCTCTGTGTGACCTCTGTGAGACGTCTATGACCTCTGTGAGATATCTATGACCTCTGTGACCTCTGTGAGGCCTCTGTGAGACCTCTGTGACCTCTGTGAGACGTCTATGACCTCTGTGAGATCTCTATGACCTCTGTGAGATCTCTATGACCTCTGTGAGACCTCTGTGACCACTGTGACCTCTGTGTGACCTCTGTGAGATATCTATGACCTCTGTGACCTCTGTGAGATCTCTGTGACCACTGTGACCTATGTGTGACCTCTGTGAGACGTCTATGACCTCTGTGAGACGTCTATGACCTCTGTGAGATTTCTATGACCTCTGTGAGATCTCTATGACCTCTGTCAGATCTCTATGACATCTGTGAGATCTCTGTGACCGCTGTGACCTCTGTGAGACCTCTGTGAGACGTCTATGACCTCTGTGAGATCTCTGTGACCACTGTGACCTCTGTGTGACCTCTGTGAGACCTCTGTGACCACTGTGACCTCTGTGAGACGTCTATGACCTCTGTGAGATCTCTGTGACCACTGTGACCTCTGTGAGACGTCTGTGACCTCTGTGAGATCTCTATGACCTCTGTGAGATCTCTATGACCTCTGTGAGATCTCTGTGACCACTGTGACCTCTGTGTGACCTCTGTGAGACCTCTGTGACCACTGTGACCTCTGTGAGACCTCTGTGACCACTCTGACCGCTGTGTGACCTCTGTGAGACGTCTATGACCTCTTGTGAGATATCTATGACCTCTGCGACCTCTGTGAGATCGCTGTGACCAGTGTGACCTCTGTGTGACCTCTGTGAGACCTCTGTGACCACTGTGACCTCTGTGAGACGTCTATGACCTCTGTGAGATCTCTATGACCTCTGTGAGATCTCTATGACCTCTGTGAGATCTCTGTGACCACTGTGACCTCTGTGTGACCTCTGTGAGACCTCTGTGACCACTGTGACCTCTGTGAGACGTCTATGACCTCTGTGAGATCTCTATGACCTCTGTGAGATCTCTGTGACCACTGTGACCTCTGTGAGACGTCTATGACCTATGTGAGATCTCTATGACCTCTGTGAGATCTCTATGACCTCTGTGAGACCTCTGTGACCACTGTGACCTCTGTGTGACCTCTGTGAGACGTCTATGACCTCTTGTGAGATATCTATGACCTCTGTGACCTCTGTGAGATCTCTGTGACCAGTGTGACCTCTGTGTGACCTCTGTGAGACGTCTATGACTTCTGTGACCACTGTGTGACCTCTGTGAGACCTCTGTGACCACTGTGACCTGTGTGAAACGTCTATGACCTCTGTGAGACCTCTATGACCTCTGTGACCTCTGTGTGACCTCTGTGAGACCTCTGTGACCACTGTGACCTCTGTGAGACGTCTATGACCTCTGTGACCTCTGTGTGACATCTGTGAGACCTCTGTGACCACTGTGACCTCTGTGAGACGTCTATGACCTCTGTGAGATCTCTATGACCTCTGTGAGATGTCTATGACCTCTGTGAGATCTCTGTGACCACTGTGACCTCTGTGTGACCTTTGTAAGACGTCTATGACCACTGTGACCTCTGTGACACGTCTATGACCTCTGTGACCTCTGTGTGACCTCTGTGAGACGTCTATGACCTCTGTGAGATATCTATGACCTCTGTGACCTCTGTGAGGCCTCTATGAGACCTCTGTTTCCACTGTGACCTCTGTGAGATCTCTGTGACCACTGTGACCTCTGTGTGACCTCTGTGAGACCTCTGTGACCACTGTGACCTCTGTGAGACGTCTATGACCTCTGTGACCTCTGTGTGACATCTGTGAGACCTCTGTGACCACTGTGACCTCTGTGAGACGTCTATGACCTCTGTGAGACGTCTATGACCTCTGTGGGATCTCTATGACCTCTGTGAGATCTCTATGACCTCTGTGAGATCTCTGTGACCTCTGTGAGATCTCGGTGACCACTGTGACCTCTGTGAGACCTCTATGAGACGTCTATGACCTCTGTGACCTCTGTGTGACATCTGTGAGACCTCTGTGACCACTGTGACCTCTGTGTGACCTCTGTGAGACCTCTGTGACCACTGTGACCTCTGTGAGACCTCTGTGACCACTCTGACCTCTGTGTGACCTCTGTGAGACGTCTATGACCTCTTGTGAGATATCTATGACCTCTGCGACCTCTGTGAGATCTCTGTGACCAGTGTGACCTCTGTGTGACCTTTGTGACCACTGTGACCTGTGTGAAACGTCTATGACCTCTGTGAGATCTCTATGACCTCTGTGAGATCTCTATGACCTCTGTGAGATCTCTGTGACCACTGTGACCTCTGTGTGACCTTTGTAAGACGTCTATGACCACTGTGACCTCTGTGACACGTCTATGACCTCTGTGACCTCTGTGTGACCTCTGTGAGACGTCTATGACCTCTGTGAGATATCTATGACCTCTGTGACCTCTGTGAGGCCTCTGTGAGACCTCTGTGACCTCTGTGAGACGTCTATGACCTCTGTGAGATCTCTATGACCTCTGTGAGATCTCTATGACCTCTGTGAGATCTCTATGACCTCTGTGAGACGTCTATGACCTCTGTGAGATTTCTATGACCTCTGTGAGATCTCTATGACCTCTGTGAGATCTCTATGACATCTGTGAGATCTCTGTGACCGCTGTGACCTCTGTGAGACCTCTGTGAGATCTCTATGACCTCTGTGAGATCTCTGTGACCACTGTGACCTCTGTGTGACCTCTGTGAGACCTCTGTGACCACTGTGACCTCTGTGAGACCTCTGTGACCACTCTGACCGCTGTGTGACCTCTGTGAGACGTCTATGACCTCTTGTGAGATATCTATGACCTCTGCGACCTCTGTGAGATCGCTGTGACCAGTGTGACCTCTGTGTGACCTCTGTGAGACCTCTGTGACCACTGTGACCTCTGTGAGACGTCTATGACCTCTGTGAGATCTCTATGACCTCTGTGAGATCTCTATGACCTCTGTGAGATCTCTGTGACCACTGTGACCTCTGTGTGACCTCTGTGAGACCTCTGTGACCACTGTGACCTCTGTGAGACGTCTATGACCTCTGTGAGATCTCTATGACCTCTGTGAGATCTCTGTGACCACTGTGACCTCTGTGAGACGTCTATGACCTATGTGAGATCTCTATGACCTCTGTGAGATCTCTATGACCTCTGTGAGACCTCTGTGACCACTGTGACCTCTGTGTGACCTCTGTGAGACGTCTATGACCTCTTGTGAGATATCTATGACCTCTGTGACCTCTGTGAGATCTCTGTGACCAGTGTGACCTCTGTGTGACCTCTGTGAGACGTCTATGACTTCTGTGACCACTGTGTGACCTCTGTGAGACCTCTGTGACCACTGTGACCTGTGTGAAACGTCTATGACCTCTGTGAGACCTCTATGACCTCTGTGACCTCTGTGTGACCTCTGTGAGACCTCTGTGACCACTGTGACCTCTGTGAGACGTCTATGACCTCTGTGACCTCTGTGTGACATCTGTGAGACCTCTGTGACCACTGTGACCTCTGTGAGACGTCTATGACCTCTGTGAGATCTCTATGACCTCTGTGAGATGTCTATGACCTCTGTGAGATCTCTGTGACCACTGTGACCTCTGTGTGACCTTTGTAAGACGTCTATGACCACTGTGACCTCTGTGACACGTCTATGACCTCTGTGACCTCTGTGTGACCTCTGTGAGACGTCTATGACCTCTGTGAGATATCTATGACCTCTGTGACCTCTGTGAGGCCTCTATGAGACCTCTGTTTCCACTGTGACCTCTGTGAGATCTCTGTGACCACTGTGACCTCTGTGTGACCTCTGTGAGACCTCTGTGACCACTGTGACCTCTGTGAGACGTCTATGACCTCTGTGACCTCTGTGTGACATCTGTGAGACCTCTGTGACCACTGTGACCTCTGTGAGACGTCTATGACCTCTGTGAGACGTCTATGACCTCTGTGGGATCTCTATGACCTCTGTGAGATCTCTATGACCTCTGTGAGATCTCTGTGACCTCTGTGAGATCTCGGTGACCACTGTGACCTCTGTGAGACCTCTATGAGACGTCTATGACCTCTGTGACCTCTGTGTGACATCTGTGAGACCTCTGTGACCACTGTGACCTCTGTGTGACCTCTGTGAGACCTCTGTGACCACTGTGACCTCTGTGAGACCTCTGTGACCACTCTGACCTCTGTGTGACCTCTGTGAGACGTCTATGACCTCTTGTGAGATATCTATGACCTCTGCGACCTCTGTGAGATCTCTGTTTCCAGTGTGACCTCTGTGTGACCTTTGTGACCACTGTGACCTGTGTGAAACGTCTATGACCTCTGTGAGATCTCTATGACCTCTGTGAGATCTCTATGACCTCTGTGAGATCTCTGTGACCACTGTGACCTCTGTGTGACCTTTGTAAGACGTCTATGACCACTGTGACCTCTGTGACACGTCTATGACCTCTGTGACCTCTGTGTGACCTCTGTGAGACGTCTATGACCTCTGTGAGATATCTATGACCTCTGTGACCTCTGTGAGGCCTCTGTGAGACCTCTGTGACCTCTGTGAGACGTCTATGACCTCTGTGAGATCTCTATGACCTCTGTGAGATCTCTATGACCTCTGTGAGATCTCTATGACCTCTGTGAGACGTCTATGACCTCTGTGAGATTTCTATGACCTCTGTGAGATCTCTATGACCTCTGTGAGATCTCTATGACATCTGTGAGATCTCTGTGACCGCTGTGACCTCTGTGAGACCTCTGTGAGATCTCTATGACCTCTGTGAGATCTCTGTGACCACTGTGACCTCTGTGACCTCTGTGTGACCTCTGTGAGACGTCTATGACCTCTGTGACGTCTGTGTGACATCTGTGAGACCTCTGTGACCACTGTGACCTCTGTGTGACCTCTGTGAGATCTCTGTGACCACTGTGACCTCTGTGTGACCTCTGTGAGACCTCTGTGACCACTGTGACCTCTGTGAGACGTCTATGACCTCTGTGAGATCTCTGTGACCACTGTGACCTCTGTGAGAC
This sequence comes from Lasioglossum villosulum, assembly GCA_963971365.1. NCBI lineage: Eukaryota > Metazoa > Arthropoda > Insecta > Hymenoptera > Halictidae > Lasioglossum > Lasioglossum villosulum. Next base: position 517,241 of record CAXARU010000125.1, on the reverse strand, counting down.
GTCTGTGACCTCTGTGAGATCTCTATGACCTCTGTGAGATCTCTATGACCTCTGTGAGATCTCTGTGACCACTGTGACCTCTGTGTGACCTCTGTGAGACCTCTGTGACCACTGTGACCTCTGTGAGACCTCTGTGACCACTCTGACCTCTGTGTGACCTCTGTGAGACGTCTATGACCTCTTGTGAGATATCTATGACCTCTGTGACCTCTGTGAGATCGCTGTGACCAGTGTGACCTCTGTGTGACCTCTGTGAGACCTCTGTGACCACTGTGACCTCTGTGAGACGTCTATGACCTCTGTGAGATCTCTATGACCTCTGTGAGATCTCTATGACCTCTGTGAGATCTCTGTGACCACTGTGACCTCTGTGTGACCTCTGTGAGACCTCTGTGACCACTGTGACCTCTGTGAGACGTCTATGACCTCTGTGAGATCTCTATGACCTCTGTGAGATCTCTGTGACCACTGTGACCTCTGTGAGACGTCTATGACCTCTGTGAGATCTCTATGCCCTCTGTGAGATCTCTATGACCTCTGTGAGATCTCTGTGACCTCTGTGAGATCTCGGTGACCACTGTGACCTCTGTGTGACCTCTGTGAGACGTCTATGACCACTGTGACCTCTGTGACACGTCTATGACCTCTGTGACCTCTGTGTGACCTCAGTGAGACGTCTATGACCTCTGTGAGATGTCTATGACCTCTGTGACCTCTGTGAGACCTCTGTGACCAGTGTGACCTCTGTGTGACCTCTGTAAGACGTGTACGTCTTCTGTGACCTCTGTGACACGTCTATGACCTCTGTGACCTCTGTGTGACCTCTGTGAGATCTCTATGACCTCTGTGAGATCTCAGTGACCTCTGTGAGATCTCGGTGACCACTGTGACCTCTGTAAGACCTCTATGAGACCTCTATGACCTCTGTGACCTCTGTGTGACCTCTGTGAGACCTCTGTGACCACTGTGACCTCTGTGAGACGTCTATGACCTCTGTGAGATCTCTATGCCCTCTGTGAGATCTCTATGACCTCTGTGAGATCTCTGTGACCTCTGTGAGATCTCGGTGACCACTGTGACCTCTGTGTGACCTCTGTGAGACGTCTATGACCACTGTGACCTCTGTGACACGTCTATGACCTCTGTGACCTCTGTGTGACCTCAGTGAGACGTCTATGACCTCTGTGAGATGTCTATGACCTCTGTGACCTCTGTGAGACCTCTGTGACCAGTGTGACCTCTGTGTGACCTCTGTAAGACGTGTACGTCTTCTGTGACCTCTGTGACACGTCTATGACCTCTGTGACCTCTGTGTGACCTCTGTGAGATCTCTATGACCTCTGTGAGATCTCAGTGACCTCTGTGAGATCTCGGTGACCACTGTGACCTCTGTAAGACCTCTATGAGACGTCTATGACCTCTGTGACCACTGTGTGACATCTGTGAGACCTCTGTGACCACTGTGACCTCTGTGAGACGTCTATGACCTCTGTGACCACTGTGTGACCTCTGTGAGACCTCTGTGACCACTGTGACCTGTGTGAAACGTCTATGACCTTTGTGAGACCTCTATGACCTCTGTGACCTCTGTGTGACCTCTGTGAGACCTCTGTGACCACTGTGACCTCTGTGAGACGTCTATGACCTCTGTGAGATCTCTATGACCTCTGTGAGATCTCTATGACCTCTGTGACCTCTGTGTGACCTCTGTGAGACCTCTGTGACCACTGTGACCTCTGTGAGATCTCTATGACCTCTGTGAGATCTCTGTGACCACTGTGACCTCTGTGACCTCTGTGTGACCTCTGTGACCACTGTGACCTCTGTGAGACGTCTATGACCTCTGTGAGGTCTCTATGACCTCTGTGACCTCTGTGAGGCCTCTGTGAGACCTCTGTGACCACTGTGACATCTATGAAGCGTCTATGACCTCTGTGAGACCTCTATGACCTCTGTGACCTCTGTGTGACCTCTGTGAGACCTCTGTGACCACTGTGACCTCTGTGAGATATCTATGACCTCTGTGACCTCTGTGACCACTGTGACCTCTGTGAGACGTCTATGACCTCTGTGAGACGTCTATGACCTCTGTGAGATCTCTATGACCTCTGTGAGATCTCTATGACCTCTGTGAGATCTCTATGACCTCTGTGAGACCTCTGTGATCACTGTGACCTCTGTGTGACCTCTGTGAGATCTCGGTGACCACTGTGACCTCTGTGAGACCTCTATGAGACGTCTATGACCTCTGTGACCTCTGTGTGACATCTGTGAGACCTCTGTGACCACTGTGACCTCTGTGAGACGTCTATGACCTCTGTGAGATCTCTATGACCTCTTTGAGATCTCTATGATCTCTGTGAGATCTCTGTGACCACTGTGACCTCTGTGTGACCTCTGTGAGACGTCTATGACCACTGTGACCTCTGTGACACGTCTATGACCTCTGTGACCTCTGTGTGACCTCTGTGAGACGTCTATGACCTCTGTGAGATGTCTATGACCTCTGTGACCTCTGTGTGACCTCTGTGAGACCTCTGTGACCACTGTGACCTCTGTGAGACGTCTATGACCTCTGTGAGATCTCTATGACCTCTGTGAGATCTCTGTGACCACTGTGACCTCTGTGAGACGTCTATGACCTCTGTGAGATCTCTATGACCTCTGTGAGACGTCTATGACCTCTGTGAGATCTCTGTGACCACTGTGACCTCTGTGTGACCTCTGTGAGACGTCTATGACCTCTTGTGAGATATCTATGACCTCTGCGACCTCTGTGAGATCTCTGTGACCAGTGTGACCTCTGTGTGACCTCTGTGAGATGTCTATGACCTCTGTGACCACTGTGTGACCTCTGTGAGACCTCTGTGACCACTGTGACCTGTGTGAAACGTCTATGACCTCTGTGAGACCTCTATGACCTCTGTGACCTCTGTGTGACCTCTGTGAGACCTCTATGACCTCTGTGACCTCTGTGTGACCTCTGTGAGACCTCTGTGACCACTGTGACCTCTGTGAGATATCTATGACCTCTGTGACCTCTGTGACCACTGTGACCTCTGTGAGACGTCTATGACCTCTGTGAGATCTCTATGCCCTCTGTGAGATCTCTATGACCTCTGTGAGATCTCTGTGACCTCTGTGAGATCTCGGTGACCACTGTGACCTCTGTGTGACCTCTGTGAGACGTCTATGACCACTGTGACCTCTGTGACACGTCTATGACCTCTGTGACCTCTGTGTGACCTCAGTGAGACGTCTATGACCTCTGTGAGATGTCTATGACCTCTGTGACCTCTGTGAGACCTCTGTGACCAGTGTGACCTCTGTGTGACCTCTGTAAGACGTGTACGTCTTCTGTGACCTCTGTGACACGTCTATGACCTCTGTGACCTCTGTGTGACCTCTGTGAGATCTCTATGACCTCTGTGAGATCTCAGTGACCTCTGTGAGATCTCGGTGACCACTGTGACCTCTGTAAGACCTCTATGAGACGTCTATGACCTCTGTGACCACTGTGTGACATCTGTGAGACCTCTGTGACCACTGTGACCTCTGTGAGACGTCTATGACCTCTGTGACCACTGTGTGACCTCTGTGAGACCTCTGTGACCACTGTGACCTGTGTGAAACGTCTATGACCTTTGTGAGACCTCTATGACCTCTGTGACCTCTGTGTGACCTCTGTGAGACCTCTGTGACCACTGTGACCTCTGTGAGACGTCTATGACCTCTGTGAGATCTCTATGACCTCTGTGAGATCTCTATGACCTCTGTGACCTCTGTGTGACCTCTGTGAGACCTCTGTGACCACTGTGACCTCTGTGAGATCTCTATGACCTCTGTGAGATCTCTGTGACCACTGTGACCTCTGTGACCTCTGTGTGACCTCTGTGACCACTGTGACCTCTGTGAGACGTCTATGACCTCTGTGAGGTCTCTATGACCTCTGTGACCTCTGTGAGGCCTCTGTGAGACCTCTGTGACCACTGTGACATCAATGAAGCGTCTATGACCTCTGTGAGACCTCTATGACCTCTGTGACCTCTGTGTGACCTCTGTGAGACCTCTGTGACCACTGTGACCTCTGTGAGATATCTATGACCTCTGTGACCTCTGTGACCACTGTGACCTCTGTGAGACGTCTATGACCTCTGTGAGACGTCTATGACCTCTGTGAGATCTCTATGACCTCTGTGAGATCTCTATGACCTCTGTGAGATCTCTATGACCTCTGTGAGACCTCTGTGATCACTGTGACCTCTGTGTGACCTCTGTGAGATATCTATGACCTCTGTGACCTCTGTCAGATCTCTGTGACCACTGTGACCTATGTGTGACCTCTGTGGGATCTCTATGACCTCTGTGAGATCTCTATGACCTCTGTGAGATCTCTGTGACCTCTGTGAGATCTCGGTGACCACTGTGACCTCTGTGAGACCTCTATGAGACGTCTATGACCTCTGTGACCTCTGTGTGACATCTGTGAGACCTCTGTGACCACTGTGACCTCTGTGAGACGTCTATGACCTCTGTGAGATCTCTATGACCTCTGTGAGATGTCTATGACCTCTGTGAGATCTCTGTGACCACTGTGACCTCTGTGTGACCTTTGTAAGACGTCTATGACCACTGTGAACTCTGTGACACGTCTATGACCTCTGTGACCTCTGTGTGACCTCTGTGAGACGTCTATGACCTCTGTGAGATATCTATGACCTCTGTGACCTCTGTGAGGCCTCTATGAGACCTCTGTTTCCACTGTGACCTCTGTGAGATCTCTGTGACCACTGTGACCTCTGTGTGACCTCTGTGAGACCTCTGTGACCACTGTGACCTCTGTGAGACCTCTATGAGACGTCTATGACCTCTGTGACCTCTGTGTGACATCTGTGAGACCTCTGTGACCACTGTGACCTCTGTGAGACGTCTATGACCTCTGTGAGATCTCTATGACCTCTGTGAGATCTCTATGACCTCTGTGAGATCTCTGTGACCACTGTGACCTCTGTGTGACCTCTGTGAGACGTCTATGACCACTGTGACCTGTGTGAGACGTCTATGACCTCTGTGACCTCTGTGTGACATCTGTGAGACCTCTGTGACCACTGTGAGATCTCGGTGACCACTGTGACCTCTGTGAGACCTCTATGAGACGTCTATGACCTCTGTGACCTCTGTGTGACATCTGTGAGACCTCTGTGACCACTGTGACCTCTGTGAGACGTCTATGACCTCTGTGAGATCTCTATGACCTCTGTGAGATCTCTATGACCTCTGTGAGATCTCTGTGACCACTGTGACCTCTGTGTGACCTCTGTGAGACCTCTGTGACCACTGTGACCTCTGTGAGACGTCTATGACCTCTGTGAGATCTCTATGACCTCTGTGAGATCTCTGTGACCACTGTGACCTCTGTGAGACGTCTATGACCTCTGTGAGATCTCTATGCCCTCTGTGAGATCTCTATGACCTCTGTGAGATCTCTGTGACCTCTGTGAGATCTCGGTGACCACTGTGACCTCTGTGTGACCTCTGTGAGACGTCTATGACCACTGTGACCTCTGTGACACGTCTATGACCTCTGTGACCTCTGTGTGACCTCAGTGAGACGTCTATGACCTCTGTGAGATGTCTATGACCTCTGTGACCTCTGTGAGACCTCTGTGACCAGTGTGACCTCTGTGTGACCTCTGTAAGACGTGTACGTCTTCTGTGACCTCTGTGACACGTCTATGACCTCTGTGACCTCTGTGTGACCTCTGTGAGATCTCTATGACCTCTGTGAGATCTCAGTGACCTCTGTGAGATCTCGGTGACCACTGTGACCTCTGTAAGACCTCTATGAGACCTCTATGACCTCTGTGACCTCTGTGTGACCTCTGTGAGACCTCTGTGACCACTGTGACCTCTGTGAGACGTCTATGACCTCTGTGAGATCTCTATGCCCTCTGTGAGATCTCTATGACCTCTGTGAGATCTCTGTGACCTCTGTGAGATCTCGGTGACCACTGTGACCTCTGTGTGACCTCTGTGAGACGTCTATGACCACTGTGACCTCTGTGACACGTCTATGACCTCTGTGACCTCTGTGTGACCTCAGTGAGACGTCTATGACCTCTGTGAGATGTCTATGACCTCTGTGACCTCTGTGAGACCTCTGTGACCAGTGTGACCTCTGTGTGACCTCTGTAAGACGTGTACGTCTTCTGTGACCTCTGTGACACGTCTATGACCTCTGTGACCTCTGTGTGACCTCTGTGAGATCTCTATGACCTCTGTGAGATCTCAGTGACCTCTGTGAGATCTCGGTGACCACTGTGACCTCTGTAAGACCTCTATGAGACGTCTATGACCTCTGTGACCACTGTGTGACATCTGTGAGACCTCTGTGACCACTGTGACCTCTGTGAGACGTCTATGACCTCTGTGACCACTGTGTGACCTCTGTGAGACCTCTGTGACCACTGTGACCTGTGTGAAACGTCTATGACCTTTGTGAGACCTCTATGACCTCTGTGACCTCTGTGTGACCTCTGTGAGACCTCTGTGACCACTGTGACCTCTGTGAGACGTCTATGACCTCTGTGAGATCTCTATGACCTCTGTGAGATCTCTATGACCTCTGTGACCTCTGTGTGACCTCTGTGAGACCTCTGTGACCACTGTGACCTCTGTGAGATCTCTATGACCTCTGTGAGATCTCTGTGACCACTGTGACCTCTGTGACCTCTGTGTGACCTCTGTGACCACTGTGACCTCTGTGAGACGTCTATGACCTCTGTGAGGTCTCTATGACCTCTGTGACCTCTGTGAGGCCTCTGTGAGACCTCTGTGACCACTGTGACATCTATGAAGCGTCTATGACCTCTGTGAGACCTCTATGACCTCTGTGACCTCTGTGTGACCTCTGTGAGACCTCTGTGACCACTGTGACCTCTGTGAGATATCTATGACCTCTGTGACCTCTGTGACCACTGTGACCTCTGTGAGACGTCTATGACCTCTGTGAGACGTCTATGACCTCTGTGAGATCTCTATGACCTCTGTGAGATCTCTATGACCTCTGTGAGATCTCTATGACCTCTGTGAGACCTCTGTGATCACTGTGACCTCTGTGTGACCTCTGTGAGATCTCGGTGACCACTGTGACCTCTGTGAGACCTCTATGAGACGTCTATGACCTCTGTGACCTCTGTGTGACATCTGTGAGACCTCTGTGACCACTGTGACCTCTGTGAGACGTCTATGACCTCTGTGAGATCTCTATGACCTCTTTGAGATCTCTATGATCTCTGTGAGATCTCTGTGACCACTGTGACCTCTGTGTGACCTCTGTGAGACGTCTATGACCACTGTGACCTCTGTGACACGTCTATGACCTCTGTGACCTCTGTGTGACCTCTGTGAGACGTCTATGACCTCTGTGAGATGTCTATGACCTCTGTGACCTCTGTGTGACCTCTGTGAGACCTCTGTGACCACTGTGACCTCTGTGAGACGTCTATGACCTCTGTGAGATCTCTATGACCTCTGTGAGATCTCTGTGACCACTGTGACCTCTGTGAGACGTCTATGACCTCTGTGAGATCTCTATGACCTCTGTGAGACGTCTATGACCTCTGTGAGATCTCTGTGACCACTGTGACCTCTGTGTGACCTCTGTGAGACGTCTATGACCTCTTGTGAGATATCTATGACCTCTGCGACCTCTGTGAGATCTCTGTGACCAGTGTGACCTCTGTGTGACCTCTGTGAGATGTCTATGACCTCTGTGACCACTGTGTGACCTCTGTGAGACCTCTGTGACCACTGTGACCTGTGTGAAACGTCTATGACCTCTGTGAGACCTCTATGACCTCTGTGACCTCTGTGTGACCTCTGTGAGACCTCTATGACCTCTGTGACCTCTGTGTGACCTCTGTGAGACCTCTGTGACCACTGTGACCTCTGTGAGATATCTATGACCTCTGTGACCTCTGTGACCACTGTGACCTCTGTGAGACGTCTATGACCTCTGTGAGATCTCTATGCCCTCTGTGAGATCTCTATGACCTCTGTGAGATCTCTGTGACCTCTGTGAGATCTCGGTGACCACTGTGACCTCTGTGTGACCTCTGTGAGACGTCTATGACCACTGTGACCTCTGTGACACGTCTATGACCTCTGTGACCTCTGTGTGACCTCAGTGAGACGTCTATGACCTCTGTGAGATGTCTATGACCTCTGTGACCTCTGTGAGACCTCTGTGACCAGTGTGACCTCTGTGTGACCTCTGTAAGACGTGTACGTCTTCTGTGACCTCTGTGACACGTCTATGACCTCTGTGACCTCTGTGTGACCTCTGTGAGATCTCTATGACCTCTGTGAGATCTCAGTGACCTCTGTGAGATCTCGGTGACCACTGTGACCTCTGTAAGACCTCTATGAGACGTCTATGACCTCTGTGACCACTGTGTGACATCTGTGAGACCTCTGTGACCACTGTGACCTCTGTGAGACGTCTATGACCTCTGTGACCACTGTGTGACCTCTGTGAGACCTCTGTGACCACTGTGACCTGTGTGAAACGTCTATGACCTTTGTGAGACCTCTATGACCTCTGTGACCTCTGTGTGACCTCTGTGAGACCTCTGTGACCACTGTGACCTCTGTGAGACGTCTATGACCTCTGTGAGATCTCTATGACCTCTGTGAGATCTCTATGACCTCTGTGACCTCTGTGTGACCTCTGTGAGACCTCTGTGACCACTGTGACCTCTGTGAGATCTCTATGACCTCTGTGAGATCTCTGTGACCACTGTGACCTCTGTGACCTCTGTGTGACCTCTGTGACCACTGTGACCTCTGTGAGACGTCTATGACCTCTGTGAGGTCTCTATGACCTCTGTGACCTCTGTGAGGCCTCTGTGAGACCTCTGTGACCACTGTGACATCAATGAAGCGTCTATGACCTCTGTGAGACCTCTATGACCTCTGTGACCTCTGTGTGACCTCTGTGAGACCTCTGTGACCACTGTGACCTCTGTGAGATATCTATGACCTCTGTGACCTCTGTGACCACTGTGACCTCTGTGAGACGTCTATGACCTCTGTGAGACGTCTATGACCTCTGTGAGATCTCTATGACCTCTGTGAGATCTCTATGACCTCTGTGAGATCTCTATGACCTCTGTGAGACCTCTGTGATCACTGTGACCTCTGTGTGACCTCTGTGAGATATCTATGACCTCTGTGACCTCTGTCAGATCTCTGTGACCACTGTGACCTATGTGTGACCTCTGTGGGATCTCTATGACCTCTGTGAGATCTCTATGACCTCTGTGAGATCTCTGTGACCTCTGTGAGATCTCGGTGACCACTGTGACCTCTGTGAGACCTCTATGAGACGTCTATGACCTCTGTGACCTCTGTGTGACATCTGTGAGACCTCTGTGACCACTGTGACCTCTGTGAGACGTCTATGACCTCTGTGAGATCTCTATGACCTCTGTGAGATGTCTATGACCTCTGTGAGATCTCTGTGACCACTGTGACCTCTGTGTGACCTTTGTAAGACGTCTATGACCACTGTGAACTCTGTGACACGTCTATGACCTCTGTGACCTCTGTGTGACCTCTGTGAGACGTCTATGACCTCTGTGAGATATCTATGACCTCTGTGACCTCTGTGAGGCCTCTATGAGACCTCTGTTTCCACTGTGACCTCTGTGAGATCTCTGTGACCACTGTGACCTCTGTGTGACCTCTGTGAGACCTCTGTGACCACTGTGACCTCTGTGAGACCTCTATGAGACGTCTATGACCTCTGTGACCTCTGTGTGACATCTGTGAGACCTCTGTGACCACTGTGACCTCTGTGAGACGTCTATGACCTCTGTGAGATCTCTATGACCTCTGTGAGATCTCTATGACCTCTGTGAGATCTCTGTGACCACTGTGACCTCTGTGTGACCTCTGTGAGACGTCTATGACCACTGTGACCTGTGTGAGACGTCTATGACCTCTGTGACCTCTGTGTGACATCTGTGAGACCTCTGTGACCACTGTGAGATCTCGGTGACCACTGTGACCTCTGTGAGACCTCTATGAGACGTCTATGACCTCTGTGACCTCTGTGTGACATCTGTGAGACCTCTGTGACCACTGTGACCTCTGTGAGACGTCTATGACCTCTGTGAGATCTCTATGACCTCTGTGAGATCTCTATGACCTCTGTGAGATCTCTGTGACCACTGTGACCTCTGTGTGACCTCTGTGAGACGTCTATGACCACTGTGACCTCTGTGACACGTCTATGACCTCTGTGACCTCTGTGTGACCTCTGTGAGACGTCTATGACCTCTGTGAGATGTCTATGACCTCTGTGACCTCTGTGTGACCTCTGTGAGACCTCTGTGACCACTGTGACCTCTGTGAGACGTCTATGACCTCTGTGAGATCTCTATGACCTCTGTGAGATCTCTGTGACCACTGTGACCTCTGTGAGACGTCTATGACCTCTGTGAGATCTCTATGACCTCTGTGAGACGTCTATGACCTCTGTGAGATCTCTGTGACCACTGTGACCTCTGTGTGACCTCTGTGAGACGTCTATGACCTCTTGTGAGATATCTATGACCTCTGCGACCTCTGTGAGATCTCTGTGACCAGTGTGACCTCTGTGTGACCTCTGTGAGATGTCTATGACCTCTGTGACCACTGTGTGACCTCTGTGAGACCTCTGTGACCACTGTGACCTGTGTGAAACGTCTATGACCTCTGTGAGACCTCTATGACCTCTGTGACCTCTGTGTGACCTCTGTGAGACCTCTGTGACCACTGTGACCTCTGTGAGACGTCTATGACCTCTGTGAGATCTCTATGCCCTCTGTGAGATCTCTATGACCTCTGTGAGATCTCTGTGACCTCTGTGAGATCTCGGTGACCACTGTGACCTCTGTGTGACCTCTGTGAGACGTCTATGACCACTGTGACCTCTGTGACACGTCTATGACCTCTGTGACCTCTGTGTGACCTCAGTGAGACGTCTATGACCTCTGTGAGATGTCTATGACCTCTGTGACCTCTGTGAGACCTCTGTGACCAGTGTGACCTCTGTGTGACCTCTGTAAGACGTGTACGTCTTCTGTGACCTCTGTGACACGTCTATGACCTCTGTGACCTCTGTGTGACCTCTGTGAGATCTCTATGACCTCTGTGAGATCTCAGTGACCTCTGTGAGATCTCGGTGACCACTGTGACCTCTGTAAGACCTCTATGAGACGTCTATGACCTCTGTGACCACTGTGTGACATCTGTGAGACCTCTGTGACCACTGTGACCTCTGTGAGACGTCTATGACCTCTGTGACCACTGTGTGACCTCTGTGAGACCTCTGTGACCACTGTGACCTGTATGAAACGTCTATGACCTTTGTGAGACCTCTATGACCTCTGTGACCTCTGTGTGACCTCTGTGAGACCTCTGTGACCACTGTGACCTCTGTGAGACGTCTATGACCTCTGTGAGATCTCTATGACCTCTGTGAGATCTCTATGACCTCTGTGACCTCTGTGTGACCTCTGTGAGACCTCTGTGACCACTGTGACCTCTGTGAGATCTCTATGACCTCTGTGAGATCTCTGTGACCACTGTGACCTCTGTGACCTCTGTGTGACCTCTGTGACCACTGTGACCTCTGTGAGACGTCTATGACCTCTGTGAGGTCTCTATGACCTCTGTGACCTCTGTGAGGCCTCTGTGAGACCTCTGTGACCACTGTGACATCTATGAAGCGTCTATGACCTCTGTGAGACCTCTATGACCTCTGTGACCTCTGTGTGACCTCTGTGAGACCTCTGTGACCACTGTGACCTCTGTGAGATATCTATGACCTCTGTGACCTCTGTGACCACTGTGACCTCTGTGAGACGTCTATGACCTCTGTGAGACGTCTATGACCTCTGTGAGATCTCTATGACCTCTGTGAGATCTCTATGACCTCTGTGAGACCTCTGTGATCACTGTGACCTCTGTGTGACCTCTGTGAGATATCTATGACCTCTGTGACCTCTGTGAGATCTCTGTGACCACTGTGACCTATGTGTGACCTCTGTGAGATCTCTATGACCTCTGTGAGATCTCTGTGACCACTGTGACCTCTGTGACCTCTGTGTGACCTCTGTCACCACTGTGACCTCTGTGAGATATCTATGACCTCTGTGACCTCTGTGACCACTGTGACCTCTGTGAGACGTCTATGACCTCTGTGAGACGTCTATGACCTCTGTGAGATCTCTATGACCTCTGTGAGATCTCTATGACCTCTGTGAGATCTCTATGACCTCTGTGAGACCTCTGTGACCACTGTGACCTCTGTGTGACCTCTGTGAGATATCTATGACCTCTGTGACCTCTGTGAGATCTCTGTGACCACTGTGACCTATGTGTGACCTCTGTGAGACGTCTATGACCTCTGTGAGACGTCTATGACCTCTGTGAGATTTCTATGACCTCTGTGAGATCTCTATGACCTCTGTGAGATCTCTATGACATCTGTGAGATCTCTGTGACCGCTGTGACCTCTGTGAGACTTCTGTGAGATCTCTATGACCTCTGTGAGATCTCTGTGACCGCTGTGACCTCTGTGAGACCTCTGTGAGACGTCTATGACCTCTGTGAGATCTCTGTGACCACTGTGACCTCTGTGTGACCTCTGTGAGACCTCTGCGACCACTGTGACCTCTGTGAGACGTCTATGACCTCTGTGAGATCTCTATGACCTCTGTGAGATCTCTGTGACCACTGTGACCTCTGTGACGTCTGTGTGACCTCTGTGACCACTGTGACCTCTGTGAGACGTTTATGACCTCTGTGACCTCTGTGTGACATCTGTGAGACCTCTGTGATCACTGTGACCTCTGTGTGACCTCTGTGAGACGTCTATGACCTCTTGTGAGATATCTATGACCTCTGTGACCTCTGTGAGATCTCTGTGACCAGTGTGACCTCTGTGTGACCTCTGTGACCACTGTGACCTGTGTGAAACGTCTATGACCTCTGTGAGATCTCTATGACCTCTGTGAGATCTCTATGACCTCTTTGAGATCTCTGTGACCACTGTGACCTCTGTGTGACCTTTGTAAGACGTCTATGACCACTGTGACCTCTGTGACACGTCTATGACCTCTGTGACCTCTGTGTGACCTCTGTGAGACGTCTATGACCTCTGTGAGATATCTATGACCTCTGTGACCTCTGTGAGGCCTCTGTGAGACCTCTGTGACCTCTGTGAGACGTCTATGACCTCTGTGAGATCTCTATGACCTCTGTGAGATCTCTATGACCTCTGTGAGATCTCTATGACCTCTGTGAGACCTCTGTGACCACTGTGACCTCTGTGTGACCTCTGTGAGATATCTATAACCTCTGTGACCTCTGTGAGATCTCTGTGACCACTGTGACCTATGTGTGACCTCTGTGAGACGTCTATGACCTCTGTGAGACGTCTATGACCTCTGTGAGATTTCTATGACCTCTGTGAGATCTCTATGACCTCTGTCAGATCTCTATGACATCTGTGAGATCTCTGTGACCGCTGTGACCTCTGTGAGACCTCTGTGAGATCTCTATGACCTCTGTGAGATCTCTGTGACCGCTGTGACCTCTGTGAGACCTCTGTAAGACGTCTATGACCTCTGTGAGATCTCTGTGACCACTGTGACCTCTGTGTGACCTCTGTGAGACCTCTGTGACCACTGTGACCTCTGTGAGACGTCTATGACCTCTGTGAGATCTCTATGACCTCTGTGAGATCTCTGTGACCACTGTGACCTCTGTGAGACGTCTATGACCTCTGTGAGATCTCTATGACCTCTGTAAGACCTCTATGAGACGTCTATGACCTCTGTGACCACTGTGTGACATCTGTGAGACCTCTGTGACCACTGTGACCTCTGTGAGACGTCTATGACCTCTGTGACCACTGTGTGACCTCTGTGAGACCTCTGTGACCACTGTGACCTGTGTGAAACGTCTATGACCTTTGTGAGACCTCTATGACCTCTGTGACCTCTGTGTGACCTCTGTGAGACCTCTGTGACCACTGTGACCTCTGTGAGACGTCTATGACCTCTGTGAGATCTCTATGACCTCTGTGAGATTTCTATGACCTCTGTGAGATCTCTATGACCTCTGTCAGATCTCTATGACATCTGTGAGATCTCTGTGACCGCTGTGACCTCTGTGAGACCTCTGTGAGATCTCTATGACCTCTGTGAGATCTCTGTGACCGCTGTGACCTCTGTGAGACCTCTGTAAGACGTCTATGACCTCTGTGAGATCTCTGTGACCACTGTGACCTCTGTGTGACCTCTGTGAGACCTCTGTGACCACTGTGACCTCTGTGAGACGTCTATGACCTCTGTGAGATCTCTATGACCTCTGTGAGATCTCTGTGACCACTGTGACCTCTGTGAGACGTCTATGACCTCTGTGAGATCTCTATGACCTCTGTAAGACCTCTATGAGACGTCTATGACCTCTGTGACCACTGTGTGACATCTGTGAGACCTCTGTGACCACTGTGACCTCTGTGAGACGTCTATGACCTCTGTGACCACTGTGTGACCTCTGTGAGACCTCTGTGACCACTGTGACCTGTGTGAAACGTCTATGACCTTTGTGAGACCTCTATGACCTCTGTGACCTCTGTGTGACCTCTGTGAGACCTCTGTGACCACTGTGACCTCTGTGAGACGTCTATGACCTCTGTGAGATCTCTATGACCTCTGTGAGATCTCTATGACCTCTGTGACCTCTGTGTGACCTCTGTGAGACCTCTGTGACCACTGTGACCTCTGTGAGATCTCTATGACCTCTGTGAGATCTCTGTGACCACTGTGACCTCTGTGACCTCTGTGTGACCTCTGTGACCACTGTGACCTCTGTGAGACGTCTATGACCTCTGTGAGGTCTCTATGACCTCTGTGACCTCTGTGAGGCCTCTGTGAGACCTCTGTGACCACTGTGACATCTATGAAGCGTCTATGACCTCTGTGAGACCTCTATGACCTCTGTGACCTCTGTGTGACCTCTGTGAGACCTCTGTGACCACTGTGACCTCTGTGAGATATCTGTGACCTCTGTGAGATCTCAGTGACCTCTGTGAGATCTCGGTGACCACTGTGACCTCTGTAAGACCTCTATGAGACGTCTATGACCTCTGTGACCACTGTGTGACATCTGTGAGACCTCTGTGACCACTGTGACCTCTGTGAGACGTCTATGACCTCTGTGACCACTGTGTGACCTCTGTGAGACCTCTGTGACCACTGTGACCTGTGTGAAACGTCTATGACCTTTGTGAGACCTCTATGACCTCTGTGACCTCTGTGTGACCTCTGTGAGACCTCTGTGACCACTGTGACCTCTGTGAGACGTCTATGACCTCTGTGAGATCTCTATGACCTCTGTGAGATCTCTATGACCTCTGTGACCTCTGTGTGACCTCTGTGAGACCTCTGTGACCACTGTGACCTCTGTGAGATCTCTATGACCTCTGTGAGATCTCTGTGACCACTGTGACCTCTGTGACCTCTGTGTGACCTCTGTGACCACTGTGACCTCTGTGAGACGTCTATGACCTCTGTGAGGTCTCTATGACCTCTGTGACCTCTGTGAGGCCTCTGTGAGACCTCTGTGACCACTGTGACATCTATGAAGCGTCTATGACCTCTGTGAGACCTCTATGACCTCTGTGACCTCTGTGTGACCTCTGTGAGACCTCTGTGACCACTGTGACCTCTGTGAGATATCTATGACCTCTGTGACCTCTGTGACCACTGTGACCTCTGTGAGACGTCTATGACCTCTGTGAGACGTCTATGACCTCTGTGAGATCTCTATGACCTCTGTGAGTTCTCTATGACCTCTGTGACCTCTGTGAGATCTCTGTGACCACTGTGACCTATGTGTGACCTCTGTGAGACGTCTATGACCTCTGTGAGACGTCTATGACCTCTGTGAGATTTCTATGACCTCTGTGAGATCTCTATGACCTCTGTGAGATCTCTATGACATCTGTGAGATCTCTGTGACCGCTGTGACCTCTGTGAGACTTCTGTGAGATCTCTATGACCTCTGTGAGACCTCTGTGATCACTGTGACCTCTGTGTGACCTCTGTGAGATATCTATGACCTCTGTGACCTCTGTGAGATCTCTGTGACCACTGTGACCTATGTGTGACCTCTGTGAGATCTCTATGACCTCTGTGAGATCTCTGTGACCACTGTGACCTCTGTGACCTCTGTGTGACCTCTGTGACCACTGTGACCTCTGTGAGATATCTATGACCTCTGTGACCTCTGTGACCACTGTGACCTCTGTGAGACGTCTATGACCTCTGTGAGACGTCTATGACCTCTGTGAGATCTCTATGACCTCTGTGAGATCTCTATGACCTCTGTGAGACCTCTGTGACCACTGTGACCTCTGTGTGACCTCTGTGAGATATCTATGACCTCTGTGACCTCTGTGAGATCTCTGTGACCACTGTGACCTATGTGTGACCTCTGTGAGACGTCTATGACCTCTGTGAGACGTCTATGACCTCTGTGAGATTTCTATGACCTCTGTGAGATCTCTATGACCTCTGTGAGATCTCTATGACATCTGTGAGATCTCTGTGACCGCTGTGACCTCTGTGAGACTTCTGTGAGATCTCTATGACCTCTGTGAGATCTCTGTGACCGCTGTGACCTCTGTGAGACCTCTGTGAGACGTCTATGACCTCTGTGATATCTCTGTGACCACTGTGACCTCTGTGTGACCTCTGTGAGACCTCTGCGACCACTGTGACCTCTGTGAGACGTCTATGACCTCTGTGAGATCTCTGTGACCACTGTGACCTCTGTGACGTCTATGTGACCTCTGTGACCACTGTGACCTCTGTGAGACGTTTATGACCTCTGTGACCTCTGTGTGACATCTGTGAGACCTCTGTGACCACTGTGACCTCTGTGTGACCTCTGTGAGACGTCTATGACCTCTTGTGAGATATCTATGACCTCTGTGACCTCTGTGAGATCTCTGTGACCAGTGTGACCTCTGTGTGACCTCTGTGACCACTGTGACCTGTGTGAAACGTCTATGACCTCTGTGAGATCTCTATGACCTCTGTGAGATCTCTATGACCTCTTTGAGATCTCTGTGACCACTGTGACCTCTGTGTGACCTTTGTAAGACGTCTATGACCACTGTGACCTCTGTGACACGTCTATGACCTCTGTGACCTCTGTGTGACCTCTGTGAGACGTCTATGACCTCTGTGAGATATCTATGACCTCTGTGACCTCTGTGAGGCCTCTGTGAGACCTCTGTGACCTCTGTGAGACGTCTATGACCTCTGTGAGATCTCTATGACCTCTGTGAGATCTCTATGACCTCTGTGAGATCTCTATGACCTCTGTGAGACCTCTGTGACCACTGTGACCTCTGTGTGACCTCTGTGAGATATCTATGACCTCTGTGACCTCTGTGAGATCTCTGTGACCACTGTGACCTATGTGTGACCTCTGTGAGACGTCTATGACCTCTGTGAGACGTCTATGACCTCTGTGAGATTTCTATGACCTCTGTGAGATCTCTATGACCTCTGTCAGATCTCTATGACATCTGTGAGATCTCTGTGACCGCTGTGACCTCTGTGAGACCTCTGTGAGATCTCTATGACCTCTGTGAGATCTCTGTGACCGCTGTGACCTCTGTGAGACCTCTGTGAGACGTCTATGACCTCTGTGAGATCTCTGTGACCACTGTGACCTCTGTGTGACCTCTGTGAGACCTCTGTGACCACTGTGACCTCTGTGAGATCTCTATGACCTCTGTGAGATCTCTATGACCTCTGTGAGATCTCTATGACCTCTGTGAGACCTCTGTGACCACTGTGACCTCTGTGTGACCTCTGTGAGATATCTATGACCTCTGTGACCTCTGTGAGATCTCTGTGACCACTGTGACCTATGTGTGACCTCTGTGAGACGTCTATGACCTCTGTGAGACGTCTATGACCTCTGTGAGATTTCTGTGAGATCTCTATGACCTCTGTGAGATCTCTGTGACCGCTGTGACCTCTGTGAGACCTCTGTGAGACGTCTATGACCTCTGTGAGATCTCTGTGACCACTGTGACCTCTGTGTGACCTCTGTGAGACCTCTGCGACCACTGTGACCTCTGTGAGACGTCTATGACCTCTGTGAGATCTCTGTGACCACTGTGACCTCTGTGACGTCTATGTGACCTCTGTGACCACTGTGACCTCTGTGAGACGTTTATGACCTCTGTGACCTCTGTGTGACATCTGTGAGACCTCTGTGACCACTGTGACCTCTGTGTGACCTCTGTGAGACGTCTATGACCTCTTGTGAGATATCTATGACCTCTGTGACCTCTGTGAGATCTCTGTGACCAGTGTGACCTCTGTGTGACCTCTGTGACCACTGTGACCTGTGTGAAACGTCTATGACCTCTGTGAGATCTCTATGACCTCTGTGAGATCTCTATGACCTCTTTGAGATCTCTGTGACCACTGTGACCTCTGTGTGACCTTTGTAAGACGTCTATGACCACTGTGACCTCTGTGACACGTCTATGACCTCTGTGACCTCTGTGTGACCTCTGTGAGACGTCTATGACCTCTGTGAGATATCTATGACCTCTGTGACCTCTGTGAGGCCTCTGTGAGACCTCTGTGACCTCTGTGAGACGTCTATGACCTCTGTGAGATCTCTATGACCTCTGTGAGATCTCTATGACCTCTGTGAGATCTCTATGACCTCTGTGAGACCTCTGTGACCACTGTGACCTCTGTGTGACCTCTGTGAGATATCTATGACCTCTGTGACCTCTGTGAGATCTCTGTGACCACTGTGACCTATGTGTGACCTCTGTGAGACGTCTATGACCTCTGTGAGACGTCTATGACCTCTGTGAGATTTCTATGACCTCTGTGAGATCTCTATGACCTCTGTCAGATCTCTATGACATCTGTGAGATCTCTGTGACCGCTGTGACCTCTGTGAGACCTCTGTGAGATCTCTATGACCTCTGTGAGATCTCTGTGACCGCTGTGACCTCTGTGAGACCTCTGTGAGACGTCTATGACCTCTGTGAGATCTCTGTGACCACTGTGACCTCTGTGTGACCTCTGTGAGACCTCTGTGACCACTGTGACCTCTGTGAGATCTCTATGACCTCTGTGAGATCTCTATGACCTCTGTGAGATCTCTATGACCTCTGTGAGACCTCTGTGACCACTGTGACCTATGTGTGACCTCTGTGAGACGTCTATGACCTCTGTGAGACGTCTATGACCTCTGTGAGATTTCTATGACCTCTGTGAGATCTCTATGACCTCTGTGAGATCTCTATGACATCTGTGAGATCTCTGTGACCGCTGTGACCTCTGTGAGACTTCTGTGAGATCTCTATGACCTCTGTGAGATCTCTGTGACCGCTGTGACCTCTGTGAGACCTCTGTGAGACGTCTATGACCTCTGTGAGATCTCTGTGACCACTGTGACCTCTGTGTGACCTCTGTGAGACCTCTGCGACCACTGTGACCTCTGTGAGACGTCTATGACCTCTGTGAGATCTCTATGACCTCTGTGAGATCTCTGTGACCACTGTGACCTCTGTGACGTCTGTGTGACCTCTGTGAGACGTCTATGACCTCTGTGAGACGTCTATGACCTCTGTGAGATTTCTATGACCTCTGTGAGATCTCTATGACCTCTGTCAGATCTCTATGACATCTGTGAGATCTCTGTGACCGCTGTGACCTCTGTGAGACCTCTGTGAGATCTCTATGACCTCTGTGAGATCTCTGTGACCGCTGTGACCTCTGTGAGACCTCTGTGAGACGTCTATGACCTCTGTGAGATCTCTGTGACCACTGTGACCTCTGTGTGACCTCTGTGAGACCTCTGTGACCACTGTGACCTCTGTGAGATCTCTATGACCTCTGTGAGATCTCTATGACCTCTGTGAGACCTCTGTGACCACTGTGACCTCTGTGTGACCTCTGTGAGATATCTATGACCTCTGTGACCTCTGTGAGATCTCTGTGACCACTGTGACCTATGTGTGACCTCTGTGAGACGTCTATGACCTCTGTGAGACGTCTATGACCTCTGTGAGATTTCTATGACCTCTGTGAGATCTCTATGACCTCTGTCAGATCTCTATGACATCTGTGAGATCTCTGTGACCGCTGTGACCTCTGTGAGACCTCTGTGAGACGTCTATGACCTCTGTGAGATCTCTGTGACCACTGTGACCTCTGTGTGACCTCTGTGAGACCTCTGTGACCACTGTGACCTCTGTGAGACGTCTATGACCTCTGTGAGATCTCTATGACCTCTGTGAGATCTCTGTGACCACTGTGACCTCTGTGAGACGTCTATGACCTCTGTGAGATCTCTATGACCTCTGTGAGATCTCTATGACCTCTGTGAGATCTCTGTGACCACTGTGACCTCTGTGTGACCTCTGTGAGACCTCTGTGACCACTGTGACCTCTGTGAGACCTCTGTGACCACTCTGACCTCTGTGTGACCTCTGTGAGACGTCTATGACCTCTTGTGAGATATCTATGACCTCTGCGACCTCTGTGAGATCTCTGTGACCTCTGTGTGACATCTGTGAGACCTCTGTGACCACTGTGACCTCTGTGAGACGTCTATGACCTCTGTGAGATCTCTATGACCTCTGTGACCTCTGTGAGGCCTCTGTGAGACCTCTGTGACCTCTGTGAGACGTCTATGACCTCTGTGAGATCTCTATGACCTCTGTGAGATCTCTATGACCTCTGTGAGATCTCTATGACCTCTGTGAGACGTCTATGACCTCTGTGAGATTTCTATGACCTCTGTGAGATCTCTATGACCTCTGTGAGATCTCTATGACATCTGTGAGATCTCTGTGACCGCTGTGACCTCTGTGAGACTTCTGTGAGATCTCTATGACCTCTGTGAGATCTCTGTGACCGCTGTGACCTCTGTGAGACCTCTGTGAGACGTCTATGACCTCTGTGAGATCTCTGTGACCACTGTGACCTCTGTGTGACCTCTGTGAGACCTCTGCGACCACTGTGACCTCTGTGAGACGTCTATGACCTCTGTGAGATCTCTATGACCTCTGTGAGATCTCTGTGACCACTGTGACCTCTGTGACGTCTGTGTGACCTCTGTGACCACTGTGACCTCTGTGAGACGTTTATGACCTCTGTGACCTCTGTGTGACATCTGTGAGACCTCTGTGACCACTGTGACCTCTGTGTGACCTCTGTGAGACGTCTATGACCTCTTGTGAGATATCTATGACCTCTGTGACCTCTGTGAGATCTCTGTGACCAGTGTGACCTCTGTGTGACCTCTGTGACCACTGTGACCTGTGTGAAACGTCTATGACCTCTGTGAGATCTCTATGACCTCTGTGAGATCTCTATGACCTCTGTGAGATCTCTATGACATCTGTGAGATCTCTGTGACCGCTGTGACCTCTGTGAGACCTCTGTGAGATCTCTATGACCTCTGTGAGATCTCTGTGACCGCTGTGACCTCTGTGAGACCTCTGTGAGACGTCTATGACCTCTGTGAGATCTCTGTGACCACTGTGACCTCTGTGTGACCTCTGTGAGACCTCTGTGACCACTGTGACCTCTGTGAGACGTCTATGACCTCTGTGAGATCTCTATGACCTCTGTGAGATCTCTGTGACCACTGTGACCTCTGTGAGACGTCTATGACCTCTGTGAGATCTCTATGACCTCTGTGAGATCTCTATGACCTCTGTGAGATCTCTGTGACCACTGTGACCTCTGTGTGACCTCTGTGAGACCTCTGTGACCACTGTGACCTCTGTGAGACCTCTGTGACCACTCTGACCTCTGTGTGACCTCTGTGAGACGTCTATGACCTCTTGTGAGATATCTATGACCTCTGCGACCTCTGTGAGATCTCTGTGACCTCTGTGTGACATCTGTGAGACCTCTGTGACCACTGTGACCTCTGTGAGACGTCTATGACCTCTGTGAGATCTCTATGACCTCTGTGAGATCTCTATGACCTCTGTGAGACCTCTATGACCTCTGTGAGATCTCTGTGACCACTGTGACCTCTGTGTGACCTTTGTAAGACGTCTATGACCACTGTGACCTCTGTGACACGTCTATGACCTCTGTGACCTCTGTGTGACGTCTGTGAGACGTCTATGACCTCTGTGAGATATCTATGACCTCTGTGACCTCTGTGAGGCCTCTGTGAGACCTCTGTGACCTCTGTGAGACGTATATGACCTCTGTGAGATCTCTATGACCTCTGTGAGATCTCTATGACCTCTGTGAGATCTCTATGACCTCTGTGAGACGTCTATGACCTCTGTGAGATTTCTATGACCTCTGTGAGATCTCTATGACCTCTGTGAGATCTCTATGACATCTGTGAGATCTCTGTGACCGCTGTGACCTCTGTGAGACCTCTGTGAGATCTCTATGACCTCTGTGAGATCTCTGTGACCGCTGTGACCTCTGTGAGACCTCTGTGAGATCTCTATGACCTCTGTGAGATCTCTGTGACCACTGTGACCTCTGTGTGACCTCTGTGAGACCTCTGTGACCACTGTGACCTCTGTGAGACGTCTATGACCTCTGTGAGATCTCTATGACCTCTGTGAGATCTCTGTGACCACTGTGACCTCTGTGACCTCTGTGTGACCTCTGTGAGACGTCTATGACCTCTGTGACCTCTGTGTGACATCTGTGAGACCTCTGTGACCACTGTGACCTCTGTGTGACCTCTGTGCGACGTCTATGACCTCTTGTGAGATATCTATGACCTCTGTGACCACTGTGAGATCGCTGTGACCAGTGTGACCTCTGTGTGACCTCTGTGAGACCTCTGTGACCACTGTGACCTCTGTGAGACGTCTATGACCTCTGTGAGATCTCTATGACCTCTGTGAGATCTCTATGACCTCTGTGAGATCTCTGTGACCACTGTGACCTCTGTGTGACCTCTGTGAGACCTCTGTGACCACTGTGACCTCTGTGAGACGTCTATGACCTCTGTGAGATCTCTATGACCTCTGTGAGATCTCTATGACCTCTGTGAGACCTCTGTGACCACTGTGACCTCTGTGAGACGTCTATGAGCTCTGTGAGATCTCTATGACCTCTGTGAGATCTCTGTGACCACTGTGACCTCTGTGACCTCTGTGTGACCTCTGTGACCACTGTGACCTCTGTGAGACGTTTATGACCTCTGTGACCTCTGTGTGACATCTGTGAGACCTCTGTGACCACTGTGACCTCTGTGTGACCTCTGTGAGACGTCTATGACCTCTTGTGAGATATCTATGACCTCTGTGACCTCTGTGAGATCTCTGTGACCAGTGTGACCTCTGTGTGACCTCTGTGAGACGTCTATGACTTCTGTGACCACTGTGTGACCTCTGTGAGACCTCTGTGACCACTGTGACCTGTGTGAAACGTCTATGACCTCTGTGAGACCTCTATGACCTCTGTGACCTCTGTGTGACCTCTGTGAGACCTCTGTGACCACTGTGACCTCTGTGAGACGTCTATGACCTCTGTGACCTCTGTGTGACATCTGTGAGACCTCTGTGACCACTGTGACCTCTGTGAGACGTCTATGACCTCTGTGAGATCTCTATGACCTCTGTGAGATGTCTATGACCTCTGTGAGATCTCTGTGACCACTGTGACCTCTGTGTGACCTTTGTAAGACGTCTATGACCACTGTGACCTCTGTGACACGTCTATGACCTCTGTGACCTCTGTGTGACCTCTGTGAGACGTCTATGACCTCTGTGAGATATCTATGACCTCTGTGACCTCTGTGAGGCCTCTGTGAGACCTCTGTGACCACTGTGACCTCTGTGAGATCTCTGTGACCACTGTGACCTCTGTGTGACCTCTGTGAGACCTCTGTGACCACTGTGACCTCTGTGAGACGTCTATGACCTCTGTGACCTCTGTGTGACATCTGTGAGACCTCTGTGACCACTGTGACCTCTGTGAGACGTCTATGACCTCTGTGAGACGTCTATGACCTCTGTGGGATCTCTATGACCTCTGTGAGATCTCTATGACCTCTGTGAGATCTCTGTGACCTCTGTGAGATCTCGGTGACCACTGTGACCTCTGTGAGACCTCTATGAGACGTCTATGACCTCTGTGACCTCTGTGTGACATCTGTGAGACCTCTGTGACCACTGTGACCTCTGTGAGACGTCTATGACCTCTGTGAGATCTCTATGACCTCTGTGAGATCTCTATGACCTCTGTGAGATCTCTGTGACCACTGTGACCTCTGTGTGACCTCTGTGAGACCTCTGTGACCACTGTGACCTCTGTGACACGTCTATGACCTCTGTGACCTCTGTGTGACCTCTGTGAGACGTCTATGACCTCTGTGAGATGTCTATGACCTCTGTGACCTCTGTGAGACCTCTGTGACCAGTGTGACCTCTGTGTGACCTCTGTAAGACGTGTACGTCTTCTGTGACCTCTGTGACACGACTATGACCTCTGTGACCTCTGTGTGACCTCTGTGAGATCTCTATGACCTCTGTGACCTCTGTGTGACATCTGTGAGACCTCTGTGACCACTGTGACCTCTGTGAGACGTCTATGACCTCTGTGACCACTGTGTGACCTCTGTGAGACCTCTGTGACCACTGTGACCTGTGTGAAACGTCTATGACCTCTGTGAGACCTCTATGACCTCTGTGACCTCTGTGTGACCTCTGTGAGACCTCTGTGACCACTGTGACCTCTGTGACCTCTGTGTGACCTCTGTGACCACTGTGACCTCTGTGAGACGTCTATGACCTCTGTGAGATCTCTATGACCTCTGTGAGATCTCTATGACCTCTGTGAGATCTCTGTGACAACTGTGACCTCTGTGTGACCTCTGTGAGACGTCTATGACCACTGTGACCTCTGTGACACGTCTATGACCTCTGTGACCTCTGTGTGACCTCTGTGAGACGTCTATGACCTCTGTGAGATGTCTATGACCTCTGTGACCTCTGTGAGACCTCTGTGACCAGTGTGACCTCTGTGTGACCTCTGTAAGACGTGTACGTCTTCTGTGACCTCTGTGTGACCTCTGTGAGACCTCTGTGACCACTGTGACCTCTGTGAGATATCTATGACCTCTGTGAGATATCTATGACCTCTGTGAGATCTCAGTGACCTCTGTGAGATCTCGGTGACCACTGTGACCTCTGTAAGACCTCTATGAGACGTCTATGACCTCTGTGACCACTGTGTGACATCTGTGAGACCTCTGTGACCACTGTGACCTCTGTGAGACGTCTATGACCTCTGTGACCACTGTGTGACCTCTGTGAGACCTCTGTGACCACTGTGACCTGTGTGAAACGTCTATGACCTTTGTGAGACCTCTATGACCTCTGTGACCTCTGTGTGACCTCTGTGAGACCTCTGTGACCACTGTGACCTCTGTGAGACGTCTATGACCTCTGTGAGATCTCTATGACCTCTGTGAGATCTCTATGACCTCTGTGACCTCTGTGTGACCTCTGTGACCACTGTGACCTCTGTGAGATCTCTATGACCTCTGTGAGATCTCTGTGACCACTGTGACCTCTGTGACCTCTGTGTGACCTCTGTGACCACTGTGACCTCTGTGAGACGTCTATGACCTCTGTGAGGTCTCTATGACCTCTGTGACCTCTGTGAGGCCTCTGTGAGACCTCTGTGACCACTGTGACATCTATGAAGCGTCTATGACCTCTGTGAGACCTCTATGACCTCTGTGACCTCTGTGTGACCTCTGTGAGACCTCTGTGACCACTGTGACCTCTGTGAGATATCTATGACCTCTGTGACCTCTGTGACCACTGTGACCTCTGTGAGACGTCTATGACCTCTGTGAGACGTCTATGACCTCTGTGAGATCTCTATGACCTCTGTGAGATCTCTATGACCTCTGTGAGATCTCTATGACCTCTGTGAGACCTCTGTGATCACTGTGACCTCTGTGTGACCTCTGTGAGATATCTATGACCTCTGTGACCTCTGTGAGATCTCTGTGACCACTGTGACCTATGTGTGACCTCTGTGAGATCTCTATGACCTCTGTGAGATCTCTGTGACCACTGTGACCTCTGTGACCTCTGTGTGACCTCTGTGACCACTGTGACCTCTGTGAGATATCTATGACCTCTGTGACCTCTGTGACCACTGTGACCTCTGTGAGACGTCTATGACCTCTGTGAGACGTCTATGACCTCTGTGAGATCTCTATGACCTCTGTGAGATCTCTATGACCTCTGTGAGATCTCTATGACCTCTGTGAGACCTCTGTGACCACTGTGACCTCTGTGTGACCTCTGTGAGATATCTATGACCTCTGTGACCTCTGTGAGATCTCTGTGACCACTGTGACCTATGTGTGACCTCTGTGAGACGTCTATGACCTCTGTGAGACGTCTATGACCTCTGTGAGATTTCTATGACCTCTGTGAGATCTCTATGACCTCTGTGAGATCTCTATGACATCTGTGAGATCTCTGTGACCGCTGTGACCTCTGTGAGACTTCTGTGAGATCTCTATGACCTCTGTGAGATCTCTGTGACCACTGTGACCTCTGTGTGACCTCTGTGAGACCTCTGCGACCACTGTGACCTCTGTGAGACGTCTATGACCTCTGTGAGATCTCTATGACCTCTGTGAGATCTCTGTGACCACTGTGACCTCTGTGACGTCTGTGTGACCTCTGTGACCACTGTGACCTCTGTGAGACGTTTATGACCTCTGTGACCTCTGTGTGACATCTGTGAGACCTCTGTGACCACTGTGACCTCTGTGTGACCTCTGTGAGACGTCTATGACCTCTTGTGAGATATCTATGACCTCTGTGACCTCTGTGAGATCTCTGTGACCAGTGTGACCTCTGTGTGACCTCTGTGACCACTGTGACCTGTGTGAAACGTCTATGACCTCTGTGAGATCTCTATGACCTCTGTGAGATCTCTATGACCTCTTTGAGGTCTCTGTGACCACGGTGACCTCTGTGTGACCTTTGTAAGACGTCTATGACCACTGTGACCTCTGTGACACGTCTATGACCTCTGTGACCTCTGTGACCACTGTGACCTCTGTGAGACGTCTATGACCTCTGTGAGACGTCTATGACCTCTGTGAGATCTCTATGACCTCTGTGAGATCTCTATGACCTCTGTGAGATCTCTATGACCTCTGTGAGACCTCTGTGACCACTGTGACCTCTGTGTGACCTCTGTGAGATATCTATGACCTCTGTGACCTCTGTGAGATCTCTGTGACCACTGTGACCTATGTGTGACCTCTGTGAGACGTCTATGACCTCTGTGAGACGTCTATGACCTCTGTGAGATTTCTATGACCTCTGTGAGATCTCTATGACCTCTGTGAGATCTCTATGACATCTGTGAGATCTCTGTGACCGCTGTGACCTCTGTGAGACTTCTGTGAGATCTCTATGACCTCTGTGAGATCTCTGTGACCGCTGTAACCTCTGTGAGACCTCTGTGAGACGTCTATGACCTCTGTGAGATCTCTGTGACCACTGTGACCTCTGTGTGACCTCTGTGAGACCTCTGTGACCACTGTGACCTCTGTGAGACGTCTATGACCTCTGTGAGATCTCTATGACCTCTGTGAGATCTCTGTGACCACTGTGACCTCTGTGACGTCTGTGTGACCTCTGTGACCACTGTGACCTCTGTGAGACGTTTATGACCTCTGTGACCTCTGTGTGACATCTGTGAGACCTCTGTGACCACTGTGACCTCTGTGTGACCTCTGTGAGACGTCTATGACCTCTTGTGAGATATCTATGACCTCTGTGACCTCTGTGAGATCTCTGTGACCAGTGTGACCTCTGTGTGACCTCTGTGACCACTGTGACCTGTGTGAAACGTCTATGACCTCTGTGACCTCTGTGTGACCTCTGTGAGACCTCTGTGACCACTGTGACCTCTGTGAGACGTCTATGACCTCTGTGAGATCTCTATGACCTCTGTGAGATCTCTGTGACCACTGTGACCTCTGTGACCTCTGTGTGACCTCTGTGACCACTGTGACCTCTGTGAGATATCTATGACCTCTGTGACCTCTGTGACCACTGTGACCTCTGTGAGACGTCTATGACCTCTGTGAGATCTCTATGACCTCTGTGACCTCTGCGAGGCCTCTGTGAGACCTCTGTGACCACTGTGACCTCTGTGAGATCTCTATGACCTCTGTGAGATCTCTGTGACCACTGTGACCTCTGTGACCTCTGTGTGACCTCTGTGACCACTGTGACCTCTGTGAGACGTCTATGACCTCTGTGAGGTCTCTATGACCTCTGTGACCTCTGTGAGGCCTCTGTGAGACCTCTATGACCTCTGTGACCTCTGTGTGACCTCTGTGAGACCTCTGTGACCACTGTGACCTCTGTGAGACGTCTATGACCTCTGTGAGATCTCTATGACCTCTGTGAGATCTCTGTGACCACTGTGACCTCTGTGACCTCTGTGTGACCTCTGTGACCACTGTGACCTCTGTGAGATATCTATGACCTCTGTGACCTCTGTGACCACTGTGACCTCTGTGAGACGTCTATGACCTCTGTGAGACGTCTATGACCTCTGTGAGATCTCTATGACCTCTGTGAGATCTCTATGACCTCTGTGATATCTCTATGACCTCTGTGAGACCTCTGTGACCACTGTGACCTCTGTGTGACCTCTGTGAGATATCTATGACCTCTGTGACCTCTGTGAGATCTCTGTGACCACTGTGACCTATGTGTGACCTCTGTGAGACGTCTATGACCTCTGTGAGACGTCTATGACTTCTGTGAGATTTCTATGACCTCTGTGAGATCTCTATGACCTCTGTGAGATCTCTATGACATCTGTGAGATCTCTGTGACCGCTGTGACCTCTGTGAGACTTCTGTGAGATCTCTATGACCTCTGTGAGATCTCTGTGACCGCTGTGACCTCTGTGAGACCTCTGTGAGACGTCTATGACCTCTGTGAGATCTCTGTGACCACTGTGACCTCTGTGTGACCTCTGTGAGACCTCTGTGACCACTGTGACCTCTGTGAGACGTCTATGACCTCTGTGAGATCTCTATGACCTCTGTGAGATCTCTGTGACCACTGTGACCTCTGTGACGTCTGTGTGACCTCTGTGACCACTGTGACCTCTGTGAGACGTTTATGACCTCTGTGACCTCTGTGTGACATCTGTGAGACCTCTGTGACCACTGTGACCTCTGTGTGACCTCTGTGAGACGTCTATGACCTCTGTGAGATATCTATGACCTCTGTGACCTCTGTGAGGCCTCTGTGAGACCTCTGTGACCTCTGTGAGACGTCTATGACCTCTGTGAGATCTCTATGACCTCTGTGAGATCTCTATGACCTCTGTGAGATCTCTATGACCTCTGTGACATCTCTGTGACCACTGTGACCTCTGTGTGACCTTTGTAAGACGTCTATGACCACTGTGACCTCTGTGACACGTCTATGACCTCTGTGACCTCTGTGTGACCTCTGTGAGACGTCTATGACCTCTGTGAGATATCTATGACCACTGTGACCTCTGTGAGACGTCTATGACCTCTGTGAGATCTCTATGACCTCTGTGAGATCTCTGTGACCACTGTGACCTCTGTGAGATCTCTATGACCTCTGTGAGATCTCTGTGACCACTGTGACCTCTGTGACCTCTGTGTGACCTCTGTGACCACTGTGACCTCTGTGAGACGTCTATGACCTCTGTGAGGTCTCTATGACCTCTGTGACCTCTGTGAGGCCTCTGTGAGACCTCTATGACCTCTGTGACCTCTGTGTGACCTCTGTGAGACCTCTGTGACCACTGTGACCTCTGTGAGACGTCTATGACCTCTGTGAGATCTCTATGACCTCTGTGAGATCTCTGTGACCACTGTGACCTCTGTGACCTCTGTGTGACCTCTGTGACCACTGTGACCTCTGTGAGATATCTATGACCTCTGTGACCTCTGTGACCACTGTGACCTCTGTGAGACGTCTATGACCTCTGTGAGATCTCTATGACCTCTGTGACCTCTGCGAGGCCTCTGTGAGACCTCTGTGACCACTGTGACCTCTGTGAGATCTCTATGACCTCTGTGAGATCTCTGTGACCACTGTGACCTCTGTGACCTCTGTGTGACCTCTGTGACCACTGTGACCTCTGTGAGACGTCTATGACCTCTGTGAGGTCTCTATGACCTCTGTGACCTCTGTGAGGCCTCTGTGAGACCTCTATGACCTCTGTGACCTCTGTGTGACCTCTGTGAGACCTCTGTGACCACTGTGACCTCTGTGAGACGTCTATGACCTCTGTGAGATCTCTATGACCTCTGTGAGATCTCTGTGACCACTGTGACCTCTGTGACCTCTGTGTGACCTCTGTGACCACTGTGACCTCTGTGAGATATCTATGACCTCTGTGACCTCTGTGACCACTGTGACCTCTGTGAGACGTCTATGACCTCTGTGAGACGTCTATGACCTCTGTGAGATCTCTATGACCTCTGTGAGATCTCTATGACCTCTGTGATATCTCTATGACCTCTGTGAGACCTCTGTGACCACTGTGACCTCTGTGTGACCTCTGTGAGATATCTATGACCTCTGTGACCTCTGTGAGATCTCTGTGACCACTGTGACCTATGTGTGACCTCTGTGAGACGTCTATGACCTCTGTGAGACGTCTATGACTTCTGTGAGATTTCTATGACCTCTGTGAGATCTCTATGACCTCTGTGAGATCTCTATGACATCTGTGAGATCTCTGTGACCGCTGTGACCTCTGTGAGACTTCTGTGAGATCTCTATGACCTCTGTGAGATCTCTGTGACCGCTGTGACCTCTGTGAGACCTCTGTGAGACGTCTATGACCTCTGTGAGATCTCTGTGACCACTGTGACCTCTGTGTGACCTCTGTGAGACCTCTGTGACCACTGTGACCTCTGTGAGACGTCTATGACCTCTGTGAGATCTCTATGACCTCTGTGAGATCTCTGTGACCACTGTGACCTCTGTGACGTCTGTGTGACCTCTGTGACCACTGTGACCTCTGTGAGACGTTTATGACCTCTGTGACCTCTGTGTGACATCTGTGAGACCTCTGTGACCACTGTGACCTCTGTGTGACCTCTGTGAGACGTCTATGACCTCTGTGAGATATCTATGACCTCTGTGACCTCTGTGAGGCCTCTGTGAGACCTCTGTGACCTCTGTGAGACGTCTATGACCTCTGTGAGATCTCTATGACCTCTGTGAGATCTCTATGACCTCTGTGAGATCTCTATGACCTCTGTGACATCTCTGTGACCACTGTGACCTCTGTGTGACCTTTGTAAGACGTCTATGACCACTGTGACCTCTGTGACACGTCTATGACCTCTGTGACCTCTGTGTGACCTCTGTGAGACGTCTATGACCTCTGTGAGATATCTATGACCACTGTGACCTCTGTGAGACGTCTATGACCTCTGTGAGATCTCTATGACCTCTGTGAGATCTCTGTGACCACTGTGACCTCTGTGAGATCTCTATGACCTCTGTGAGATCTCTGTGACCACTGTGACCTCTGTGACCTCTGTGTGACCTCTGTGACCACTGTGACCTCTGTGAGACGTCTATGACCTCTGTGAGGTCTCTATGACCTCTGTGACCTCTGTGAGGCCTCTGTGAGACCTCTGTGACCACTGTGACATCTATGAAGCGTCTATGACCTCTGTGAGACCTCTATGACCTCTGTGACCTCTGTGTGACCTCTGTGAGACCTCTGTGACCACTGTGACATCTATGAAGCGTCTATGACCTCTGTGAGACCTCTATGACCTCTGTGACCTCTGTGTGACCTCTGTGAGACCTCTGTGACCACTGTGACCTCTGTGAGATATCTATGACCTCTGTGACCTCTGTGACCACTGTGACCTCTGTGAGACGTCTATGACCTCTGTGAGACGTCTATGACCTCTGTGAGATCTCTATGACCTCTGTGAGATCTCTATGACCTCTGTGAGATCTCTATGACCTCTGTGAGACCTCTGTGATCACTGTGACCTCTGTGTGACCTCTGTGAGATATCTATGACCTCTGTGACCTCTGTGAGATCTCTGTGACCACTGTGACCTATGTGTGACCTCTGTGAGATCTCTATGACCTCTGTGAGATCTCTGTGACCACTGTGACCTCTGTGACCTCTGTGTGACCTCTGTGACCACTGTGACCTCTGTGAGATATCTATGACCTCTGTGACCTCTGTGACCACTGTGACCTCTGTGAGACGTCTATGACCTCTGTGAGACGTCTATGACCTCTGTGACCTCTGTGACCACTGTGACCTCTGTGAGACGTCTATGACCACTGTGAGACGTCTATGACCTCTGTGAGATCTCTATGACCTCTGTGAGATCTCTATGACCTCTGTGAGATCTCTATGACCTCTGTGAGACCTCTGTGACCACTGTGACCTCTGTGTGACCTCTGTGAGATATCTATGACCTCTGTGACCTCTGTGAGATCTCTGTGACCACTGTGACCTATGTGTGACCTCTGTGAGACGTCTATGACCTCTGTGAGACGTCTATGACCTCTGTGAGATTTCTATGACCTCTGTGAGATCTCTATGACCTCTGTGAGATCTCTATGACATCTGTGAGATCTCTGTGACCGCTGTGACCTCTGTGAGACTTCTGTGAGATCTCTATGACCTCTGTGAGATCTCTGTGACCGCTGTAACCTCTGTGAGACCTCTGTGAGACGTCTATGACCTCTGTGAGATCTCTGTGACCACTGTGACCTCTGTGTGACCTCTGTGAGACCTCTGTGACCACTGTGACCTCTGTGAGACGTCTATGACCTCTGTGAGATCTCTATGACCTCTGTGAGATCTCTGTGACCACTGTGACCTCTGTGACGTCTGTGTGACCTCTGTGACCACTGTGACCTCTGTGAGACGTTTATGACCTCTGTGACCTCTGTGTGACATCTGTGAGACCTCTGTGACCACTGTGACCTCTGTGTGACCTCTGTGAGACGTCTATGACCTCTTGTGAGATATCTATGACCTCTGTGACCTCTGTGAGATCTCTGTGACCAGTGTGACCTCTGTGTGACCTCTGTGACCACTGTGACCTGTGTGAAACGTCTATGACCTCTGTGAGATCTCTATGACCTCTGTGAGATCTCTGTGACCACTGTGACCTCTGTGACCTCTGTGTGACCTCTGTGACCACTGTGACCTCTGTGAGATATCTATGACCTCTGTGACCTCTGTGACCACTGTGACCTCTGTGAGACGTCTATGACCTCTGTGAGATCTCTATGACCTCTGTGACCTCTGCGAGGCCTCTGTGAGACCTCTGTGACCACTGTGACCTCTGTGAGATCTCTATGACCTCTGTGAGATCTCTGTGACCACTGTGACCTCTGTGTGACCTCTGTGACCACTGTGACCTCTGTGAGACGTCTATGACCTCTGTGAGGTCTCTATGACCTCTGTGACCTCTGTGAGGCCTCTGTGAGACCTCTGTGACCACTGTGACATCTATGAAGCGTCTATGACCTCTGTGAGACCTCTATGACCTCTGTGACCTCTGTGTGACCTCTGTGAGACCTCTGTGACCACTGTGACCTCTGTGAGACGTCTATGACCTCTGTGAGATCTCTATGACCTCTGTGAGATCTCTGTGACCACTGTGACCTCTGTGACCTCTGTGTGACCTCTGTGACCACTGTGACCTCTGTGAGATATCTATGACCTCTGTGACCTCTGTGACCACTGTGACCTCTGTGAGACGTCTATGACCTCTGTGAGACGTCTATGACCTCTGTGAGATCTCTATGACCTCTGTGAGATCTCTATGACCTCTGTGATATCTCTATGACCTCTGTGAGATCTCTATGACCTCTGTGAGATCTCTGTGACCACTGTGACCTCTGTGAGATCTCTATGACCTCTGTGAGATCTCTGTGACCACTGTGACCTCTGTGACCTCTGTGTGACCTCTGTGACCACTGTGACCTCTGTGAGACGTCTATGACCTCTGTGAGGTCTCTATGACCTCTGTGACCTCTGTGAGGCCTCTGTGAGACCTCTGTGACCACTGTGACATCTATGAAGCGTCTATGACCTCTGTGAGACCTCTATGACCTCTGTGACCTCTGTGTGACCTCTGTGAGACCTCTGTGACCACTGTGACATCTATGAAGCGTCTATGACCTCTGTGAGACCTCTATGACCTCTGTGACCTCTGTGTGACCTCTGTGAGACCTCTGTGACCACTGTGACCTCTGTGAGATATCTATGACCTCTGTGACCTCTGTGACCACTGTGACCTCTGTGAGACGTCTATGACCTCTGTGAGACGTCTATGACCTCTGTGAGATCTCTATGACCTCTGTGAGATCTCTATGACCTCTGTGAGATCTCTATGACCTCTGTGAGACCTCTGTGATCACTGTGACCTCTGTGTGACCTCTGTGAGATATCTATGACCTCTGTGACCTCTGTGAGATCTCTGTGACCACTGTGACCTATGTGTGACCTCTGTGAGATCTCTATGACCTCTGTGAGATCTCTGTGACCACTGTGACCTCTGTGACCTCTGTGTGACCTCTGTGACCACTGTGACCTCTGTGAGATATCTATGACCTCTGTGACCTCTGTGACCACTGTGACCTCTGTGAGACGTCTATGACCTCTGTGAGACGTCTATGACCTCTGTGAGATCTCTATGACCTCTGTGAGATCTCTATGACCTCTGTGAGATCTCTATGACCTCTGTGAGACCTCTGTGACCACTGTGACCTCTGTGTGACCTCTGTGAGATATCTATGACCTCTGTGACCTCTGTGAGATCTCTGTGACCACTGTGACCTATGTGTGACCTCTGTGAGACGTCTATGACCTCTGTGAGACGTCTATGACCTCTGTGAGATTTCTATGACCTCTGTGACCTCTGTGTGACATTTGTGAGACCTCTGTGACCACTGTGACCTCTGTGTGACCTCTGTGAGACGTCTATGACCTCTTGTGAGATATCTATGACCTCTGTGACCTCTGTGAGATCTCTGTGACCAGTGTGACCTCTGTGTGACCTCTGTGACCACTGTGACCTGTGTGAAACGTCTATGACCTCTGTGAGATCTCTATGACCTCTGTGAGATCTCTATGACCTCTTTGAGATCTCTGTGACCACGGTGACCTCTGTGTGACCTTTGTAAGACGTCTATGACCACTGTGACCTCTGTGACACGTCTATGACCTCTGTGACCTCTGTGACCACTGTGACCTCTGTGAGACGTCTATGACCACTGTGAGACGTCTATGACCTCTGTGAGATCTCTATGACCTCTGTGAGATCTCTATGACCTCTGTGAGATCTCTATGACCTCTGTGAGACCTCTGTGACCACTGTGACCTCTGTGTGACCTCTGTGAGATATCTATGACCTCTGTGACCTCTGTGAGATCTCTGTGACCACTGTGACCTATGTGTGACCTCTGTGAGACGTCTATGACCTCTGTGAGACGTCTATGACCTCTGTGAGATTTCTATGACCTCTGTGAGATCTCTATGACCTCTGTGAGATCTCTATGACATCTGTGAGATCTCTGTGACCGCTGTGACCTCTGTGAGACTTCTGTGAGATCTCTATGACCTCTGTGAGATCTCTGTGACCGCTGTAACCTCTGTGAGACCTCTGTGAGACGTCTATGACCTCTGTGAGATCTCTGTGACCACTGTGACCTCTGTGTGACCTCTGTGAGACCTCTGTGACCACTGTGACCTCTGTGAGACGTCTATGACCTCTGTGAGATCTCTATGACCTCTGTGAGATCTCTGTGACCACTGTGACCTCTGTGACGTCTGTGTGACCTCTGTGACCACTGTGACCTCTGTGAGACGTTTATGACCTCTGTGACCTCTGTGTGACATCTGTGAGACCTCTGTGACCACTGTGACCTCTGTGTGACCTCTGTGAGACGTCTATGACCTCTTGTGAGATATCTATGACCTCTGTGACCTCTGTGAGATCTCTGTGACCAGTGTGACCTCTGTGTGACCTCTGTGACCACTGTGACCTGTGTGAAACGTCTATGACCTCTGTGACCTCTGTGTGACCTCTGTGAGACCTCTGTGACCACTGTGACCTCTGTGAGACGTCTATGACCTCTGTGAGATCTCTATGACCTCTGTGAGATCTCTGTGACCACTGTGACCTCTGTGACCTCTGTGTGACCTCTGTGACCACTGTGACCTCTGTGAGATATCTATGACCTCTGTGACCTCTGTGACCACTGTGACCTCTGTGAGACGTCTATGACCTCTGTGAGATCTCTATGACCTCTGTGACCTCTGCGAGGCCTCTGTGAGACCTCTGTGACCACTGTGACCTCTGTGAGATCTCTATGACCTCTGTGAGATCTCTGTGACCACTGTGACCTCTGTGTGACCTCTGTGACCACTGTGACCTCTGTGAGACGTCTATGACCTCTGTGAGGTCTCTATGACCTCTGTGACCTCTGTGAGGCCTCTGTGAGACCTCTGTGACCACTGTGACATCTATGAAGCGTCTATGACCTCTGTGAGACCTCTATGACCTCTGTGACCTCTGTGTGACCTCTGTGAGACCTCTGTGACCACTGTGACCTCTGTGAGACGTCTATGACCTCTGTGAGATCTCTATGACCTCTGTGAGATCTCTGTGACCACTGTGACCTCTGTGACCTCTGTGTGACCTCTGTGACCACTGTGACCTCTGTGAGATATCTATGACCTCTGTGACCTCTGTGACCACTGTGACCTCTGTGAGACGTCTATGACCTCTGTGAGACGTCTATGACCTCTGTGAGATCTCTATGACCTCTGTGAGATCTCTATGACCTCTGTGACATCTCTGTGACCACTGTGACCTCTGTGTGACCTTTGTAAGACGTCTATGACCACTGTGACCTCTGTGACACGTCTATGACCTCTGTGACCTCTGTGTGACCTCTGTGAGACGTCTATGACCTCTGTGAGATATCTATGACCTCTGTGACCTCTGTGAGGCCTCTGTGAGACCTCTGTGACCTCTGTGAGACGTCTATGACCTCTGTGAGATCTCTATGACCTCTGTGAGATCTCTATGACCTCTGTGAGATCTCTATGACCTCTGTGAGACCTCTGTGACCACTGTGACCTCTGTGAGACCTCTGTGAGATCTCTATGACCTCTGTGAGATCTCTGTGACCGCTGTGACCTCTGTGAGACCTCTGTGAGACGTCTATGACCTCTGTGAGATCTCTGTGACCACTGTGACCTCTGTGTGACCTCTGTGAGACCTCTGTGACCACTGTGACCTCTGTGAGACGTCTATGACCTCTGTGAGATCTCTATGACCTCTGTGAGATCTCTGTGACCACTGTGACCTCTGTGACCTCTGTGTGACCTCTGTGACCACTGTGACCTCTGTGAGACGTCTATGACCTCTGTGAGGTCTCTATGACCTCTGTGACCTCTGTGAGATCTCTGTGACCAGTGTGACCTCTGTGTGACCTTTGTGACCACTGTGACCTGTGTGAAACGTCTATGACCTCTGTGAGATCACTATGACCTCTGTGAGATCTCTATGACCTCTGTGAGATCTCTGTGACCACTGTGACCTCTGTGTGACCTTTGTAAGACGTCTATGATCATTGTGACCTCTGTGACACGTCTATGACCTCTGTGACCTCTGTGTGACCTCTGTGAGACGTCTATGACCTCTGTGAGATATCTATGACCTCTGTGACCTCTGTGAGGCCTCTGTGAGACCTCTGTGACCTCTGTGAGACGTCTATGACCTCTGTGAGATCTCTATGACCTCTGTGAGATCTCTATGACCTCTGTGAGATCTCTATGACCTCTGTGAGACCTCTGTGACCACTGTGACCTCTGTGTGACCTCTGTGAGATATCTATGACCTCTGTGACCTCTGTGAGATCTCTGTGACCATTGTGACCTATGTGTGACCTGTGTGAGACGTCTATGACCTCTGTGAGACGTCTATGACCTCTGTGAGATTTCTATGACCTCTGTGAGATCTCTATGACCTCTGTGAGATCTCTATGACATCTGTGAGATCTCTGTGACCGCTGTGACCTCTGTGAGACCTCTGTGAGATCTCTATGACCTCTGTGAGATCTCTGTGACTGCTGTGACCTTTGTGAGACCTCTGTGAGACGTCTATGACCTCTGTGAGATCTCTGTGACCACTGTGACCTCTGTGTGACCTTTGTAAGACGTCTATGACCACTGTGACCTCTGTGACACGTCTATGACCTCTGTGACCTCTGTGTGACCTCTGTGAGACGTCTATGACCTCTGTGAGATATCTATGACCTCTGTGACCTCTGTGAGGCCTCTGTGAGACCTCTGTGACCTCTGTGACCTCTGTGTGACCTCTGTGACCACTGTGACCTCTGTGAGATATCTATGACCTCTGTGACCTCTGTGACCACTGTGACCTCTGTGAGACGTCTATGACCTCTGTGAGACGTCTATGACCTCTGTGAGATCTCTATGACCTCTGTGAGATCTCTATGACCTCTGTGAGATCTCTATGACCTCTGTGAGATATCTATGACCTCTGTGACCTCTGTGAGATCTCTGTGACCAGTGTGACCTCTGTGTGACCTCTGTGACCACTGTGACCTGTGTGAAACGTCTATGACCTCTGTGAGATCTCTATGACCTCTGTGACCTCTGTGACCACTGTGACCTGTGTGAAACGTCTATGACCTCTGTGTGATCTCTATGACCTCTGTGAGATCTCTATGACCTCTGTGAGATCTCTATGACCTCTGTGAGACCTCTGTGACCACTGTGACCTCTGTGTGACCTCTGTGAGATATCTATGACCTCTGTGACCTCTGTGAGATCTCTGTGACCACTGTGACCTATGTGTGACCTCTGTGAGACGTCTATGACCTCTGTGAGACGTCTATGACCTCTGTGAGATTTCTATGACCTCTGTGAGATCTCTATGACCTCTGTCAGATCTCTATGACATCTGTGAGATCTCTGTGACCGCTGTGACCTCTGTGAGACCTCTGTGAGATCTCTATGACATCTGTGAGATCTCTGTGACTGCTGTGACCTCTGTGAGACCTCTGTGAGACGTCTATGACCTCTGTGAGATCTCTGTGACCACTGTGACCTCCGTGTGACCTTTGTAAGACGTCTATGACCACTGTGACCTCTGTGACACGTCTATGACCTCTGTGACCTCTGTGTGACCTCTGTGAGACGTCTATGACCTCTGTGAGATATCTATGACCTCTGTGACCTCTGTGAGGCCTCTGTGAGACCTCTGTGACCTCTGTGACCTCTGTGTGACCTCTGTGACCACTGTGACCTCTGTGAGATATCTATGACCTCTGTGACCTCTGTGACCACTGTGACCTCTGTGAGACGTCTATGACCTCTGTGAGACGTCTATGACCTCTGTGAGATCTCTATGACCTCTGTGAGATCTCTATGACCTCTGTGAGATCTCTATGACCTCTGTGAGACCTCTGTGACCACTGTGACCTCTGTGTGACCTCTGTGAGATATCTATGACCTCTGTGACCTCTGTGAGATCTCTGTGACCACTGTGACCTATGTGTGACCTCTGTGAGACGTCTATGACCTCTGTGAGACGTCTATGACCTCTGTGAGATTTCTATGACCTCTGTGAGATCTCTATGACCTCTGTGAGATCTCTATGACATCTGTGAGATCTCTGTGACCGCTGTGACCTCTGTGAGACTTCTGTGAGATCTCTATGACCTCTGTGAGATCTCTGTGACCGCTGTGACCTCTGTGAGACCTCTGTGAGACGTCTATGACCTCTGTGAGATCTCTGTGACCACTGTGACCTCTGTGTGACCTCTGTGAGACCTCTGTGACCACTGTGACCTCTGTGAGACGTCTATGACCTCTGTGAGATCTCTATGACCTCTGTGAGATCTCTGTGACCACTGTGACCTCTGTGACGTCTGTGTGACCTCTGTGACCACTGTGACCTCTGTGAGACGTTTATGACCTCTGTGACCTCTGTGTGACATCTGTGAGACCTCTGGGACCACTGTGACCTCTGTGTGACCTCTGTGAGACGTCTATGACCTCTTGTGAGATATCTATGACCTCTGTGACCTCTGTGAGATCTCTGTGACCAGTGTGACCTCTGTGTGACCTCTGTGACCACTGTGACTTGTGTGAAACGTCTATGACCTCTGTAAGATCTCTATGACTTCTGTGAGATCTCTATGACCTCTGTGAGATCTCTGTGACCACTGTGACCTCTGTGTGACCTTTGTAAGACGTCTATGACCACTGTGACCTCTGTGACACGTCTATGACCTCTGTGACCTCTGTGTGACCTCTGTGAGACGTCTATGACCTCTGTGAGATATCTATGACCTCTGTGACCTCTGTGAGGCCTCTGTGAGACCTCTGTGACCTCTGTGAGACGTCTATGACCTCTGTGAGATCTCTATGACCTCTGTGAGATCTCTATGACCTCTGTGAGATCTCTATGACCTCTGTGAGACCTCTGTGACCACTGTGACCTCTGTGTGACCTCTGTGAGATATCTATGACCTCTGTGACCTCTGTGAGATCTCTGTGACCACTGTGACCTATGTGTGACCTGTGTGAGACGTCTATGACCTCTGTGAGACGTCTATGACCTCTGTGAGATTTCTATGACCTCTGTGAGATCTCTATGACCTCTGTGAGATCTCTATGACATCTGTGAGATCTCTGTGACCGCTGTGACCTCTGTGAGACCTCTGTGAGATCTCTATGACCTCTGTGAGATCTCTGTGACCGCTGTGACCTCTGTGAGACCTCTGTGAGGCGTCTATGACCTCTGTGAGATCTCTGTGACCACTGTGACCTCTGTGTGACCTCTGTGAGACCTCTGTGACCACTGTGACCTCTGTGAGACGTCTATGACCTCTGTGAGATCTCTATGACCTCTGTGAGATCTCTGTGACCACTGTGACCACTGTGACCTCTGTGTGACCTCTGTGAGACCTCTGTGACCACTGTGACCTCTGTGAGACGTCTATGACCTCTGTGAGATCTCTGTGACCTCTGTGAGATCTCTGTGACCACTGTGATCTCTGTGAGACGTCTATGACCTCTGTGAGATCTCTATGACCTCTGTGAGATCTCTATGACCTCTGTGAGATCTCTGTGACCACTGTGACCTCTGTGTGACCTCTGTGAGACCTCTGTGACCACTGTGACCTCTGTGAGACCTCTGTGACCACTCTGACCTCTGTGTGACCTCTGTGAGACGTCTATGACCTCTTGTGAGATATCTATGACCTCTGTGACCTCTGAGATCTCTGTGACCTCTGTGTGACCTCTGTGAGACGTCTATCACCTCTGTGAGATATCTATGACCTCTGTGACCTCTGTGAGGCCTCTGTGAGACCTCTGTGACCTCTGTGAGACGTCTATGACCTCTGTGAGATCCCTATGACCTCTGTGAGATCTCTATGACCTCTGTGAGATCTCTATGACCTCTGTGAGACCTCTGTGACCACTGTGACCTCTGTGTGACCTCTGTGAGATATCTATGACCTCTGTGAGATCTCTGTGACCGCTGTGACCTCTGTGAGACCTCTGTGAGATCTCTATGACCTCTGTGAGATCTCTGTGACCGCTGTGACCTCTGTGAGACCTCTGTGAGGCGTCTATGACCTCTGTGAGATCTCTGTGACCACTGTGACCTCTGTGTGACCTCTGTGAGACCTCTGTGACCACTGTGACCTCTGTGAGACGTCTATGACCTCTGTGAGATCTCTATGACCTCTGTGAGATCTCTATGACCTC
This sequence comes from Lasioglossum villosulum, assembly GCA_963971365.1. Lineage (NCBI taxonomy): Eukaryota > Metazoa > Arthropoda > Insecta > Hymenoptera > Halictidae > Lasioglossum > Lasioglossum villosulum. The sequence continues at coordinate 475,278 of CAXARU010000125.1, read as the reverse complement.
TGTGAGATCTCTGTGACCACTGTGACCTCTGTGTGACCTCTGTGAGACCTCTGTGACCACTGTGACCTCTGTGAGACCTCTGTGACCACTCTGACCTCTGTGTGACCTCTGTGAGACGTCTATGACCTCTTGTGAGATATCTATGACCTCTGTGACCTCTGTGAGATCTCTGTGACCAGTGTGACCTCTGTGTGACCTTTGTGACCACTGTGACCTGTGTGAAACGTCTATGACCTCTGTGAGATCTCTATGACCTCTGTGAGATCTCTATGACCTCTGTGAGATCTCTGTGACCACTGTGACCTCTGTGTGACCTTTGTAAGACGTCTATGATCATTGTGACCTCTGTGACACGTCTATGACCTCTGTGACCTCTGTGTGACCTCTGTGAGACGTCTATGACCTCTGTGAGATGTCTATGACCTCTGTGACCTCTGTGAGACCTCTGTGACCAGTGTGACATCTGTGTGACCTCTGTAAGACGTGTACGTCTTCTGTGACCTCTGTGACACGTCTATGACCTCTGTGACCTCTGTGTGACCTCTGTGAGACGTCTATGACCTCTGTGAGATCTCTGTGACCTCTGTGAGACCTCTGTGACCACTGTGACCTCTGTGAGACGTCTATGACCTCTGTGAGATCTCTATGACCTCTGTGAGATCTCTATGACCTCTGTGAGATCTCTATGACCTCTGTGAGATCTCTATGACCTCTGTGAGACCTCTGTGACCACTGTGACCTCTGTGTGACCTCTGTGAGATATCTATGACCTCTGTGACCTCTGTGAGATCTCTGTGACCATTGTGACCTATGTGTGACCTGTGTGAGACGTCTATGACCTCTGTGAGACGTCTATGACCTCTGTGAGATTTCTATGACCTCTGTGAGATCTCTATGACCTCTGTGAGATCTCTATGACATCTGTGAGATCTCTGTGACCACTGTGACCTCTGTGTGACCTCTGTGAGACCTCTGTGACCACTGTGACCTCTGTGAGACCTCTGTGACCACTCTGACCTCTGTGTGACCTCTGTGAGACGTCTATGACCTCTTGTGAGATATCTATGACCTCTGTGACCTCTGTGAGATCTCTGTGACCAGTGTGACCTCTGTGTGACCTTTGTGACCACTGTGACCTGTGTGAAACGTCTATGACCTCTGTGAGATCTCTATGACCTCTGTGAGATCTCTATGACCTCTGTGAGATCTCTGTGACCACTGTGACCTCTGTGTGACCTTTGTAAGACGTCTATGATCATTGTGACCTCTGTGACACGTCTATGACCTCTGTGACCTCTGTGTGACCTCTGTGAGACGTCTATGACCTCTGTGAGATATCTATGACCTCTGTGACCTCTGTGAGGCCTCTGTGACCACTGTGACCTCTGTGAGACGTCTATGACCTCTGTGAGATCTCTATGACCTCTGTGAGATCTCTATGACCTCTGTGAGATCTCTGTGACCACTGTGACCTCTGTGTGACCTCTGTGAGACCTCTGTGACCACTGTGACCTCTGTGAGACGTCTATGACCTCTGTGAGATCTCTATGACCTCTGTGAGATCTCTATGACCTCTGTGAGATCTCTATGACCTCTGTGAGACCTCTGTGACCACTGTGACCTCTGTGTGACCTCTGTGAGATATCTATGACCTCTGTAACCTCTGTGAGATCTCTGTGACCATTGTGACCTATGTGTGACCTGTGTGAGACGTCTATGACCTCTGTGAGACGTCTATGACCTCTGTGAGATTTCTATGACCTCTGTGAGATCTCTATGACCTCTGTGAGATCTCTATGACATCTGTGAGATCTCTGTGACCACTGTGACCTCTGTGTGACCTCTGTGAGACCTCTGTGACCACTGTGACCTCTGTGAGACCTCTGTGACCACTCTGACCTCTGTGTGACCTCTGTGAGACGTCTATGACCTCTTGTGAGATATCTATGACCTCTGTGACCTCTGTGAGATCTCTGTGACCAGTGTGACCTCTGTGTGACCTTTGTGACCACTGTGACCTGTGTGAAACGTCTATGACCTCTGTGAGATCTCTATGACCTCTGTGAGATCTCTATGACCTCTGTGAGATCTCTGTGACCACTGTGACCTCTGTGTGACCTTTGTAAGACGTCTATGATCATTGTGACCTCTGTGACACGTCTATGACCTCTGTGACCTCTGTGTGACCTCTGTGAGACGTCTATGACCTCTGTGAGATATCTATGACCTCTGTGACCTCTGTGAGGCCTCTGTGAGACCTCTGTGACCTCTGTGAGACGTCTATGACCTCTGTGAGATCTCTATGACCTCTGTGAGATCTCTATGACCTCTGTGAGATCTCTATGACCTCTGTGAGACCTCTGTGACCACTGTGACCTCTGTGTGACCTCTGTGAGATATCTATGACCTCTGTGACCTCTGTGAGATCTCTGTGACCATTGTGACCTATGTGTGACCTGTGTGAGACGTCTATGACCTCTGTGAGACGTCTATGACCTCTGTGAGATTTCTATGACCTCTGTGAGATCTCTATGACCTCTGTGAGATCTCTATGACATCTGTGAGATCTCTGTGACCGCTGTGACCTCTGTGAGACCTCTGTGACCACTGTGACCTCTGTGAGACGTCTATGACCTCTGTGAGATCTCTATGACCTCTGTGAGATCTCTGTGACCACTGTGACCTCTGTGACCTCTGTGTGACCTCTGTGAGACGTCTATGACCTCTGTGACCTCTGTGTGACATCTGTGAGACCTCTGTGACCACTGTGACCTCTGTGTGACCTCTGTGCGACGTCTATGACCTCTTGTGAGATATCTATGACCTCTGTGACCTCTGTGAGATCGCTGTGACCAGTGTGACCTCTGTGTGACCTCTGTGAGACCTCTGTGACCACTGTGACCTCTGTGAGACGTCTATGACCTCTGTGAGATCTCTATGACCTCTGTGAGATCTCTATGACCTCTGTGAGATCTCTGTGACCACTGTGACCTCTGTGTGACCTCTGTGAGACCTCTGTGACCACTGTGACCTCTGCGAGACGTCTATGACCTCTGTGAGATCTCTATGACCTCTGTGAGATCTCTGTGACCACTGTGACCTCTGTGAGACGTCTATGACCTCTGTGAGACGTCTATGACCTCTGTGGGATCTCTATGACCTCTGTGAGATCTCTATGACCTCTGTGAGATCTCTGTGACCTCTGTGAGATCTCGGTGACCACTGTGACCTCTGTGAGACCTCTATGACACGTCTATGACCTCTGTGACCTCTGTGTGACCTCTGTGAGACGTCTATGACCTCTGTGAGATGTCTATGACCTCTGTGACCTCTGTGAGACCTCTGTGACCAGTGTGACATCTGTGTGACCTCTGTAAGACGTGTACGTCTTCTGTGACCTCTGTGACACGTCTATGACCTCTGTGACCTCTGTGTGACCTCTGTGAGACATCTATGACCTCTGTGAGATCTCTGTGACCTCTGTGAGACCTCTGTGACCACTGTGACCTCTGTGAGACGTCTATGACCTCTGTGAGATCTCTATGACCTCTGTGAGATCTCTGTGGCCACTGTGACCTCTGTGAGATCTCTATGACCTCTGTGAGATCTCTGTGACCACTGTGACCTCTGTGTGACCTCTGTGAGACCTCTGTGACCACTGTGACCTCTGTGAGACGTCTATGACCTCTGTGAGATCTCTATGACCTCTGTGAGATCTCTGTGACCACTGTGACCTCTGTGAGACGTCTATGACCTCTGTGAGACGTCTATGACCTCTGTGGGATCTCTATGACCTCTGTGAGATCTCTATGACCTCTGTGACCTCTGTGTGACATCTGTGAGACCTCTGTGACCACTGTGACATCTGTGAGACGTCTATGACCTCTGTGAGATCTCTATGACCTCTGTGAGATCTCTATGACCTCTGTGAGATCTCTGTGACCACTGTGACCTCTGTGTGACCTCTGTGAGACGTCTATGACCACTGTGACCTCTGTGACACGTCTATGACCTCTGTGACCTCTGTGTGACCTCTGTGAGACGTCTATGACCTCTGTGAGATGTCTATGACCTCTGTGACCTCTGTGAGACCTCTGTGACCAGTGTGACATCTGTGTGACCTCTGTAAGACGTGTACGTCTTCTGTGACCTCTGTGACACGTCTATGACCTCTGTGACCTCTGTGTGACCTCTGTGAGACGTCTATGACCTCTGTGAGATCTCTGTGACCTCTGTGAGACCTCTGTGACCACTGTGACCTCTGTGAGACGTCTATGACCTCTGTGAGATCTCTATGACCTCTGTGAGATCTCTGTGGCCACTGTGACCTCTGTGAGACGTCTATGACCTTTGTGAGATCTCTATGACCTCTGTGAGATCTCTATGACCTCTGTGAGATCTCTGTGACCACTGTGACCTCTGTGTGACCTCTGTGAGACCTCTGTGACCACTGTGACCTCTGTGAGACGTCTATGACCTCTGTGAGATCTCTGTGACCACTGTGACCTCTGTGTGACCTCTGTGAGACGTCTATGGCCTCTTGTGAGATATCTATGACCTCTGTGACCTCTGTGAGATCTCTGTGACCAGTGTGACCTCTGTGTGACCTCTGTGAGATGTCTATGACCTCTGTGACCACTGTGTGACCTCTGTGAGACCTCTGTGACCACTGTGACCTGTGTGAAACGTCTATGACCTCTGTGAGACCTCTATGACCTCTGTGACCTCTGTGTGACCTCTGTAAGACGTGTACGTCTTCTGTGACCTCTGTGACACGTCTATGACCTCTGTGACCTCTGTGTGACCTCTGTGAGATCTCTATGACCTCTGTGAGATCTCTATGACCTCTGTGAGATCTCTGTGACCACTGTGACCTATGTGTGACCTCTGTGAGACGTCTATGACCTCTGTGAGACGTCTATGACCTCTGTGAGATTTCTATGACCTCTGTGAGATCTCTATGACCTCTGTCAGATCTCTATGACATCTGTGAGATCTCTGTGACCGCTGTGACCTCTGTGAGACCTCTGTGAGATCTCTATGACCTCTGTGAGATCTCTGTGACTGCTGTGACCTCTGTGAGACCTCTGTGAGACGTCTATGACCTCTGTGAGATCTCTGTGACCACTGTGACCTCTGTGTGACCTCTGTGAGACCTCTGTGACCACTGTGTCCTCTGTGAGACGTCTATGACCTCTGTGAGATCTCTATGACCTCTGTGAGATCTCTGTGACCACTGTGACCTCTGTGAGATGTCTATGACCTCTGTGAGATCTCTATGACCTCTGTGAAATCTCTATGACCTCTGTGAGATCTCTGTGACCACTGTGACCTCTGTGTGACCTCTGTGAGACCTCTGTGACCACTGTGACCTCTGTGAGACCTCTGTGACCACTCTGACCTCTGTGTGACCTCTGTGAGACGTCTATGACCTCTTGTGAGATATCTATGACCTCTGTGACCTCTGTGAGATCTCTGTGACCAGTGTGACCTCTGTGTGACCTTTGTGACCACTGTGACCTGTGTGAAACGTCTATGACCTCTGTGAGATCTCTATGACCTCTGTGAGATCTCTATGACCTCTGTGAGATCTCTGTGACCACTGTGACCTCTGTGTGACCTTTGTAAGACGTCTATGACCACTGTGACCTCTGTGACACGTCTATGACCTCTGTGACCTCTGTGTGACCTCTGTGAGACGTCTATGACCTCTGTGAGATATCTATGACCTCTGTGACCTCTGTGAGGCCTCTGTGAGACCTCTGTGACCTCTGTGAGACGTCTATGACCTCTGTGAGATCCCTATGACCTCTGTGAGATCTCTATGACCTCTGTGAGATCTCTATGACCTCTGTGAGACCTCTGTGACCACTGTGACCTCTGTGTGACCTCTGTGAGATATCTATGACCTCTGTGACCTCTGTGAGATCTCTGTGACCATTGTGACCTATGTGTGACCTGTGTGAGACGTCTATGACCTCTGTGAGACGTCTATGACCTCTGTGAGATTTCTATGACATCTGTGAGATCTCTGTGACCGCTGTGACCTCTGTGAGACCTCTGTGAGATCTCTATGACCTCTGTGAGATCTCTGTGACCGCTGTGACCTCTGTGAGACCTCTGTGAGGCGTCTATGACCTCTGTGAGATCTCTGTGACCACTGTGACCTCTGTGTGACCTCTGTGAGACCTCTGTGACCACTGTGACCTCTGTGAGACGTCTATGACCTCTGTGAGATCTCTATGACCTCTGTGAGATCTCTGTGACCACTGTGACCACTGTGACCTCTGTGTGACCTCTGTGAGACCTCTGTGACCACTGTGACCTCTGTGAGACGTCTATGACCTCTGTGAGATCTCTATGACCTCTGTGAGATCTCTGTGACCACTGTGATCTCTGTGAGACGTCTATGACCTCTGTGAGATCTCTATGACCTCTGTGAGATCTCTATGACCTCTGTGAGATCTCTGTGACCACTGTGACCTCTGTGTGACCTCTGTGAGACCTCTGTGACCACTGTGACCTCTGTGAGACCTCTGTGACCACTCTGACCTCTGTGTGACCTCTGTGAGACGTCTATGACCTCTTGTGAGATATCTATGACCTCTGTGACCTCTGTGAGATCTCTGTGACCAGTGTGACCTCTGTGTGACCTTTGTGACCACTGTGACCTGTGTGAAACGTCTATGACCTCTGTGAGATCTCTATGACCTCTGTGAGATCTCTATGACCTCTGTGAGATCTCTGTGACCACTGTGACCTCTGTGTGACCTTTGTAAGACGTCTATGACCACTGTGACCTCTGTGACACGTCTATGACCTCTGTGACCTCTGTGTGACCTCTGTGAGACGTCTATGACCTCTGTGAGATATCTATGACCTCTGTGACCTCTGTGAGGCCTCTGTGAGACCTCTGTGACCTCTGTGAGACGTCTATGACCTCTGTGAGATCTCTATGACCTCTGTGAGATCTCTATGACCTCTGTGAGACCTCTGTGACCACTGTGACCTCTGTGTGACCTCTGTGAGATATCTATGACCTCTGTGACCTCTGTGAGATCTCTGTGACCATTGTGACCTATGTGTGACCTGTGTGAGACGTCTATGACCTCTGTGAGACGTCTATGACCTCTGTGAGATTTCTATGACCTCTGTGAGATCTCTATGACCTCTGTGAGATCTCTATGACATCTGTGAGATCTCTGTGACCGCTGTGACCTCTGTGAGACCTCTGTGACCATTGTGACCTATGTGTGACCTGTGTGAGACGTCTATGACCTCTGTGAGACGTCTATGACCTCTGTGAGATTTCTATGACCTCTGTGAGATCTCTATGACCTCTGTGAGATCTCTATGACATCTGTGAGATCTCTGTGACCGCTGTGACCTCTGTGAGACCTCTGTGAGATCTCTATGACCTCTGTGAGATCTCTGAGACCGCTGTGACCTCTGTGAGACCTCTGTGAGACGTCTATGACCTCTGTGAGATCTCTGTGACCACTGTGACCTCTGTGTGACCTCTGTGAGACCTCTGTGACCTCTGTGAGACCTCTGTGAGACGTGTATGACCTCTGTGAGATCTCTGTGACCACTGTGACCTCTGTGTGACCTCTGTGAGACCTCTGTGACCACTGTGACCTCTGTGAGACGTCTATGACCTCTGTGAGATCTCTATGACCTCTGTGAGATCTCTGTGACCACTGTGACCTCTGTGAGATGTCTATGACCTCTGTGAGATCTCTATGACCTCTGTGAAATCTCTATGACCTCTGTGAGATCTCTGTGACCACTGTGACCTCTGTGTGACCTCTGTGAGACCTCTGTGACCACTGTGACCTCTGTGAGACCTCTGTGACCACTCTGACCTCTGTGTGACCTCTGTGAGACGTCTATGACCTCTTGTGAGATATCTATGACCTCTGTGACCTCTGTGAGATCTCTGTGACCAGTGTGACCTCTGTGTGACCTTTGTGACCACTGTGACCTGTGTGAAACGTCTATGACCTCTGTGAGATCTCTATGACCTCTGTGAGATCTCTATGACCTCTGTGAGATCTCTGTGACCACTGTGACCTCTGTGTGACCTTTGTAAGACGTCTATGACCACTGTGACCTCTGTGACACGTCTATGACCTCTGTGACCTCTGTGTGACCTCTGTGAGACGTCTATGACCTCTGTGAGATATCTATGACCTCTGTGACCTCTGTGAGGCCTCTGTGAGACCTCTGTGACCTCTGTGAGACGTCTATGACCTCTGTGAGATCCCTATGACCTCTGTGAGATCTCTATGACCTCTGTGAGATCTCTATGACCTCTGTGAGACCTCTGTGACCACTGTGACCTCTGTGTGACCTCTGTGAGATATCTATGACCTCTGTGACCTCTGTGAGATCTCTGTGACCATTGTGACCTATGTGTGACCTGTGTGAGACGTCTATGACCTCTGTGAGACGTCTATGACCTCTGTGAGATTTCTATGACATCTGTGAGATCTCTGTGACCGCTGTGACCTCTGTGAGACCTCTGTGAGATCTCTATGACCTCTGTGAGATCTCTGTGACCGCTGTGACCTCTGTGAGACCTCTGTGAGGCGTCTATGACCTCTGTGAGATCTCTGTGACCACTGTGACCTCTGTGTGACCTCTGTGAGACCTCTGTGACCACTGTGACCTCTGTGAGACGTCTATGACCTCTGTGAGATCTCTATGACCTCTGTGAGATCTCTGTGACCACTGTGACCACTGTGACCTCTGTGTGACCTCTGTGAGACCTCTGTGACCACTGTGACCTCTGTGAGACGTCTATGACCTCTGTGAGATCTCTATGACCTCTGTGAGATCTCTGTGACCACTGTGATCTCTGTGAGACGTCTATGACCTCTGTGAGATCTCTATGACCTCTGTGAGATCTCTATGACCTCTGTGAGATCTCTGTGACCACTGTGACCTCTGTGTGACCTCTGTGAGACCTCTGTGACCACTGTGACCTCTGTGAGACCTCTGTGACCACTCTGACCTCTGTGTGACCTCTGTGAGACGTCTATGACCTCTTGTGAGATATCTATGACCTCTGTGACCTCTGTGAGATCTCTGTGACCAGTGTGACCTCTGTGTGACCTTTGTGACCACTGTGACCTGTGTGAAACGTCTATGACCTCTGTGAGATCTCTATGACCTCTGTGAGATCTCTATGACCTCTGTGAGATCTCTATGACATCTGTGAGATCTCTGTGACCGCTGTGACCTCTGTGAGACCTCTGTGAGATCTCTATGACCTCTGTGAGATCTCTGAGACCGCTGTGACCTCTGTGAGACCTCTGTGAGACGTCTATGACCTCTGTGAGATCTCTGTGACCACTGTGACCTCTGTGTGACCTCTGTGAGACCTCTGTGACCTCTGTGAGACCTCTGTGAGACGTCTATGACCTCTGTGAGATCTCTGTGACCACTGTGACCTCTGTGTGACCTCTGTGAGACCTCTGTGACCACTGTGACCTCTGTGAGACGTCTATGACCTCTGTGAGATCTCTATGACCTCTGTGAGATCTCTGTGACCACTGTGACCTCTGTGAGATGTCTATGACCTCTGTGAGATCTCTATGACCTCTGTGAAATCTCTATGACCTCTGTGAGATCTCTGTGACCACTGTGACCTCTGTGTGACCTCTGTGAGACCTCTGTGACCACTGTGACCTCTGTGAGACCTCTGTGACCACTCTGACCTCTGTGTGACCTCTGTGAGACGTCTATGACCTCTTGTGAGATATCTATGACCTCTGTGACCTCTGTGAGATCTCTGTGACCAGTGTGACCTCTGTGTGACCTTTGTGACCACTGTGACCTGTGTGAAACGTCTATGACCTCTGTGAGATCTCTATGACCTCTGTGAGATCTCTATGACCTCTGTGAGATCTCTGTGACCACTGTGACCTCTGTGTGACCTTTGTAAGACGTCTATGACCACTGTGACCTCTGTGACACGTCTATGACATCTGTGACCTCTGTGTGACCTCTGTGAGACGTCTATGACCTCTGTGAGATATCTATGACCTCTGTGACCTCTGTGAGGCCTCTGTGAGACCTCTGTGACCTCTGTGAGACGTCTATGACCTCTGTGAGAACCCTATGACCTCTGTGAGATCTCTATGACCTCTGTGAGATCTCTATGACCTCTGTGAGACCTCTGTGACCACTGTGACCTCTGTGTGACCTCTGTGAGATATCTATGACCTCTGTGACCTCTGTGAGATCTCTGTGACCATTGTGACCTATGTGTGACCTGTGGAGACGTCTATGACCTCTGTGAGACGTCTATGACCTCTGTGAGATTTCTATGACATCTGTGAGATCTCTGTGACCGCTGTGACCTCTGTGAGACCTCTGTGAGATCTCTATGACCTCTGTGAGATCTCTGTGACCGCTGTGACCTCTGTGAGACCTCTGTGAGGCGTCTATGACCTCTGTGAGATCTCTGTGACCACTGTGACCTCTGTGTGACCTCTGTGAGACCTCTGTGACCACTGTGACCTCTGTGAGACGTCTATGACCTCTGTGAGATCTCTATGACCTCTGTGAGATCTCTATGACCTCTGTGAGATCTCTGTGACCACTGTGACCTCTGTGTGACCTTTGTAAGACGTCTATGACCACTGTGACCTCTGTGACACGTCTATGACCTCTGTGACCTCTGTGTGACCTCTGTGAGACGTCTATGACCTCTGTGAGATATCTATGACCTCTGTGACCTCTGTGAGGCCTCTGTGAGACCTCTGTGACCTCTGTGAGACGTCTATGACCTCTGTGAGATCTCTATGACCTCTGTGAGATCTCTATGACCTCTGTGAGATCTCTATGACCTCTGTGAGACCTCTGTGACCACTGTGACCTCTGTGTGACCTCTGTGAGATATCTATGACCTCTGTGACCTCTGTGAGATCTCTGTGACCATTGTGACCTATGTGTGACCTGTGTGAGACGTCTATGACCTCTGTGAGACGTCTATGACCTCTGTGAGACTTCTATGACCTCTGTGAGATCTCTATGACCTCTGTGAGATCTCTATGACATCTGTGAGATCTCTGTGACCGCTGTGACCTCTGTGAGACCTCTGTGAGATCTCTATGACCTCTGTGAGATCTCTGAGACCGCTGTGACCTCTGTGAGACCTCTGTGAGACGTCTATGACCTCTGTGAGATCTCTGTGACCACTGTGACCTCTGTGTGACCTCTGTGAGACCTCTGTGACCACTGTGACCTCTGTGAGACGTCTATGACCTCTGTGAGATCTCTATGACCTCTGTGAGATCTCTGTGACCACTGTGACCTCTGTGACCTCTGTGTGACCTCTGTGAGACGTCTATGACCTCTTGTGAGATATCTATGACCTCTGTGACCTCTGTGAGATCGCTGTGACCAGTGTGACCTCTGTGTGACCTCTGTGAGACCTCTGTGACCACTGTGACCTCTGTGAGACGTCTATGACCTCTGTGAGATCTCTATGACCTCTGTGAGATCTCTATGACCTCTGTGAGATCACTGTGACCACTGTGACCTCTGTGTGACCTCTGTGAGACCTCTGTGACCACTGTGACCTCTGTGAGACGTCTATGACCTCTGTGAGATCTCTATGACCTCTGTGAGATCTCTGTGACCACTGTGACCTCTGCGAGACGTCTATGACCTCTGTGAGATCTCTATGACCTCTGTGAGATCTCTATGACCTCTGTGAGATCTCTGTGACCACTGTGACCTCTGTGTGACCTCTGTGAGACCTCTGTGACCACTGTGACCTCTGTGAGACGTCTATGACCTCTGTGGGACGTCTATGACCTCTGTGAGACCTCTGTGACCACTGTGACCTCTGTGTGACCTCTGTGAGACGTCTATGACCTCTTTGACCACTGTGTGACCTCTGTGAGACGTCTGTGACTACTGTGACCTCTGTGAGGCGTCTATGACCTCTGTGAGACCTCTATGACCTCTGTGACATCTGTGAGACCTCTGAGACCACTGTGACCTCTGTGAGACGTCTATGACCTCTGTGAGACGTCTATGACCTCTGTGGGATCTCTATGACCTCTGTGAGATCTCTATGACCTCTGTGAGATCTCTGTGACCTCTGTGAGATCTCGGTGACCACTGTGACCTCTGTGAGACCTCTATGAGACGTCTATGACCTCTGTGACCTCTGTGTGACATCTGTGAGACCTCTGTGACCACTGTGACCTCTGTGAGACGTCTATGACCTCTGTGAGATCTCTATGACCTCTGTGAGATCTCTATGACCTCTGTGAGATCTCTGTGACCGCTGTGACCTCTGTGAGACCTCTGTGAGGCGTCTATGACCTCTGTGAGATCTCTGTGACCACTGTGACCTCTGTGTGACCTCTGTGAGACCTCTGTGACCACTGTGACCTCTGTGAGACGTCTATGACCTCTGTGAGATCTCTATGACCTCTGTGAGATCTCTGTGACCACTGTGACCACTGTGACCTCTGTGTGACCTCTGTGAGACCTCTGTGACCACTGTGACCTCTGTGAGACGTCTATGACCTCTGTGAGATCTCTATGACCTCTGTGAGATCTCTATGACCTCTGTGAGATCTCTGTGACCACTGTGACCTCTGTGTGACCTTTGTAAGACGTCTATGACCACTGTGACCTCTGTGACACGTCTATGACCTCTGTGACCTCTGTGTGACCTCTGTGAGACGTCTATGACCTCTGTGAGATATCTATGACCTCTGTGACCTCTGTGAGGCCTCTGTGAGACCTCTGTGACCTCTGTGAGACGTCTATGACCTCTGTGAGATCTCTATGACCTCTGTGAGATCTCTATGACCTCTGTGAGATCTCTATGACCTCTGTGAGACCTCTGTGACTACTGTGACCTCTGTGTGACCTCTGTGAGATATCTATGACCTCTGTGACCTCTGTGAGATCTCTGTGACCATTGTGACCTATGTATGACCTGTGTGAGACGTCTATGACCTCTGTGAGACGTCTATGACCTCTGTGAGACTTCTATGACCTCTGTGAGATCTCTATGACCTCTGTGAGATCTCTATGACATCTGTGAGATCTCTGTGACCGCTGTGACCTCTGTGAGACCTCTGTGAGATCTCTATGACCTCTGTGAGATCTCTGAGACCGCTGTGACCTCTGTGAGACCTCTGTGAGACGTCTATGACCTCTGTGAGATCTCTGTGACCACTGTGACCTCTGTGTGACCTCTGTGAGACCTCTGTGACCACTGTGACCTCTGTGAGACGTCTATGACCTCTGTGAGATCTCTATGACCTCTGTGAGATCTCTGTGACCACTGTGACCTCTGTGACCTCTGTGTGACCTCTGTGAGACGTCTATGACCTCTGTGACCTCTGTGTGACATCTGTGAGACCTCTGTGACCACTGTGACCTCTGTGTGACCTCTGTGCGACGTCTATGACCTCTTGTGAGATATCTATGACCTCTGTGACCTCTGTGAGATCGCTGTGACCAGTGTGACCTCTGTGTGACCTCTGTGAGACCTCTGTGACCACTGTGACCTCTGTGAGACGTCTATGACCTCTGTGAGATCTCTATGACCTCTGTGAGATCTCTATGACCTCTGTGAGATCTCTGTGACCACTGTGACCTCTGTGTGACCTCTGTGAGATCTCTGTGACCACTGTGACCTCTGTGTGACCTCTGTGAGACCTCTGTGACCACTGTGACCTCTGTGAGACGTCTATGACCTCTGTGGGACGTCTATGACCTCTGTGAGACCTCTGTGACCACTGTGACCTCTGTGTGACCTCTGTGAGACGTCTATGACCTCTTTGACCACTGTGTGACCTCTGTGAGACGTCTGTGACTACTGTGACCTCTGTGAGGCGTCTATGACCTCTGTGAGACCTCTATGACCTCTGTGACATCTGTGAGACCTCTGAGACCACTGTGACCTCTGTGAGACGTCTATGACCTCTGTGAGACGTCTATGACCTCTGTGGGATCTCTATGACCTCTGTGAGATCTCTATGACCTCTGTGAGATCTCTGTGACCTCTGTGAGATCTCGGTGACCACTGTGACCTCTGTGAGACCTCTATGACCTCTGTGAGATCTCTATGACCTCTGTGAGATCTCTGTGACCACTGTGACCTCTGTGTGACCTCTGTGAGACGTCTATGACCACTGTGACCTCTGTGACACGTCTATGACCTCTGTGACCTCTGTGTGACCTCTGTGAGACGTCTATGACCTCTGTGAGATCTCTGTGACCTCTGTGAGATCTCTGTGACCACTGTGACCGCTGTGTGACCTCTGTGAGACGTCTATGACCACTGTGACCTCTGTGTGACCTCTGTGAGACCTCTGTGACCACTGTGACCTCTGTGTGACCTTTGTAAGACGTCTATGACCACTGTGACCTCTGTGACACGTCTATGACCTCTGTGACCTCTGTGTGACCTCTGTGAGACGTCTATGACCTCTGTGAGATATCTATGACCTCTGTGACCTCTGTGAGGCCTCTGTGAGACCTCTGTGACCTCTGTGAGACGTCTATGACCTCTGTGAGATCTCTATGACCTCTGTGAGATCTCTATGACCTCTGTGAGATCTCTATGACCTCTGTGAGACCTCTGTGACCACTGTGACCTCTGTGTGACCTCTGTGAGATATCTATGACCTCTGTGACCTCTGTGAGATCTCTGTGACCACTGTGACCTATGTGTGACCTGTGTGAGACGTCTATGACCTCTGTGAGACGTCTATGACCTCTGTGAGATTTCTATGACCTCTGTGAGATCTCTATGACCTCTGTGAGATCTCTATGACATCTGTGAGATCTCTGTGACCGCTGTGACCTCTGTGAGACCTCTGTGAGATCTCTATGACCTCTGTGAGATCTCTGTGACCGCTGTGACCTCTGTGAGACCTCTGTGAGGCGTCTATGACCTCTGTGAGATCTCTGTGACCACTGTGACCTCTGTGTGACCTCTGTGAGACCTCTGTGACCACTGTGACCTCTGTGAGACGTCTATGACCTCTGTGAGATCTCTATGACCTCTGTGAGATCTCTGTGACCACTGTGACCACTGTGACCTCTGTGTGACCTCTGTGAGACCTCTGTGACCACTGTGACCTCTGTGAGACGTCTATGACCTCTGTGAGATCTCTGTGACCTCTGTGAGATCTCTGTGACCACTGTGATCTCTGTGAGACGTCTATGACCTCTGTGAGATCTCTATGACCTCTGTGAGATCTCTATGACCTCTGTGAGATCTCTGTGACCACTGTGACCTCTGTGTGACCTCTGTGAGACCTCTGTGACCACTGTGACCTCTGTGAGACCTCTGTGACCACTCTGACCTCTGTGTGACCTCTGTGAGACGTCTATGACCTCTTGTGAGATATCTATGACCTCTGTGACCTCTGAGATCTCTGTGACCTCTGTGTGACCTCTGTGAGACGTCTATCACCTCTGTGAGATATCTATGACCTCTGTGACCTCTGTGAGGCCTCTGTGAGACCTCTGTGACCTCTGTGAGACGTCTATGACCTCTGTGAGATCCCTATGACCTCTGTGAGATCTCTATGACCTCTGTGAGATCTCTATGACCTCTGTGAGACCTCTGTGACCACTGTGACCTCTGTGTGACCTCTGTGAGATATCTATGACCTCTGTGAGATCTCTGTGACCGCTGTGACCTCTGTGAGACCTCTGTGAGATCTCTATGACCTCTGTGAGATCTCTGTGACCGCTGTGACCTCTGTGAGACCTCTGTGAGGCGTCTATGACCTCTGTGAGATCTCTGTGACCACTGTGACCTCTGTGTGACCTCTGTGAGACCTCTGTGACCACTGTGACCTCTGTGAGACGTCTATGACCTCTGTGAGATCTCTATGACCTCTGTGAGATCTCTATGACCTCTGTGAGATCTCTGTGACCACTGTGACCTCTGTGTGACCTCTGTGAGACCTCTGTGACCACTGTGACCTCTGTGAGACCTCTGTGACCACTCTGACCTCTGTGTGACCTCTGTGAGACGTCTATGACCTCTTGTGAGATATCTATGACCTCTGTGACCTCTGTGAGATCTCTGTGACCAGTGTGACCTCTGTGTGACCTTTGTGACCACTGTGACCTGTGTGAAACGTCTATGACCTCTGTGAGATCTCTATGACCTCTGTGAGATCTCTATGACCTCTGTGAGATCTCTGTGACCACTGTGACCTCTGTGTGACCTTTGTAAGACGTCTATGATCATTGTGACCTCTGTGACACGTCTATGACCTCTGTGACCTCTGTGTGACCTCTGTGAGACGTCTATGACCTCTGTGAGATATCTATGACCTCTGTGACCTCTGTGAGGCCTCTGTGAGACCTCTGTGACCTCTGTGAGACGTCTATGACCTCTGTGAGATCTCTATGACCTCTGTGAGATCTCTATGACCTCTGTGAGATCTCTATGACCTCTGTGAGACCTCTGTGACCACTGTGACCTCTGTGTGACCTCTGTGAGATATCTATGACCTCTGTGACCTCTGTGAGATCTCTGTGACCATTGTGACCTATGTGTGACCTGTGTGAGACGTCTATGACCTCTGTGAGACGTCTATGACCTCTGTGAGATTTCTATGACCTCTGTGAGATCTCTATGACCTCTGTGAGATCTCTGTGAACACTGTGACCTCTGTGACCTCTGTGTGACCTCTGTGAGACGTCTATGACCTCTGTGACCTCTGTGTGACATCTGTGAGACCTCTGTGACCACTGTGACCTCTGTGTGACCTCTGTGCGACGTCTATGACCTCTTGTGAGATATCTATGCCCTCTGTGACCTCTGTGAGATCGCTGTGACCAGTGTGACCTCTGTGTGACCTCTGTGAGACCTCTGTGACCACTGTGACCTCTGTGAGACGTCTATGACCTCTGTGAGATCTCTATGACCTCTGTGAGATCTCTATGACCTCTGTGAGATCTCTGTGACCACTGTGACCTCTGTGTGACCTCTGTGAGACCTCTGTGACCACTGTGACCTCTGTGAGACGTCTATGACCTCTGTGAGATCTCTATGACCTCTGTGAGATCTCTGTGACCACTGTGACCTCTGTGAGACGTCTATGACCTCTGTGAGACGTCTATGACCTCTGTGGGATCTCTATGACCTCTGTGAGATCTCTATGACCTCTGTGAGATCTCTGTGACCTCTGTGAGATCTCGGTGACCACTGTGACCTCTGTGAGACCTCTATGACACGTCTATGACCTCTGTGACCTCTGTGTGACCTCTGTGAGACGTCTATGACCTCTGTGAGATGTCTATGACCTCTGTGACCTCTGTGAGACCTCTGTGACCAGTGTGACATCTGTGTGACCTCTGTAAGACGTGTACGTCTTCTGTGACCTCTGTGACACGTCTATGACCTCTGTGACCTCTGTGTGACCTCTGTGAGACGTCTATGACCTCTGTGAGATCTCTATGACCTCTGTGAGATCTCTGTGGCCACTGTGACCTCTGTGAGATCTCTATGACCTCTGTGAGATCTCTGTGACCACTGTGACCTCTGTGTGACCTCTGTGAGACCTCTGTGACCACTGTGACCTCTGTGAGACGTCTATGACCTCTGTGAGATCTCTATGACCTCTGTGAGATCTCTGTGACCACTGTGACCTCTGTGACCTCTGTGTGACCTCTGTGACCACTGTGACCTCTGTGGGATCTCTATGACCTCTGTGAGATCTCTATGACCTCTGTGAGATCTCTGTGACCTCTGTGAGATCTCGGTGACCACTGTGACCTCTGTGAGACCTCTATGAGACGTCTATGACCTCTGTGACCTCTGTGTGACATCTGTGAGACCTCTGTGACCACTGTGACCTCTGTGAGACGTCTATGACCTCTGTGAGATCTCTATGACCTCTGTGAGATCTCTATGACCTCTGTGAGATCTCTGTGACCACTGTGACCTCTGTGTGACCTCTGTGAGACGTCTATGACCACTGTGACCTCTGTGACACGTCTATGACCTCTGTGACCTCTGTGTGACCTCTGTGAGACGTCTATGACCTCTGTGAGATGTCTATGACCTCTGTGACCTCTGTGAGACCTCTGTGACCAGTGTGACATCTGTGTGACCTCTGTAAGACGTGTACGTCTTCTGTGACCTCTGTGACACGTCTATGACCTCTGTGACCTCTGTGTGACCTCTGTGAGACGTCTATGACCTCTGTGAGATCTCTGTGACCTCTGTGAGACCTCTGTGACCACTGTGACCTCTGTGAGACGTCTATGACCTCTGTGAGATCTCTATGACCTCTGTGAGATCTCTATGACCTCTGTGAGATCTCTATGACCTCTGTGAGATCTCTATGACCTCTGTGAGACCTCTGTGACCACTGTGACCTCTGTGTGACCTCTGTGAGATATCTATGACCTCTGTGACCTCTGTGAGATCTCTGTGACCATTGTGACCTATGTGTGACCTGTGTGAGACGTCTATGACCTCTGTGAGACGTCTATGACCTCTGTGAGATTTCTATGACCTCTGTGAGATCTCTATGACCTCTGTGAGATCTCTATGACATCTGTGAGATCTCTGTGACCACTGTGACCTCTGTGTGACCTCTGTGAGACCTCTGTGACCACTGTGACCTCTGTGAGACCTCTGTGACCACTCTGACCTCTGTGTGACCTCTGTGAGACGTCTATGACCTCTTGTGAGATATCTATGACCTCTGTGACCTCTGTGAGATCTCTGTGACCAGTGTGACCTCTGTGTGACCTTTGTGACCACTGTGACCTGTGTGAAACGTCTATGACCTCTGTGAGATCTCTATGACCTCTGTGAGATCTCTATGACCTCTGTGAGATCTCTGTGACCACTGTGACCTCTGTGTGACCTTTGTAAGACGTCTATGATCATTGTGACCTCTGTGACACGTCTATGACCTCTGTGACCTCTGTGTGACCTCTGTGAGACGTCTATGACCTCTGTGAGATATCTATGACCTCTGTGACCTCTGTGAGGCCTCTGTGACCACTGTGACCTCTGTGAGACGTCTATGACCTCTGTGAGATCTCTATGACCTCTGTGAGATCTCTATGACCTCTGTGAGATCTCTGTGACCACTGTGACCTCTGTGTGACCTCTGTGAGACCTCTGTGACCACTGTGACCTCTGTGAGACGTCTATGACCTCTGTGAGATCTCTATGACCTCTGTGAGATCTCTATGACCTCTGTGAGATCTCTATGACCTCTGTGAGACCTCTGTGACCACTGTGACCTCTGTGTGACCTCTGTGAGATATCTATGACCTCTGTAACCTCTGTGAGATCTCTGTGACCATTGTGACCTATGTGTGACCTGTGTGAGACGTCTATGACCTCTGTGAGACGTCTATGACCTCTGTGAGATTTCTATGACCTCTGTGAGATCTCTATGACCTCTGTGAGATCTCTATGACATCTGTGAGATCTCTGTGACCACTGTGACCTCTGTGTGACCTCTGTGAGACCTCTGTGACCACTGTGACCTCTGTGAGACCTCTGTGACCACTCTGACCTCTGTGTGACCTCTGTGAGACGTCTATGACCTCTTGTGAGATATCTATGACCTCTGTGACCTCTGTGAGATCTCTGTGACCAGTGTGACCTCTGTGTGACCTTTGTGACCACTGTGACCTGTGTGAAACGTCTATGACCTCTGTGAGATCTCTATGACCTCTGTGAGATCTCTATGACCTCTGTGAGATCTCTGTGACCACTGTGACCTCTGTGTGACCTTTGTAAGACGTCTATGATCATTGTGACCTCTGTGACACGTCTATGACCTCTGTGACCTCTGTGTGACCTCTGTGAGACGTCTATGACCTCTGTGAGATATCTATGACCTCTGTGACCTCTGTGAGGCCTCTGTGAGACCTCTGTGACCTCTGTGAGACGTCTATGACCTCTGTGAGATCTCTATGACCTCTGTGAGATCTCTATGACCTCTGTGAGATCTCTATGACCTCTGTGAGACCTCTGTGACCACTGTGACCTCTGTGTGACCTCTGTGAGATATCTATGACCTCTGTGACCTCTGTGAGATCTCTGTGACCATTGTGACCTATGTGTGACCTGTGTGAGACGTCTATGACCTCTGTGAGACGTCTATGACCTCTGTGAGATTTCTATGACCTCTGTGAGATCTCTATGACCTCTGTGAGATCTCTATGACATCTGTGAGATCTCTGTGACCGCTGTGACCTCTGTGAGACCTCTGTGACCACTGTGACCTCTGTGAGACGTCTATGACCTCTGTGAGATCTCTATGACCTCTGTGAGATCTCTGTGACCACTGTGACCTCTGTGACCTCTGTGTGACCTCTGTGAGACGTCTATGACCTCTGTGACCTCTGTGTGACATCTGTGAGACCTCTGTGACCACTGTGACCTCTGTGTGACCTCTGTGCGACGTCTATGACCTCTTGTGAGATATCTATGACCTCTGTGACCTCTGTGAGATCGCTGTGACCAGTGTGACCTCTGTGTGACCTCTGTGAGACCTCTGTGACCACTGTGACCTCTGTGAGACGTCTATGACCTCTGTGAGATCTCTATGACCTCTGTGAGATCTCTATGACCTCTGTGAGATCTCTGTGACCACTGTGACCTCTGTGTGACCTCTGTGAGACCTCTGTGACCACTGTGACCTCTGCGAGACGTCTATGACCTCTGTGAGATCTCTATGACCTCTGTGAGATCTCTGTGACCACTGTGACCTCTGTGAGACGTCTATGACCTCTGTGAGACGTCTATGACCTCTGTGGGATCTCTATGACCTCTGTGAGATCTCTATGACCTCTGTGAGATCTCTGTGACCTCTGTGAGATCTCGGTGACCACTGTGACCTCTGTGAGACCTCTATGACACGTCTATGACCTCTGTGACCTCTGTGTGACCTCTGTGAGACGTCTATGACCTCTGTGAGATGTCTATGACCTCTGTGACCTCTGTGAGACCTCTGTGACCAGTGTGACATCTGTGTGACCTCTGTAAGACGTGTACGTCTTCTGTGACCTCTGTGACACGTCTATGACCTCTGTGACCTCTGTGTGACCTCTGTGAGACATCTATGACCTCTGTGAGATCTCTGTGACCTCTGTGAGACCTCTGTGACCACTGTGACCTCTGTGAGACGTCTATGACCTCTGTGAGATCTCTATGACCTCTGTGAGATCTCTGTGGCCACTGTGACCTCTGTGAGATCTCTATGACCTCTGTGAGATCTCTGTGACCACTGTGACCTCTGTGTGACCTCTGTGAGACCTCTGTGACCACTGTGACCTCTGTGAGACGTCTATGACCTCTGTGAGATCTCTATGACCTCTGTGAGATCTCTGTGACCACTGTGACCTCTGTGAGACGTCTATGACCTCTGTGAGACGTCTATGACCTCTGTGGGATCTCTATGACCTCTGTGAGATCTCTATGACCTCTGTGACCTCTGTGTGACATCTGTGAGACCTCTGTGACCACTGTGACCTCTGTGAGACGTCTATGACCTCTGTGAGATCTCTATGACCTCTGTGAGATCTCTATGACCTCTGTGAGATCTCTGTGACCACTGTGACCTCTGTGTGACCTCTGTGAGACGTCTATGACCACTGTGACCTCTGTGACACGTCTATGACCTCTGTGACCTCTGTGTGACCTCTGTGAGACGTCTATGACCTCTGTGAGATGTCTATGACCTCTGTGACCTCTGTGAGACCTCTGTGACCAGTGTGACATCTGTGTGACCTCTGTAAGACGTGTACGTCTTCTGTGACCTCTGTGACACGTCTATGACCTCTGTGACCTCTGTGTGACCTCTGTGAGACGTCTATGACCTCTGTGAGATCTCTGTGACCTCTGTGAGACCTCTGTGACCACTGTGACCTCTGTGAGACGTCTATGACCTCTGTGAGATCTCTATGACCTCTGTGAGATCTCTGTGGCCACTGTGACCTCTGTGAGACGTCTATGACCTTTGTGAGATCTCTATGACCTCTGTGAGATCTCTATGACCTCTGTGAGATCTCTGTGACCACTGTGACCTCTGTGTGACCTCTGTGAGACCTCTGTGACCACTGTGACCTCTGTGAGACGTCTATGACCTCTGTGAGATCTCTGTGACCACTGTGACCTCTGTGTGACCTCTGTGAGACGTCTATGACCTCTTGTGAGATATCTATGACCTCTGTGACCTCTGTGAGATCTCTGTGACCAGTGTGACCTCTGTGTGACCTCTGTGAGATGTCTATGACCTCTGTGACCACTGTGTGACCTCTGTGAGACCTCTGTGACCACTGTGACCTGTGTGAAACGTCTATGACCTCTGTGAGACCTCTATGACCTCTGTGACCTCTGTGTGACCTCTGTAAGACGTGTACGTCTTCTGTGACCTCTGTGACACGTCTATGACCTCTGTGACCTCTGTGTGACCTCTGTGAGATCTCTATGACCTCTGTGAGATCTCTATGACCTCTGTGAGATCTCTGTGACCACTGTGACCTATGTGTGACCTCTGTGAGACGTCTATGACCTCTGTGAGACGTCTATGACCTCTGTGAGATTTCTATGACCTCTGTGAGATCTCTATGACCTCTGTCAGATCTCTATGACATCTGTGAGATCTCTGTGACCGCTGTGACCTCTGTGAGACCTCTGTGAGATCTCTATGACCTCTGTGAGATCTCTGTGACTGCTGTGACCTCTGTGAGACCTCTGTGAGACGTCTATGACCTCTGTGAGATCTCTGTGACCACTGTGACCTCTGTGTGACCTCTGTGAGACCTCTGTGACCACTGTGTCCTCTGTGAGACGTCTATGACCTCTGTGAGATCTCTATGACCTCTGTGAGATCTCTGTGACCACTGTGACCTCTGTGAGATGTCTATGACCTCTGTGAGATCTCTATGACCTCTGTGAAATCTCTATGACCTCTGTGAGATCTCTGTGACCACTGTGACCTCTGTGTGACCTCTGTGAGACCTCTGTGACCACTGTGACCTCTGTGAGACCTCTGTGACCACTCTGACCTCTGTGTGACCTCTGTGAGACGTCTATGACCTCTTGTGAGATATCTATGACCTCTGTGACCTCTGTGAGATCTCTGTGACCAGTGTGACCTCTGTGTGACCTTTGTGACCACTGTGACCTGTGTGAAACGTCTATGACCTCTGTGAGATCTCTATGACCTCTGTGAGATCTCTATGACCTCTGTGAGATCTCTGTGACCACTGTGACCTCTGTGTGACCTTTGTAAGACGTCTATGACCACTGTGACCTCTGTGACACGTCTATGACCTCTGTGACCTCTGTGTGACCTCTGTGAGACGTCTATGACCTCTGTGAGATATCTATGACCTCTGTGACCTCTGTGAGGCCTCTGTGAGACCTCTGTGACCTCTGTGAGACGTCTATGACCTCTGTGAGATCCCTATGACCTCTGTGAGATCTCTATGACCTCTGTGAGATCTCTATGACCTCTGTGAGACCTCTGTGACCACTGTGACCTCTGTGTGACCTCTGTGAGATATCTATGACCTCTGTGACCTCTGTGAGATCTCTGTGACCATTGTGACCTATGTGTGACCTGTGTGAGACGTCTATGACCTCTGTGAGACGTCTATGACCTCTGTGAGATTTCTATGACATCTGTGAGATCTCTGTGACCGCTGTGACCTCTGTGAGACCTCTGTGAGATCTCTATGACCTCTGTGAGATCTCTGTGACCGCTGTGACCTCTGTGAGACCTCTTTGAGGCGTCTATGACCTCTGTGAGATCTCTGTGACCACTGTGACCTCTGTGTGACCTCTGTGAGACCTCTGTGACCACTGTGACCTCTGTGAGACGTCTATGACCTCTGTGAGATCTCTATGACCTCTGTGAGATCTCTGTGACCACTGTGACCACTGTGACCTCTGTGTGACCTCTGTGAGACCTCTGTGACCACTGTGACCTCTGTGAGACGTCTATGACCTCTGTGAGATCTCTATGACCTCTGTGAGATCTCTGTGACCACTGTGATCTCTGTGAGACGTCTATGACCTCTGTGAGATCTCTATGACCTCTGTGAGATCTCTATGACCTCTGTGAGATCTCTGTGACCACTGTGACCTCTGTGTGACCTCTGTGAGACCTCTGTGACCACTGTGACCTCTGTGAGACCTCTGTGACCACTCTGACCTCTGTGTGACCTCTGTGAGACGTCTATGACCTCTTGTGAGATATCTATGACCTCTGTGACCTCTGTGAGATCTCTGTGACCAGTGTGACCTCTGTGTGACCTTTGTGACCACTGTGACCTGTGTGAAACGTCTATGACCTCTGTGAGATCTCTATGACCTCTGTGAGATCTCTATGACCTCTGTGAGATCTCTGTGACCACTGTGACCTCTGTGTGACCTTTGTAAGACGTCTATGACCACTGTGACCTCTGTGACACGTCTATGACCTCTGTGACCTCTGTGTGACCTCTGTGAGACGTCTATGACCTCTGTGAGATATCTATGACCTCTGTGACCTCTGTGAGGCCTCTGTGAGACCTCTGTGACCTCTGTGAGACGTCTATGACCTCTGTGAGATCTCTATGACCTCTGTGAGATCTCTATGACCTCTGTGAGACCTCTGTGACCACTGTGACCTCTGTGTGACCTCTGTGAGATATCTATGACCTCTGTGACCTCTGTGAGATCTCTGTGACCATTGTGACCTATGTGTGACCTGTGTGAGACGTCTATGACCTCTGTGAGACGTCTATGACCTCTGTGAGATTTCTATGACCTCTGTGAGATCTCTATGACCTCTGTGAGATCTCTATGACATCTGTGAGATCTCTGTGACCGCTGTGACCTCTGTGAGACCTCTGTGACCATTGTGACCTATGTGTGACCTGTGTGAGACGTCTATGACCTCTGTGAGACGTCTATGACCTCTGTGAGATTTCTATGACCTCTGTGAGATCTCTATGACCTCTGTGAGATCTCTATGACATCTGTGAGATCTCTGTGACCGCTGTGACCTCTGTGAGACCTCTGTGAGATCTCTATGACCTCTGTGAGATCTCTGAGACCGCTGTGACCTCTGTGAGACCTCTGTGAGACGTCTATGACCTCTGTGAGATCTCTGTGACCACTGTGACCTCTGTGTGACCTCTGTGAGACCTCTGTGACCTCTGTGAGACCTCTGTGAGACGTGTATGACCTCTGTGAGATCTCTGTGACCACTGTGACCTCTGTGTGACCTCTGTGAGACCTCTGTGACCACTGTGACCTCTGTGAGACGTCTATGACCTCTGTGAGATCTCTATGACCTCTGTGAGATCTCTGTGACCACTGTGACCTCTGTGAGATGTCTATGACCTCTGTGAGATCTCTATGACCTCTGTGAAATCTCTATGACCTCTGTGAGATCTCTGTGACCACTGTGACCTCTGTGTGACCTCTGTGAGACCTCTGTGACCACTGTGACCTCTGTGAGACCTCTGTGACCACTCTGACCTCTGTGTGACCTCTGTGAGACGTCTATGACCTCTTGTGAGATATCTATGACCTCTGTGACCTCTGTGAGATCTCTGTGACCAGTGTGACCTCTGTGTGACCTTTGTGACCACTGTGACCTGTGTGAAACGTCTATGACCTCTGTGAGATCTCTATGACCTCTGTGAGATCTCTATGACCTCTGTGAGATCTCTGTGACCACTGTGACCTCTGTGTGACCTTTGTAAGACGTCTATGACCACTGTGACCTCTGTGACACGTCTATGACCTCTGTGACCTCTGTGTGACCTCTGTGAGACGTCTATGACCTCTGTGAGATATCTATGACCTCTGTGACCTCTGTGAGGCCTCTGTGAGACCTCTGTGACCTCTGTGAGACGTCTATGACCTCTGTGAGATCCCTATGACCTCTGTGAGATCTCTATGACCTCTGTGAGATCTCTATGACCTCTGTGAGACCTCTGTGACCACTGTGACCTCTGTGTGACCTCTGTGAGATATCTATGACCTCTGTGACCTCTGTGAGATCTCTGTGACCATTGTGACCTATGTGTGACCTGTGTGAGACGTCTATGACCTCTGTGAGACGTCTATGACCTCTGTGAGATTTCTATGACATCTGTGAGATCTCTGTGACCGCTGTGACCTCTGTGAGACCTCTGTGAGATCTCTATGACCTCTGTGAGATCTCTGTGACCGCTGTGACCTCTGTGAGACCTCTGTGAGGCGTCTATGACCTCTGTGAGATCTCTGTGACCACTGTGACCTCTGTGTGACCTCTGTGAGACCTCTGTGACCACTGTGACCTCTGTGAGACGTCTATGACCTCTGTGAGATCTCTATGACCTCTGTGAGATCTCTGTGACCACTGTGACCACTGTGACCTCTGTGTGACCTCTGTGAGACCTCTGTGACCACTGTGACCTCTGTGAGACGTCTATGACCTCTGTGAGATCTCTATGACCTCTGTGAGATCTCTGTGACCACTGTGATCTCTGTGAGACGTCTATGACCTCTGTGAGATCTCTATGACCTCTGTGAGATCTCTATGACCTCTGTGAGATCTCTGTGACCACTGTGACCTCTGTGTGACCTCTGTGAGACCTCTGTGACCACTGTGACCTCTGTGAGACCTCTGTGACCACTCTGACCTCTGTGTGACCTCTGTGAGACGTCTATGACCTCTTGTGAGATATCTATGACCTCTGTGACCTCTGTGAGATCTCTGTGACCAGTGTGACCTCTGTGTGACCTTTGTGACCACTGTGACCTGTGTGAAACGTCTATGACCTCTGTGAGATCTCTATGACCTCTGTGAGATCTCTATGACCTCTGTGAGATCTCTATGACATCTGTGAGATCTCTGTGACCGCTGTGACCTCTGTGAGACCTCTGTGAGATCTCTATGACCTCTGTGAGATCTCTGAGACCGCTGTGACCTCTGTGAGACCTCTGTGAGACGTCTATGACCTCTGTGAGATCTCTGTGACCACTGTGACCTCTGTGTGACCTCTGTGAGACCTCTGTGACCTCTGTGAGACCTCTGTGAGACGTCTATGACCTCTGTGAGATCTCTGTGACCACTGTGACCTCTGTGTGACCTCTGTGAGACCTCTGTGACCACTGTGACCTCTGTGAGACGTCTATGACCTCTGTGAGATCTCTATGACCTCTGTGAGATCTCTGTGACCACTGTGACCTCTGTGAGATGTCTATGACCTCTGTGAGATCTCTATGACCTCTGTGAAATCTCTATGACCTCTGTGAGATCTCTGTGACCACTGTGACCTCTGTGTGACCTCTGTGAGACCTCTGTGACCACTGTGACCTCTGTGAGACCTCTGTGACCACTCTGACCTCTGTGTGACCTCTGTGAGACGTCTATGACCTCTTGTGAGATATCTATGACCTCTGTGACCTCTGTGAGATCTCTGTGACCAGTGTGACCTCTGTGTGACCTTTGTGACCACTGTGACCTGTGTGAAACGTCTATGACCTCTGTGAGATCTCTATGACCTCTGTGAGATCTCTATGACCTCTGTGAGATCTCTGTGACCACTGTGACCTCTGTGTGACCTTTGTAAGACGTCTATGACCACTGTGACCTCTGTGACACGTCTATGACATCTGTGACCTCTGTGTGACCTCTGTGAGACGTCTATGACCTCTGTGAGATATCTATGACCTCTGTGACCTCTGTGAGGCCTCTGTGAGACCTCTGTGACCTCTGTGAGACGTCTATGACCTCTGTGAGAACCCTATGACCTCTGTGAGATCTCTATGACCTCTGTGAGATCTCTATGACCTCTGTGAGACCTCTGTGACCACTGTGACCTCTGTGTGACCTCTGTGAGATATCTATGACCTCTGTGACCTCTGTGAGATCTCTGTGACCATTGTGACCTATGTGTGACCTGTGGAGACGTCTATGACCTCTGTGAGACGTCTATGACCTCTGTGAGATTTCTATGACATCTGTGAGATCTCTGTGACCGCTGTGACCTCTGTGAGACCTCTGTGAGATCTCTATGACCTCTGTGAGATCTCTGTGACCGCTGTGACCTCTGTGAGACCTCTGTGAGGCGTCTATGACCTCTGTGAGATCTCTGTGACCACTGTGACCTCTGTGTGACCTCTGTGAGACCTCTGTGACCACTGTGACCTCTGTGAGACGTCTATGACCTCTGTGAGATCTCTATGACCTCTGTGAGATCTCTGTGACCACTGTGACCACTGTGACCTCTGTGTGACCTCTGTGAGACCTCTGTGACCACTGTGACCTCTGTGAGACGTCTATGACCTCTGTGAGATCTCTATGACCTCTGTGAGATCTCTATGACCTCTGTGAGATCTCTGTGACCACTGTGACCTCTGTGTGACCTTTGTAAGACGTCTATGACCACTGTGACCTCTGTGACACGTCTATGACCTCTGTGACCTCTGTGTGACCTCTGTGAGACGTCTATGACCTCTGTGAGATATCTATGACCTCTGTGACCTCTGTGAGGCCTCTGTGAGACCTCTGTGACCTCTGTGAGACGTCTATGACCTCTGTGAGATCTCTATGACCTCTGTGAGATCTCTATGACCTCTGTGAGATCTCTATGACCTCTGTGAGACCTCTGTGACCACTGTGACCTCTGTGTGACCTCTGTGAGATATCTATGACCTCTGTGACCTCTGTGAGATCTCTGTGACCATTGTGACCTATGTGTGACCTGTGTGAGACGTCTATGACCTCTGTGAGACGTCTATGACCTCTGTGAGACTTCTATGACCTCTGTGAGATCTCTATGACCTCTGTGAGATCTCTATGACATCTGTGAGATCTCTGTGACCGCTGTGACCTCTGTGAGACCTCTGTGAGATCTCTATGACCTCTGTGAGATCTCTGAGACCGCTGTGACCTCTGTGAGACCTCTGTGAGACGTCTATGACCTCTGTGAGATCTCTGTGACCACTGTGACCTCTGTGTGACCTCTGTGAGACCTCTGTGACCACTGTGACCTCTGTGAGACGTCTATGACCTCTGTGAGATCTCTATGACCTCTGTGAGATCTCTGTGACCACTGTGACCTCTGTGACCTCTGTGTGACCTCTGTGAGACGTCTATGACCTCTTGTGAGATATCTATGACCTCTGTGACCTCTGTGAGATCGCTGTGACCAGTGTGACCTCTGTGTGACCTCTGTGAGACCTCTGTGACCACTGTGACCTCTGTGAGACGTCTATGACCTCTGTGAGATCTCTATGACCTCTGTGAGATCTCTATGACCTCTGTGAGATCACTGTGACCACTGTGACCTCTGTGTGACCTCTGTGAGACCTCTGTGACCACTGTGACCTCTGTGAGACGTCTATGACCTCTGTGAGATCTCTATGACCTCTGTGAGATCTCTGTGACCACTGTGACCTCTGCGAGACGTCTATGACCTCTGTGAGATCTCTATGACCTCTGTGAGATCTCTATGACCTCTGTGAGATCTCTGTGACCACTGTGACCTCTGTGTGACCTCTGTGAGACCTCTGTGACCACTGTGACCTCTGTGAGACGTCTATGACCTCTGTGGGACGTCTATGACCTCTGTGAGACCTCTGTGACCACTGTGACCTCTGTGTGACCTCTGTGAGACGTCTATGACCTCTTTGACCACTGTGTGACCTCTGTGAGACGTCTGTGACTACTGTGACCTCTGTGAGGCGTCTATGACCTCTGTGAGACCTCTATGACCTCTGTGACATCTGTGAGACCTCTGAGACCACTGTGACCTCTGTGAGACGTCTATGACCTCTGTGAGACGTCTATGACCTCTGTGGGATCTCTATGACCTCTGTGAGATCTCTATGACCTCTGTGAGATCTCTGTGACCTCTGTGAGATCTCGGTGACCACTGTGACCTCTGTGAGACCTCTATGAGACGTCTATGACCTCTGTGACCTCTGTGTGACATCTGTGAGACCTCTGTGACCACTGTGACCTCTGTGAGACGTCTATGACCTCTGTGAGATCTCTATGACCTCTGTGAGATCTCTATGACCTCTGTGAGATCTCTGTGACCGCTGTGACCTCTGTGAGACCTCTGTGAGGCGTCTATGACCTCTGTGAGATCTCTGTGACCACTGTGACCTCTGTGTGACCTCTGTGAGACCTCTGTGACCACTGTGACCTCTGTGAGACGTCTATGACCTCTGTGAGATCTCTATGACCTCTGTGAGATCTCTGTGACCACTGTGACCACTGTTACCTCTGTGTGACCTCTGTGAGACCTCTGTGACCACTGTGACCTCTGTGAGACGTCTATGACCTCTGTGAGATCTCTATGACCTCTGTGAGATCTCTATGACCTCTGTGAGATCTCTGTGACCACTGTGACCTCTGTGTGACCTTTGTAAGACGTCTATGACCACTGTGACCTCTGTGACACGTCTATGACCTCTGTGACCTCTGTGTGACCTCTGTGAGACGTCTATGACCTCTGTGAGATATCTATGACCTCTGTGACCTCTGTGAGGCCTCTGTGAGACCTCTGTGACCTCTGTGAGACGTCTATGACCTCTGTGAGATCTCTATGACCTCTGTGAGATCTCTATGACCTCTGTGAGATCTCTATGACCTCTGTGAGACCTCTGTGACTACTGTGACCTCTGTGTGACCTCTGTGAGATATCTATGACCTCTGTGACCTCTGTGAGATCTCTGTGACCATTGTGACCTATGTGTGACCTGTGTGAGACGTCTATGACCTCTGTGAGACGTCTATGACCTCTGTGAGACTTCTATGACCTCTGTGAGATCTCTATGACCTCTGTGAGATCTCTATGACATCTGTGAGATCTCTGTGACCGCTGTGACCTCTGTGAGACCTCTGTGAGATCTCTATGACCTCTGTGAGATCTCTGAGACCGCTGTGACCTCTGTGAGACCTCTGTGAGACGTCTATGACCTCTGTGAGATCTCTGTGACCACTGTGACCTCTGTGTGACCTCTGTGAGACCTCTGTGACCACTGTGACCTCTGTGAGACGTCTATGACCTCTGTGAGATCTCTATGACCTCTGTGAGATCTCTGTGACCACTGTGACCTCTGTGACCTCTGTGTGACCTCTGTGAGACGTCTATGACCTCTGTGACCTCTGTGTGACAT
Source organism: Lasioglossum villosulum (assembly GCA_963971365.1). Classification (NCBI taxonomy): domain Eukaryota; kingdom Metazoa; phylum Arthropoda; class Insecta; order Hymenoptera; family Halictidae; genus Lasioglossum; species Lasioglossum villosulum. Next base: position 444,119 of record CAXARU010000125.1, on the reverse strand, counting down.
CTGTGAGACCTCTGTGACCACTGTGACCTCTGTGTGACCTCTGTGCGACGTCTATGACCTCTTGTGAGATATCTATGACCTCTGTGACCTCTGTGAGATCGCTGTGACCAGTGTGACCTCTGTGTGACCTCTGTGAGACCTCTGTGACCACTGTGACCTCTGTGAGACGTCTATGACCTCTGTGAGATCTCTATGACCTCTGTGAGATCTCTATGACCTCTGTGAGATCTCTGTGACCACTGTGACCTCTGTGTGACCTCTGTGAGACCTCTGTGACCACTGTGACCTCTGTGAGACGTCTATGACCTCTGTGAGATCTCTATGACCTCTGTGAGATCTCTGTGACCACTGTGACCTCTGTGAGACGTCTATGACCTCTGTGAGATCTCTATGACCTCTGTGAGATCTCTATGACCTCTGTGAGATCTCTGTGACCACTGTGACCTCTGTGTGACCTCTGTGAGACCTCTGTGACCACTGTGACCTCTGTGAGACGTCTATGACCTCTGTGGGACGTCTATGACCTCTGTGAGACCTCTGTGACCACTGTGACCTCTGTGTGACCTCTGTGAGACGTCTATGACCTCTTTGACCACTGTGTGACCTCTGTGAGACGTCTGTGACTACTGTGACCTCTGTGAGGCGTCTATGACCTCTGTGAGACCTCTATGACCTCTGTGACATCTGTGAGACCTCTGAGACCACTGTGACCTCTGTGAGACGTCTATGACCTCTGTGAGACGTCTATGACCTCTGTGGGATCTCTATGACCTCTGTGAGATCTCTATGACCTCTGTGAGATCTCTGTGACCTCTGTGAGATCTCGGTGACCACTGTGACCTCTGTGAGACCTCTATGACCTCTGTGAGATCTCTATGACCTCTGTGAGATCTCTGTGACCACTGTGACCTCTGTGTGACCTCTGTGAGACGTCTATGACCACTGTGACCTCTGTGACACGTCTATGACCTCTGTGACCTCTGTGTGACCTCTGTGAGACGTCTATGACCTCTGTGAGATGTCTATGACCTCTGTGACCTCTGTGAGACCTCTGTGACCAGTGTGACATCTGTGTGACCTCTGTAAGACGTGTACGTCTTCTGTGACCTCTGTGACACGTCTATGACCTCTGTGACCTCTGTGTGACCTCTGTGAGACGTCTATGACCTCTGTGAGATCTCTGTGACCTCTGTGAGATCTCTGTGACCACTGTGACCGCTGTGTGACCTCTGTGAGACGTCTATGACCACTGTGACCTCTGTGTGACCTCTGTGAGACCTCTGTGACCACTGTGACCTCTGTGTGACCTTTGTAAGACGTCTATGACCACTGTGACCTCTGTGACACGTCTATGACCTCTGTGACCTCTGTGTGACCTCTGTGAGACGTCTATGACCTCTGTGACCTCTGTGACACGTCTATGACCTCTGTGACCTCTGTGTGACCTCTGTGAGACGTCTATGACCTCTGTGAGATATCTATGACCTCTGTGACCTCTGTGAGGCCTCTGTGAGACCTCTGTGACCTCTGTGAGACGTCTATGACCTCTGTGAGAACCCTATGACCTCTGTGAGATCTCTATGACCTCTGTGAGATCTCTATGACCTCTGTGAGACCTCTGTGACCACTGTGACCTCTGTGTGACCTCTGTGAGATATCTATGACCTCTGTGACCTCTGTGAGATCTCTGTGACCATTGTGACCTATGTGTGACCTGTGTGAGACGTCTATGACCTCTGTGAGACGTCTATGACCTCTGTGAGATTTCTATGACATCTGTGAGATCTCTGTGACCGCTGTGACCTCTGTGAGACCTCTGTGAGATCTCTATGACCTCTGTGAGATCTCTGTGACCGCTGTGACCTCTGTGAGACCTCTGTGAGGCGTCTATGACCTCTGTGAGATCTCTGTGACCACTGTGACCTCTGTGTGACCTCTGTGAGACCTCTGTGACCACTGTGACCTCTGTGAGACGTCTATGACCTCTGTGAGATCTCTATGACCTCTGTGAGATCTCTGTGACCACTGTGACCACTGTGACCTCTGTGTGACCTCTGTGAGACCTCTGTGACCACTGTGACCTCTGTGAGACGTCTATGACCTCTGTGAGATCTCTATGACCTCTGTGAGATCTCTATGACCTCTGTGAGATCTCTGTGACCACTGTGACCTCTGTGTGACCTTTGTAAGACGTCTATGACCACTGTGACCTCTGTGACACGTCTATGACCTCTGTGACCTCTGTGTGACCTCTGTGAGACGTCTATGACCTCTGTGAGATATCTATGACCTCTGTGACCTCTGTGAGGCCTCTGTGAGACCTCTGTGACCTCTGTGAGACGTCTATGACCTCTGTGAGATCTCTATGACCTCTGTGAGATCTCTATGACCTCTGTGAGATCTCTATGACCTCTGTGAGACCTCTGTGACCACTGTGACCTCTGTGTGACCTCTGTGAGATATCTATGACCTCTGTGACCTCTGTGAGATCTCTGTGACCATTGTGACCTATGTGTGACCTGTGTGAGACGTCTATGACCTCTGTGAGACGTCTATGACCTCTGTGAGACTTCTATGACCTCTGTGAGATCTCTATGACCTCTGTGAGATCTCTATGACATCTGTGAGATCTCTGTGACCACTGTGACCTCTGTGACCTCTGTGTGACCTCTGTGAGACGTCTATGACCTCTTGTGAGATATCTATGACCTCTGTGACCTCTGTGAGATCGCTGTGACCAGTGTGACCTCTGTGTGACCTCTGTGAGACCTCTGTGACCACTGTGACCTCTGTGAGACGTCTATGACCTCTGTGAGATCTCTATGACCTCTGTGAGATCTCTATGACCTCTGTGAGATCTCTGTGACCACTGTGACCTCTGTGTGACCTCTGTGAGACCTCTGTGACCACTGTGACCAATGTGAGACGTCTATGACCTCTGTGAGATCTCTATGACCTCTGTGAGATCTCTGTGACCACTGTGACCTCTGCGAGACGTCTATGACCTCTGTGAGATCTCTATGACCTCTGTGAGATCTCTATGACCTCTGTGAGATCTCTGTGACCACTGTGACCTCTGTGTGACCTCTGTGAGACCTCTGTGACCACTGTGACCTCTGTGAGACGTCTATGACCTCTGTGGGACGTCTATGACCTCTGTGAGACCTCTGTGACCACTGTGACCTCTGTGTGACCTCTGTGAGACGTCTATGACCTCTTTGACCACTGTGTGACCTCTGTGAGACGTCTGTGACTACTGTGACCTCTGTGAGGCGTCTATGACCTCTGTGAGACCTCTATGACCTCTGTGACATCTGTGAGACCTCTGAGACCACTGTGACCTCTGTGAGACGTCTATGACCTCTGTGAGACGTCTATGACCTCTGTGGGATCTCTATGACTCTGTGAGATCTCTATGACCTCTGTGAGATCTCTGTGACCTCTGTGAGATCTCGGTGACCACTGTGACCTCTGTGAGACCTCTATGAGACGTCTATGACCTCTGTGACCTCTGTGTGACATCTGTGAGACCTCTGTGACCACTGTGACCTCTGTGAGACGTCTATGACCTCTGTGAGATCTCTATGACCTCTGTGAGATCTCTATGACCTCTGTGAGATCTCTGTGACCGCTGTGACCTCTGTGAGACCTCTGTGAGGCGTCTATGACCTCTGTGAGATCTCTGTGACCACTGTGACCTCTGTGTGACCTCTGTGAGACCTCTGTGACCACTGTGACCTCTGTGAGACGTCTATGACCTCTGTGAGATCTCTATGACCTCTGTGAGATCTCTGTGACCACTGTGACCACTGTGACCTCTGTGTGACCTCTGTGAGACCTCTGTGACCACTGTGACCTCTGTGAGACGTCTATGACCTCTGTGAGATCTCTATGACCTCTGTGAGATCTCTATGACCTCTGTGAGATCTCTGTGACCACTGTGACCTCTGTGTGACCTTTGTAAGACGTCTATGACCACTGTGACACGTCTATGACCTCTGTGACCTCTGTGTGACCTCTGTGAGACGTCTATGACCTCTGTGAGATATCTATGACCTCTGTGACCTCTGTGAGGCCTCTGTGAGACCTCTGTGACCTCTGTGAGACGTCTATGACCTCTGTGAGATCTCTATGACCTCTGTGAGATCTCTATGACCTCTGTGAGATCTCTATGACCTCTGTGAGACCTCTGTGACTACTGTGACCTCTGTGAGACCTCTGTGAGACGTCTATGACCTCTGTGAGATCTCTGTGACCACTGTGACCTCTGTGTGACCTCTGTGAGACCTCTGTGACCACTGTGACCTCTGTGAGACGTCTATGACCTCTGTGAGATCTCTATGACCTCTGTGAGATCTCTGTGACCACTGTGACCTCTGTGACCTCTGTGTGACCTCTGTGAGACATCTATGACCTCTGTGACCTCTTTGTGACATCTGTGAGACCTCTGTGACCACTGTGACCTCTGTGTGACCTCTGTGCGACGTCTATGACCTCTTGTGAGATATCTATGACCTCTGTGACCTCTGTGAGATCGCTGTGACCAGTGTGACCTCTGTGTGACCTCTGTGAGACCTCTGTGACCACTGTGACCTCTGTGAGACGTCTATGACCTCTGTGAGATCTCTATGACCTCTGTGAGATCTCTATGACCTCTGTGAGATCTCTGTGACCACTGTGACCTCTGTGTGACCTCTGTGAGACCTCTGTGACCACTGTGACCTCTGTGAGACGTCTATGACCTCTGTGAGATCTCTATGACCTCTGTGAGATCTCTGTGACCACTGTGACCTCTGTGAGACGTCTATGACCTCTGTGAGATCTCTATGACCTCTGTGAGATCTCTATGACCTCTGTGAGATCTCTGTGACCACTGTGACCTCTGTGTGACCTCTGTGAGACCTCTGTGACCACTGTGACCTCTGTGAGACGTCTATGACCTCTGTGGGACGTCTATGACCTCTGTGAGACCTCTGTGACCACTGTGACCTCTGTGTGACCTCTGTGAGACGTCTATGACCTCTTTGACCACTGTGTGACCTCTGTGAGACGTCTGTGACTACTGTGACCTCTGTGAGGCGTCTATGACCTCTGTGAGACCTCTATGACCTCTGTGACATCTGTGAGACCTCTGAGACCACTGTGACCTCTGTGAGACGTCTATGACCTCTGTGAGACGTCTATGACCTCTTGTGAGATATCTATGACCTCTGTGACCTCTGTGAGATCGCTGTGACCAGTGTGACCTCTGTGTGACCTCTGTGAGACCTCTGTGACCACTGTGACCTCTGTGAGACGTCTATGACCTCTGTGAGATCTCTATGACCTCTGTGAGATCTCTATGACCTCTGTGAGATCTCTGTGACCACTGTGACCTCTGTGTGACCTCTGTGAGACCTCTGTGACCACTGTGACCAATGTGAGACGTCTATGACCTCTGTGAGATCTCTATGACCTCTGTGAGATCTCTGTGACCACTGTGACCTCTGCGAGACGTCTATGACCTCTGTGAGATCTCTATGACCTCTGTGAGATCTCTATGACCTCTGTGAGATCTCTGTGACCACTGTGACCTCTGTGTGACCTCTGTGAGACCTCTGTGACCACTGTGACCTCTGTGAGACGTCTATGACCTCTGTGGGACGTCTATGACCTCTGTGAGACCTCTGTGACCACTGTGACCTCTGTGTGACCTCTGTGAGACGTCTATGACCTCTTTGACCACTGTGTGACCTCTGTGAGACGTCTGTGACTACTGTGACCTCTGTGAGGCGTCTATGACCTCTGTGAGACCTCTATGACCTCTGTGACATCTGTGAGACCTCTGAGACCACTGTGACCTCTGTGAGACGTCTATGACCTCTGTGAGACGTCTATGACCTCTGTGGGATCTCTATGACTCTGTGAGATCTCTATGACCTCTGTGAGATCTCTGTGACCTCTGTGAGATCTCGGTGACCACTGTGACCTCTGTGAGACCTCTATGAGACGTCTATGACCTCTGTGACCTCTGTGTGACATCTGTGAGACCTCTGTGACCACTGTGACCTCTGTGAGACGTCTATGACCTCTGTGAGATCTCTATGACCTCTGTGAGATCTCTATGACCTCTGTGAGATCTCTGTGACCGCTGTGACCTCTGTGAGACCTCTGTGAGGCGTCTATGACCTCTGTGAGATCTCTGTGACCACTGTGACCTCTGTGTGACCTCTGTGAGACCTCTGTGACCACTGTGACCTCTGTGAGACGTCTATGACCTCTGTGAGATCTCTATGACCTCTGTGAGATCTCTGTGACCACTGTGACCACTGTGACCTCTGTGTGACCTCTGTGAGACCTCTGTGACCACTGTGACCTCTGTGAGACGTCTATGACCTCTGTGAGATCTCTATGACCTCTGTGAGATCTCTATGACCTCTGTGAGATCTCTGTGACCACTGTGACCTCTGTGTGACCTTTGTAAGACGTCTATGACCACTGTGACACGTCTATGACCTCTGTGACCTCTGTGTGACCTCTGTGAGACGTCTATGACCTCTGTGAGATATCTATGACCTCTGTGACCTCTGTGAGGCCTCTGTGAGACCTCTGTGACCTCTGTGAGACGTCTATGACCTCTGTGAGATCTCTATGACCTCTGTGAGATCTCTATGACCTCTGTGAGATCTCTATGACCTCTGTGAGACCTCTGTGACTACTGTGACCTCTGTGAGACCTCTGTGAGACGTCTATGACCTCTGTGAGATCTCTGTGACCACTGTGACCTCTGTGTGACCTCTGTGAGACCTCTGTGACCACTGTGACCTCTGTGAGACGTCTATGACCTCTGTGAGATCTCTATGACCTCTGTGAGATCTCTGTGACCACTGTGACCTCTGTGACCTCTGTGTGACCTCTGTGAGACATCTATGACCTCTGTGACCTCTGTGTGACATCTGTGAGACCTCTGTGACCACTGTGACCTCTGTGTGACCTCTGTGCGACGTCTATGACCTCTTGTGAGATATCTATGACCTCTGTGACCTCTGTGAGATCGCTGTGACCAGTGTGACCTCTGTGTGACCTCTGTGAGACCTCTGTGACCACTGTGACCTCTGTGAGACGTCTATGACCTCTGTGAGATCTCTATGACCTCTGTGAGATCTCTATGACCTCTGTGAGATCTCTGTGACCACTGTGACCTCTGTGTGACCTCTGTGAGACCTCTGTGACCACTGTGACCTCTGTGAGACGTCTATGACCTCTGTGAGATCTCTATGACCTCTGTGAGATCTCTGTGACCACTGTGACCTCTGTGAGACGTCTATGACCTCTGTGAGATCTCTATGACCTCTGTGAGATCTCTATGACCTCTGTGAGATCTCTGTGACCACTGTGACCTCTGTGTGACCTCTGTGAGACCTCTGTGACCACTGTGACCTCTGTGAGACGTCTATGACCTCTGTGGGACGTCTATGACCTCTGTGAGACCTCTGTGACCACTGTGACCTCTGTGTGACCTCTGTGAGACGTCTATGACCTCTTTGACCACTGTGTGACCTCTGTGAGACGTCTGTGACTACTGTGACCTCTGTGAGGCGTCTATGACCTCTGTGAGACCTCTATGACCTCTGTGACATCTGTGAGACCTCTGAGACCACTGTGACCTCTGTGAGACGTCTATGACCTCTGTGAGACGTCTATGACCTCTGTGGGATCTCTATGACCTCTGTGAGATCTCTATGACCTCTGTGAGATCTCTGTGACCTCTGTGAGATCTCGGTGACCACTGTGACCTCTGTGAGACCTCTATGAGACGTCTATGACCTCTGTGACCTCTGTGTGACATCTGTGAGACCTCTGTGACCACTGTGACCTCTGTGAGACGTCTATGACCTCTGTGAGATCTCTATGACCTCTGTGAGATCTCTATGACCTCTGTGAGATCTCTGTGACCACTGTGACCTCTGTGTGACCTCTGTGAGACGTCTATGACCACTGTGACCTCTGTGACACGTCTATGACCTCTGTGACCTCTGTGTGACCTCTGTGAGACGTCTATGACCTCTGTGAGATGTCTATGACCTCTGTGACCTCTGTGAGACCTCTGTGACCAGTGTGACATCTGTGTGACCTCTGTAAGACGTGTACGTCTTCTGTGACCTCTGTGACACGTCTATGACCTCTGTGACCTCTGTGTGACCTCTGTGAGACGTCTATGACCTCTGTGAGATCTCTGTGACCTCTGTGAGATCTCTGTGACCACTGTGACCGCTGTGTGACCTCTGTGAGACGTCTATGACCACTGTGACCTCTGTGTGACCTCTGTGAGACCTCTGTGACCACTGTGACCTCTGTGAGACGTCTATGACCTCTGTGAGATCTCTATGACCTCTGTGAGATCTCTGTGGCCACTGTGACCTCTGTGAGACGTCTATGACCTCTGTGAGATCTCTATGACCTCTGTGAGATCTCTATGACCTCTGTGAGATCTCTGTGACCACTGTGACCTCTGTGTGACCTCTGTGAGACCTCTGTGACCACTGTGACCTCTGTGAGACGTCTATGACCTCTGTGAGATCTCTGTGACCACTGTGACCTCTGTGACCTCTGTGTGACCTCTGTGAGACGTCTATGACCTCTTGTGAGATATCTATGACCTCTGTGACCTCTGTGAGATCGCTGTGACCAGTGTGACCTCTGTGTGACCTCTGTGAGACCTCTGTGACCACTGTGACCTCTGTGAGACGTCTATGACCTCTGTGAGATCTCTATGACCTCTGTGAGATCTCTATGACCTCTGTGAGATCTCTGTGACCACTGTGACCTCTGTGTGACCTCTGTGAGACCTCTGTGACCACTGTGACCAATGTGAGACGTCTATGACCTCTGTGAGATCTCTATGACCTCTGTGAGATCTCTGTGACCACTGTGACCTCTGCGAGACGTCTATGACCTCTGTGAGATCTCTATGACCTCTGTGAGATCTCTATGACCTCTGTGAGATCTCTGTGACCACTGTGACCTCTGTGTGACCTCTGTGAGACCTCTGTGACCACTGTGACCTCTGTGAGACGTCTATGACCTCTGTGGGACGTCTATGACCTCTGTGAGACCTCTGTGACCACTGTGACCTCTGTGTGACCTCTGTGAGACGTCTATGACCTCTTTGACCACTGTGTGACCTCTGTGAGACGTCTGTGACTACTGTGACCTCTGTGAGGCGTCTATGACCTCTGTGAGACCTCTATGACCTCTGTGACATCTGTGAGACCTCTGAGACCACTGTGACCTCTGTGAGACGTCTATGACCTCTGTGAGACGTCTATGACCTCTGTGGGATCTCTATGACTCTGTGAGATCTCTATGACCTCTGTGAGATCTCTGTGACCTCTGTGAGATCTCGGTGACCACTGTGACCTCTGTGAGACCTCTATGAGACGTCTATGACCTCTGTGACCTCTGTGTGACATCTGTGAGACCTCTGTGACCACTGTGACCTCTGTGAGACGTCTATGACCTCTGTGAGATCTCTATGACCTCTGTGAGATCTCTATGACCTCTGTGAGATCTCTGTGACCGCTGTGACCTCTGTGAGACCTCTGTGAGGCGTCTATGACCTCTGTGAGATCTCTGTGACCACTGTGACCTCTGTGTGACCTCTGTGAGACCTCTGTGACCACTGTGACCTCTGTGAGACGTCTATGACCTCTGTGAGATCTCTATGACCTCTGTGAGATCTCTGTGACCACTGTGACCACTGTGACCTCTGTGTGACCTCTGTGAGACCTCTGTGACCACTGTGACCTCTGTGAGACGTCTATGACCTCTGTGAGATCTCTATGACCTCTGTGAGATCTCTATGACCTCTGTGAGATCTCTGTGACCACTGTGACCTCTGTGTGACCTTTGTAAGACGTCTATGACCACTGTGACACGTCTATGACCTCTGTGACCTCTGTGTGACCTCTGTGAGACGTCTATGACCTCTGTGAGATATCTATGACCTCTGTGACCTCTGTGAGGCCTCTGTGAGACCTCTGTGACCTCTGTGAGACGTCTATGACCTCTGTGAGATCTCTATGACCTCTGTGAGATCTCTATGACCTCTGTGAGATCTCTATGACCTCTGTGAGACCTCTGTGACTACTGTGACCTCTGTGAGACCTCTGTGAGACGTCTATGACCTCTGTGAGATCTCTGTGACCACTGTGACCTCTGTGTGACCTCTGTGAGACCTCTGTGACCACTGTGACCTCTGTGAGACGTCTATGACCTCTGTGAGATCTCTATGACCTCTGTGAGATCTCTGTGACCACTGTGACCTCTGTGACCTCTGTGTGACCTCTGTGAGACATCTATGACCTCTGTGACCTCTGTGTGACATCTGTGAGACCTCTGTGACCACTGTGACCTCTGTGTGACCTCTGTGCGACGTCTATGACCTCTTGTGAGATATCTATGACCTCTGTGACCTCTGTGAGATCGCTGTGACCAGTGTGACCTCTGTGTGACCTCTGTGAGACCTCTGTGACCACTGTGACCTCTGTGAGACGTCTATGACCTCTGTGAGATCTCTATGACCTCTGTGAGATCTCTATGACCTCTGTGAGATCTCTGTGACCACTGTGACCTCTATGTGACCTCTGTGAGACCTCTGTGACCACTGTGACCTCTGTGAGACGTCTATGACCTCTGTGAGATCTCTATGACCTCTGTGAGATCTCTGTGACCACTGTGACCTCTGTGAGACGTCTATGACCTCTGTGAGATCTCTATGACCTCTGTGAGATCTCTATGACCTCTGTGAGATCTCTGTGACCACTGTGACCTCTGTGTGACCTCTGTGAGACCTCTGTGACCACTGTGACCTCTGTGAGACGTCTATGACCTCTGTGGGACGTCTATGACCTCTGTGAGACCTCTGTGACCACTGTGACCTCTGTGTGACCTCTGTGAGACGTCTATGACCTCTTTGACCACTGTGTGACCTCTGTGAGACGTCTGTGACTACTGTGACCTCTGTGAGGCGTCTATGACCTCTGTGAGACCTCTATGACCTCTGTGACATCTGTGAGACCTCTGAGACCACTGTGACCTCTGTGAGACGTCTATGACCTCTGTGAGACGTCTATGACCTCTGTGGGATCTCTATGACCTCTGTGAGATCTCTATGACCTCTGTGAGATCTCTGTGACCTCTGTGAGATCTCGGTGACCACTGTGACCTCTGTGAGACCTCTATGAGACGTCTATGACCTCTGTGACCTCTGTGTGACATCTGTGAGACCTCTGTGACCACTGTGACCTCTGTGAGACGTCTATGACCTCTGTGAGATCTCTATGACCTCTGTGAGATCTCTATGACCTCTGTGAGATCTCTGTGACCACTGTGACCTCTGTGTGACCTCTGTGAGACGTCTATGACCACTGTGACCTCTGTGACACGTCTATGACCTCTGTGACCTCTGTGTGACCTCTGTGAGACGTCTATGACCTCTGTGAGATGTCTATGACCTCTGTGACCTCTGTGAGACCTCTGTGACCAGTGTGACATCTGTGTGACCTCTGTAAGACGTGTACGTCTTCTGTGACCTCTGTGACACGTCTATGACCTCTGTGACCTCTGTGTGACCTCTGTGAGACGTCTATGACCTCTGTGAGATCTCTGTGACCTCTGTGAGATCTCTGTGACCACTGTGACCGCTGTGTGACCTCTGTGAGACGTCTATGACCACTGTGACCTCTGTGTGACCTCTGTGAGACCTCTGTGACCACTGTGACCTCTGTGAGACGTCTATGACCTCTGTGAGATCTCTATGACCTCTGTGAGATCTCTGTGGCCACTGTGACCTCTGTGAGACGTCTATGACCTCTGTGAGATCTCTATGACCTCTGTGAGATCTCTATGACCTCTGTGAGATCTCTGTGACCACTGTGACCTCTGTGTGACCTCTGTGAGACCTCTGTGACCACTGTGACCTCTGTGAGACGTCTATGACCTCTGTGAGATCTCTGTGACCACTGTGACCTCTGTGTGACCTCTGTGAGACGTCTATGACCTCTTGTGAGATATCTATGACCTCTGTGACCTCTGTGAGATCTCTGTGACCAGTGTGACCTCTGTGTGACCTCTGTGAGATGTCTATGACCTCTGTGACCACTGTGTGACCTCTGTGAGACCTCTGTGACCACTGTGACCTGTGTGAAACGTCTATGACCTCTGTGAGACCTCTATGACCTCTGTGACCTCTGTGTGACCTCTGTGAGACCTCTGTGACCACTGTGACCTCTGTGAGACGTCTATGACCTCTGTGAGATCTCTATGACCTCTGTGAGATCTCTATGACCTCTGTGAGATCTCTGTGACCTCTGTGAGATCTCGGTGACCACTGTGACCTCTGTGTGACCTCTGTGAGACGTCTATGACCACTGTGACCTCTGTGACACGTCTATGACCTCTGTGACCTCTGTGTGACATCTGTGAGACGTCTATGACCTCTGTGAGATGTCTATGACCTCTGTGACCTCTGTGAGACCTCTGTGACCAGTGTGACCTCTGTGTGACCTCTGTGAGATCTCTATGACCTCTGTGAGACCTCAGTGACCTCTGTGAGATCTCGGTGACCACTGTGACCTCTGTAAGACCTCTATGAGACGTCTATGACCTCTGTGACCACTGTGTGACATCTGTGAGACCTCTGTGACCACTGTGACCTCTGTGAGACGTCTATGACCTCTGTGACCACTGTGTGACCTCTGTGAGACCTCTGTGACCACTGTGACCTGTGTGAAACGTCTATGACCTTTGTGAGACCTCTATGACCTCTGTGACCTCTGTGTGACCTCTGTGAGACCTCTGTGACTCTGTGACCTCTGTGAGACGTCTATGACCTCTGTGAGATCTCTATGACCTCTGTGAGATCTCTATGACCTCTGTGAGATTTCTATGACCTCTGTGCCCTCTGCGAGGCCTCTGTGAGACCTCTGTGACCACTGTGACCTCTGTGAGATCTCTATGACCTCTGTGAGATCTCTGTGACCACTGTGACCTCTGTGACCTCTGTGTGACCTCTGTGACCACTGTGACCTCTGTGAGACGTCTATGACCTCTGTGAGATCTCTGTGACCACTGTGACCTCTGTGTGACCTCTGTGAGACCTCTGTGACCACTGTGACCTCTGTGAGACGTCTATGACCTCTGTGAGATCTCTATGACCTCTGTGAGATCTCTGTGACGACTGTGACCACTGTGACCTCTGTGTGACCTCTGTGAGACCTCTGTGACCACTGTGACCTCTGTGAGACGTCTATGACCTCTGTGAGATCTCTATGACCTCTGTGAGATCTCTATGACCTCTGTGAGATCTCTGTGACCACTGTGACCTCTGTGTGACCTTTGTAAGACGTCTATGACCACTGTGACCTCTGTGACACGTCTATGACCTCTGTGACCTCTGTGTGACCTCTGTGAGACGTCTATGACCTCTGTGAGATGTCTATGACCTCTGTGACCTCTGTGAGACCTCTGTGACCAGTGTGACCTCTGTGTGACCTCTGTGAGATCTCTATGACCTCTGTGAGACCTCTATGACCTCTGTGACCTCTGTGTGACCTCTGTGAGACCTCTGTGACCACTGTGACCTCTGTGAGACGTCTATGACCTCTGTGAGATCTCTATGACCTCTGTGAGATCTCTATGACCTCTGTGAGATCTCTGTGACCTCTGTGAGATCTCGGTGACCACTGTGACCTCTGTGTGACCTCTGTGAGACGTCTATGACCACTGTGACCTCTGTGACACGTCTATGACCTCTGTGACCTCTGTGTGACATCTGTGAGACGTCTATGACCTCTGTGAGATGTCTATGACCTCTGTGACCTCTGTGAGACCTCTGTGACCAGTGTGACCTCTGTGTGACCTCTGTGAGATCTCTATGACCTCTGTGAGACCTCAGTGACCTCTGTGAGATCTCGGTGACCACTGTGACCTCTGTAAGACCTCTATGAGACGTCTATGACCTCTGTGACCACTGTGTGACATCTGTGAGACCTCTGTGACCACTGTGACCTCTGTGAGACGTCTATGACCTCTGTGACCACTGTGTGACCTCTGTGAGACCTCTGTGACCACTGTGACCTGTGTGAAACGTCTATGACCTTTGTGAGACCTCTATGACCTCTGTGACCTCTGTGTGACCTCTGTGAGACCTCTGTGACTCTGTGACCTCTGTGAGACGTCTATGACCTCTGTGAGATCTCTATGACCTCTGTGAGATCTCTATGACCTCTGTGAGATTTCTATGACCTCTGTGCCCTCTGCGAGGCCTCTGTGAGACCTCTGTGACCACTGTGACCTCTGTGAGATCTCTATGACCTCTGTGAGATCTCTGTGACCACTGTGACCTCTGTGACCTCTGTGTGACCTCTGTGACCACTGTGACCTCTGTGAGACGTCTATGACCTCTGTGAGATCTCTGTGACCACTGTGACCTCTGTGTGACCTCTGTGAGACCTCTGTGACCACTGTGACCTCTGTGAGACGTCTATGACCTCTGTGAGATCTCTATGACCTCTGTGAGATCTCTGTGACGACTGTGACCACTGTGACCTCTGTGTGACCTCTGTGAGACCTCTGTGACCACTGTGACCTCTGTGAGACGTCTATGACCTCTGTGAGATCTCTATGACCTCTGTGAGATCTCTATGACCTCTGTGAGATCTCTGTGACCACTGTGACCTCTGTGTGACCTTTGTAAGACGTCTATGACCACTGTGACCTCTGTGACACGTCTATGACCTCTGTGACCTCTGTGTGACCTCTGTGAGACGTCTATGACCTCTGTGAGATATCTATGACCTCTGTGACCTCTGTGAGGCCTCTGTGAGACCTCTGTGACCTCTGTGAGACGTCTATGACCTCTGTGAGATCTCTATGACCTCTGTGAGATCTCTATGACCTCTGTGAGATCTCTATGACCTCTGTGAGACCTCTGTGACTACTGTGACCTCTGTGTGACCTCTGTGAGATATCTATGACCTCTGTGACCTCTGTGAGATCTCTGTGACCATTGTGACCTATGTGTGACCTGTGTGAGACGTCTATGACCTCTGTGAGACGTCTATGACCTCTGTGAGACTTCTATGACCTCTGTGAGATCTCTATGACCTCTGTGAGATCTCTATGACATCTGTGAGATCTCTGTGACCGCTGTGACCTCTGTGAGACCTCTGTGAGATCTCTATTACCTCTGTGAGATCTCTGAGACCGCTGTGACCTCTGTGAGACCTCTGTGAGACGTCTATGACCTCTGTGAGATCTCTGTGACCACTGTGACCTCTGTGTGACCTCTGTGAGACCTCTGTGACCACTGTGACCTCTGTGAGACGTCTATGACCTCTGTGAGATCTCTATGACCTCTGTGAGATCTCTGTGACCACTGTGACCTCTGTGACCACTGTGTGACATCTGTGAGACCTCTGTGACCACTGTGACCTCTGTGAGACGTCTATGACCTCTGTGACCACTGTGTGACCTCTGTGAGACCTCTGTGACCACTGTGACCTGTGTGAAACGTCTATGACCTTTGTGAGACCTCTATGACCTCTGTGACCTCTGTGTGACCTCTGTGAGACCTCTGTGACTCTGTGACCTCTGTGAGACGTCTATGACCTCTGTGAGATCTCTATGACCTCTGTGAGATCTCTATGACCTCTGTGAGATTTCTATGACCTCTGTGACCTCTGCGAGGCCTCTGTGAGACCTCTGTGAGATCTCTATGACCTCTGTGAGATCTCTGTGACCACTGTGACCTCTGTGACCTCTGTGTGACCTCTGTGACCACTGTGACCTCTGTGAGACGTCTATGACCTCTGTGAGATCTCTGTGACCACTGTGACCTCTGTGTGACCTCTGTGAGACCTCTGTGACCACTGTGACCTCTGTGAGACGTCTATGACCTCTGTGAGATCTCTATGACCTCTGTGAGATCTCTGTGACCACTGTGACCACTGTGACCTCTGTGTGACCTCTGTGAGACCTCTGTGACCACTGTGACCTCTGTGAGACGTCTATGACCTCTGTGAGATCTCTATGACCTCTGTGAGATCTCTATGACCTCTGTGAGATCTCTGTGACCACTGTGACCTCTGTGTGACCTTTGTAAGACGTCTATGACCACTGTGACCTCTGTGACACGTCTATGACCTCTGTGACCTCTGTGTGACCTCTGTGAGACGTCTATGACCTCTGTGAGATATCTATGACCTCTGTGACCTCTGTGAGGCCTCTGTGAGACCTCTGTGACCTCTGTGAGACGTCTATGACCTCTGTGAGATCTCTATGACCTCTGTGAGATCTCTATGACCTCTGTGAGATCTCTATGACCTCTGTGAGACCTCTGTGACTACTGTGACCTCTGTGAGATATCTATGACCTCTGTGACCTCTGTGAGATCTCTGTGACCATTGTGACCTATGTGTGACCTGTGTGAGACGTCTATGACCTCTGTGAGACGTCTATGACCTCTGTGAGACTTCTATGACCTCTGTGAGATCTCTATGACCTCTGTGAGATCTCTATGACATCTGTGAGATCTCTGTGACCGCTGTGACCTCTGTGAGACCTCTGTGAGATCTCTATGACCTCTGTGAGATCTCTGAGACCGCTGTGACCTCTGTGAGACCTCTGTGAGACGTCTATGACCTCTGTGAGATCTCTGTGACCACTGTGACCTCTGTGTGACCTCTGTGAGACCTCTGTGACCACTGTGACCTCTGTGAGACGTCTATGACCTCTGTGAGATCTCTATGACCTCTGTGAGATCTCTGTGACCACTGTGACCTCTGTGACCTCTGTGTGACCTCTGTGAGACGTCTATGACCTCTGTGACCTCTGTGTGACATCTGTGAGACCTCTGTGACCACTGTGACCTGTGTGAAACGTCTATGACCTTTGTGAGACCTCTATGACCTCTGTGACCTCTGTGTGACCTCTGTGAGACCTCTGTGACTCTGTGACCTCTGTGAGACGTCTATGACCTCTGTGAGATCTCTATGACCTCTGTGAGATCTCTATGACCTCTGTGAGATTTCTATGACCTCTGTGACCTCTGCGAGGCCTCTGTGAGACCTCTGTGAGATCTCTATGACCTCTGTGAGATCTCTGTGACCACTGTGACCTCTGTGACCTCTGTGTGACCTCTGTGACCACTGTGACCTCTGTGAGACGTCTATGACCTCTGTGAGATCTCTGTGACCACTGTGACCTCTGTGTGACCTCTGTGAGACCTCTGTGACCACTGTGACCTCTGTGAGACGTCTATGACCTCTGTGAGATCTCTATGACCTCTGTGAGATCTCTGTGACCACTGTGACCACTGTGACCTCTGTGTGACCTCTGTGAGACCTCTGTGACCACTGTGACCTCTGTGAGACGTCTATGACCTCTGTGAGATCTCTATGACCTCTGTGAGATCTCTATGACCTCTGTGAGATCTCTGTGACCACTGTGACCTCTGTGTGACCTTTGTAAGACGTCTATGACCACTGTGACCTCTGTGACACGTCTATGACCTCTGTGACCTCTGTGTGACCTCTGTGAGACGTCTATGACCTCTGTGAGATATCTATGACCTCTGTGACCTCTGTGAGGCCTCTGTGAGACCTCTGTGACCTCTGTGAGACGTCTATGACCTCTGTGAGATCTCTATGACCTCTGTGAGATCTCTATGACCTCTGTGAGATCTCTATGACCTCTGTGAGACCTCTGTGACTACTGTGACCTCTGTGAGATATCTATGACCTCTGTGACCTCTGTGAGATCTCTGTGACCATTGTGACCTATGTGTGACCTGTGTGAGACGTCTATGACCTCTGTGAGACGTCTATGACCTCTGTGAGACTTCTATGACCTCTGTGAGATCTCTATGACCTCTGTGAGATCTCTATGACATCTGTGAGATCTCTGTGACCGCTGTGACCTCTGTGAGACCTCTGTGAGATCTCTATGACCTCTGTGAGATCTCTGAGACCGCTGTGACCTCTGTGAGACCTCTGTGAGACGTCTATGACCTCTGTGAGATCTCTGTGACCACTGTGACCTCTGTGTGACCTCTGTGAGACCTCTGTGACCACTGTGACCTCTGTGAGACGTCTATGACCTCTGTGAGATCTCTATGACCTCTGTGAGATCTCTGTGACCACTGTGACCTCTGTGACCTCTGTGTGACCTCTGTGAGACGTCTATGACCTCTGTGACCTCTGTGTGACATCTGTGAGACCTCTGTGACCACTGTGACCTCTGTGTGACCTCTGTGCGACGTCTATGACCTCTTGTGAGATATCTATGACCTCTGTGACCTCTGTGAGATCGCTGTGACCAGTGTGACCTCTGTGTGACCTCTGTGAGACCTCTGTGACCACTGTGACCTCTGTGAGACGTCTATGACCTCTGTGAGATCTCTATGACCTCTGTGAGATCTCTATGACCTCTGTGAGATCTCTGTGACCACTGTGACCTCTGTGTGACCTCTGTGAGACCTCTGTGACCACTGTGACCTCTGTGAGACGTCTATGACCTCTGTGAGATCTCTATGACCTCTGTGAGATCTCTGTGACCACTGTGACCTCTGTGAGACGTCTATGACCTCTGTGAGATCTCTATGACCTCTGTGAGATCTCTATGACCTCTGTGAGATCTCTGTGACCACTGTGACCTCTGTGTGACCTCTGTGAGACCTCTGTGACCACTGTGACCTCTGTGAGACGTCTATGACCTCTGTGGGACGTCTATGACCTCTGTGAGACCTCTGTGACCACTGTGACCTCTGTGTGACCTCTGTGAGACGTCTATGACCTCTTTGACCACTGTGTGACCTCTGTGAGACGTCTGTGACTACTGTGACCTCTGTGAGGCGTCTATGACCTCTGTGAGACCTCTATGACCTCTGTGACATCTGTGAGACCTCTGAGACCACTGTGACCTCTGTGAGACGTCTATGACCTCTGTGAGACGTCTATGACCTCTGTGGGATCTCTATGACCTCTGTGAGATCTCTATGACCTCTGTGAGATCTCTGTGACCTCTGTGAGATCTCGGTGACCACTGTGACCTCTGTGAGACCTCTATGAGACGTCTATGACCTCTGTGACCTCTGTGTGACATCTGTGAGACCTCTGTGACCACTGTGACCTCTGTGAGACGTCTATGACCTCTGTGAGATCTCTATGACCTCTGTGAGATCTCTATGACCTCTGTGAGATCTCTGTGACCACTGTGACCTCTGTGTGACCTCTGTGAGACGTCTATGACCACTGTGACCTCTGTGACACGTCTATGACCTCTGTGACCTCTGTGTGACCTCTGTGAGACGTCTATGACCTCTGTGAGATGTCTATGACCTCTGTGACCTCTGTGAGACCTCTGTGACCAGTGTGACATCTGTGTGACCTCTGTAAGACGTGTACGTCTTCTGTGACCTCTGTGACACGTCTATGACCTCTGTGACCTCTGTGTGACCTCTGTGAGACGTCTATGACCTCTGTGAGATCTCTGTGACCACTGTGACCGCTGTGTGACCTCTGTGAGACGTCTATGACCACTGTGACCTCTGTGTGACCTCTGTGAGACCTCTGTGACCACTGTGACCTCTGTGTGACCTTTGTAAGACGTCTATGACCACTGTGACCTCTGTGACACGTCTATGACCTCTGTGACCTCTGTGTGACCTCTGTGAGACGTCTATGACCTCTGTGACCTCTGTGACACGTCTATGACCTCTGTGACCTCTGTGTGACCTCTGTGAGACGTCTATGACCTCTGTGAGATATCTATGACCTCTGTGACCTCTGTGAGGCCTCTGTGAGACCTCTGTGACCTCTGTGAGACGTCTATGACCTCTGTGAGAACCCTATGACCTCTGTGAGATCTCTATGACCTCTGTGAGATCTCTATGACCTCTGTGAGACCTCTGTGACCACTGTGACCTCTGTGTGACCTCTGTGAGATATCTATGACCTCTGTGACCTCTGTGAGATCTCTGTGACCATTGTGACCTATGTGTGACCTGTGTGAGACGTCTATGACCTCTGTGAGACGTCTATGACCTCTGTGAGATTTCTATGACATCTGTGAGATCTCTGTGACCGCTGTGACCTCTGTGAGACCTCTGTGAGATCTCTATGACCTCTGTGAGATCTCTGTGACCGCTGTGACCTCTGTGAGACCTCTGTGAGGCGTCTATGACCTCTGTGAGATCTCTGTGACCACTGTGACCTCTGTGTGACCTCTGTGAGACCTCTGTGACCACTGTGACCTCTGTGAGACGTCTATGACCTCTGTGAGATCTCTATGACCTCTGTGAGATCTCTGTGACCACTGTGACCACTGTGACCTCTGTGTGACCTCTGTGAGACCTCTGTGACCACTGTGACCTCTGTGAGACGTCTATGACCTCTGTGAGATCTCTATGACCTCTGTGAGATCTCTATGACCTCTGTGAGATCTCTGTGACCACTGTGACCTCTGTGTGACCTTTGTAAGACGTCTATGACCACTGTGACCTCTGTGACACGTCTATGACCTCTGTGACCTCTGTGTGACCTCTGTGAGACGTCTATGACCTCTGTGAGATATCTATGACCTCTGTGACCTCTGTGAGGCCTCTGTGAGACCTCTGTGACCTCTGTGAGACGTCTATGACCTCTGTGAGATCTCTATGACCTCTGTGAGATCTCTATGACCTCTGTGAGATCTCTATGACCTCTGTGAGACCTCTGTGACCACTGTGACCTCTGTGAGATCTCTGTGACCATTGTGACCTATGTGTGACCTGTGTGAGACGTCTATGACCTCTGTGAGACGTCTATGACCTCTGTGAGACTTCTATGACCTCTGTGAGATCTCTATGACCTCTGTGAGATCTCTATGACATCTGTGAGATCTCTGTGACCGCTGTGACCTCTGTGAGACCTCTGTGAGATCTCTATGACCTCTGTGAGATCTCTGAGACCGCTGTGACCTCTGTGAGACCTCTGTGAGACGTCTATGACCTCTGTGAGATCTCTGTGACCACTGTGACCTCTGTGTGACCTCTGTGAGACCTCTGTGACCACTGTGACCTCTGTGAGACGTCTATGACCTCTGTGAGATCTCTATGACCTCTGTGAGATCTCTGTGACCACTGTGACCTCTGTGACCTCTGTGTGACCTCTGTGAGACGTCTATGACCTCTTGTGAGATATCTATGACCTCTGTGACCTCTGTGAGATCGCTGTGACCAGTGTGACCTCTGTGTGACCACTGTGAGACCTCTGTGACCACTGTGACCTCTGTGAGACGTCTATGACCTCTGTGAGATCTCTATGACCTCTGTGAGATCTCTATGACCTCTGTGAGATCTCTGTGACCACTGTGACCTCTGTGTGACCTCTGTGAGACCTCTGTGACCACTGTGACCTCTGTGAGACGTCTATGACCTCTGTGAGATCTCTATGACCTCTGTGAGATCTCTGTGACCACTGTGACCTCTGCGAGACGTCTATGACCTCTGTGAGATCTCTATGACCTCTGTGAGATCTCTATGACCTCTGTGAGATCTCTGTGACCACTGTGACCTCTGTGTGACCTCTGTGAGACCTCTGTGACCACTGTGACCTCTGTGAGACGTCTATGACCTCTGTGGGACGTCTATGACCTCTGTGAGACCTCTGTGACCACTGTGACCTCTGTGTGACCTCTGTGAGACGTCTATGACCTCTTTGACCACTGTGTGACCTCTGTGAGACGTCTGTGACTACTGTGACCTCTGTGAGGCGTCTATGACCTCTGTGAGACCTCTATGACCTCTGTGACATCTGTGAGACCTCTGAGACCACTGTGACCTCTGTGAGACGTCTATGACCTCTGTGAGACGTCTATGACCTCTGTGGGATCTCTATGACTCTGTGAGATCTCTATGACCTCTGTGAGATCTCTGTGACCTCTGTGAGATCTCGGTGACCACTGTGACCTCTGTGAGACCTCTATGAGACGTCTATGACCTCTGTGACCTCTGTGTGACATCTGTGAGACCTCTGTGACCACTGTGACCTCTGTGAGACGTCTATGACCTCTGTGAGATCTCTATGACCTCTGTGAGATCTCTATGACCTCTGTGAGATCTCTGTGACCGCTGTGACCTCTGTGAGACCTCTGTGAGGCGTCTATGACCTCTGTGAGATCTCTGTGACCACTGTGACCTCTGTGTGACCTCTGTGAGACCTCTGTGACCACTGTGACCTCTGTGAGACGTCTATGACCTCTGTGAGATCTCTATGACCTCTGTGAGATCTCTGTGACCACTGTGACCACTGTGACCTCTGTGTGACCTCTGTGAGACCTCTGTGACCACTGTGACCTCTGTGAGACGTCTATGACCTCTGTGAGATCTCTATGACCTCTGTGAGATCTCTATGACCTCTGTGAGATCTCTGTGACCACTGTGACCTCTGTGTGACCTTTGTAAGACGTCTATGACCACTGTGACACGTCTATGACCTCTGTGACCTCTGTGTGACCTCTGTGAGACGTCTATGACCTCTGTGAGATATCTATGACCTCTGTGACCTCTGTGAGGCCTCTGTGAGACCTCTGTGACCTCTGTGAGACGTCTATGACCTCTGTGAGATCTCTATGACCTCTGTGAGATCTCTATGACCTCTGTGAGATCTCTATGACCTCTGTGAGACCTCTGTGACTACTGTGACCTCTGTGAGACCTCTGTGAGACGTCTATGACCTCTGTGAGATCTCTGTGACCACTGTGACCTCTGTGTGACCTCTGTGAGACCTCTGTGACCACTGTGACCTCTGTGAGACGTCTATGACCTCTGTGAGATCTCTATGACCTCTGTGAGATCTCTGTGACCACTGTGACCTCTGTGACCTCTGTGTGACCTCTGTGAGACGTCTATGACCTCTGTGACCTCTGTGTGACATCTGTGAGACCTCTGTGACCACTGTGACCTCTGTGTGACCTCTGTGCGACGTCTATGACCTCTTGTGAGATATCTATGACCTCTGTGACCTCTGTGAGATCGCTGTGACCAGTGTGACCTCTGTGTGACCTCTGTGAGACCTCTGTGACCACTGTGACCTCTGTGAGACGTCTATGACCTCTGTGAGATCTCTATGACCTCTGTGAGATCTCTATGACCTCTGTGAGATCTCTGTGACCACTGTGACCTCTGTGTGACCTCTGTGAGACCTCTGTGACCACTGTGACCTCTGTGAGACGTCTATGACCTCTGTGAGATCTCTATGACCTCTGTGAGATCTCTGTGACCACTGTGACGTCTGTGAGACGTCTATGACCTCTGTGAGATCTCTATGACCTCTGTGAGATCTCTATGACCTCTGTGAGATCTCTGTGACCACTGTGACCTCTGTGTGACCTCTGTGAGACCTCTGTGACCACTGTGACCTCTGTGAGACGTCTATGACCTCTGTGGGACGTCTATGACCTCTGTGAGACCTCTGTGACCACTGTGACCTCTGTGTGACCTCTGTGAGACGTCTATGACCTCTTTGACCACTGTGTGACCTCTGTGAGACGTCTGTGACTACTGTGACCTCTGTGAGGCGTCTATGACCTCTGTGAGACCTCTATGACCTCTGTGACATCTGTGAGACCTCTGAGACCACTGTGACCTCTGTGAGACGTCTATGACCTCTGTGAGACGTCTATGACCTCTGTGGGATCTCTATGACCTCTGTGAGATCTCTATGACCTCTGTGAGATCTCTGTGACCTCTGTGAGATCTCGGTGACCACTGTGACCTCTGTGAGACCTCTATGAGACGTCTATGACCTCTGTGACCTCTGTGTGACATCTGTGAGACCTCTGTGACCACTGTGACCTCTGTGAGACGTCTATGACCTCTGTGAGATCTCTATGACCTCTGTGAGATCTCTATGACCTCTGTGAGATCTCTGTGACCACTGTGACCTCTGTGTGACCTCTGTGAGACGTCTATGACCTCTGTGAGATGTCTATGACCTCTGTGACCACTGTGAGACCTCTGTGACCAGTGTGACATCTGTGTGACCTCTGTAAGACGTGTACGTCTTCTGTGACCTCTGTGAGACGCCTATGACCTCTGTGAGATCTCTGTGACCTCTGTGAGATCTCTGTGACCACTGTGACCGCTGTGTGACCTCTGTGAGACGTCTATGACCACTGTGACCTCTGTGTGACCTCTGTGAGACCTCTGTGACCACTGTGACCTCTGTGAGACGTCTATGACCTCTGTGAGATCTCTATGACCTCTGTGAGATCTCTGTGGCCACTGTGACCTCTGTGAGACGTCTATGACCTCTGTGAGATCTCTATGACCTCTGTGAGATCTCTATGACCTCTGTGAGATCTCTGTGACCACTGTGACCTCTGTGTGACCTCTGTGAGACCTCTGTGACCACTGTGACCTCTGTGAGACGTCTATGACCTCTGTGAGATCTCTGTGACCACTGTGACCTCTGTGTGACCTCTGTGAGACGTCTATGACCTCTTGTGAGATATCTATGACCTCTGTGACCTCTGTGAGATCTCTGTGACCAGTGTGACCTCTGTGTGACCTCTGTGAGATGTCTATGACCTCTGTGACCACTGTGTGACCTCTGTGAGACATCTGTGACCACTGTGACCTGTGTGAAACGTCTATGACCTCTGTGAGACCTCTATGACCTCTGTGACCTCTGTGTGACCTCTGTGAGACCTCTGTGACCACTGTGACCTCTGTGAGACGTCTATGACCTCTGTGAGATCTCTATGACCTCTGTGAGATCTCTATGACCTCTGTGAGATCTCTGTGACCTCTGTGAGATCTCGGTGACCACTGTGACCTCTGTGTGACCTCTGTGAGACGTCTATGACCACTGTGACCTCTGTGACACGTCTATGACCTCTGTGACCTCTGTGTGACCTCTGTGAGACGTCTATGACCTCTGTGAGATGTCTATGACCTCTGTGACCTCTGTGAGACCTCTGTGACCAGTGTGACCTCTGTGTGACCTCTGTGAGATCTCTATGACCTCTGTGAGACCTCAGTGACCTCTGTGAGATCTCGGTGACCACTGTGACCTCTGTAAGACCTCTATGAGACGTCTATGACCTCTGTGACCACTGTGTGACATCTGTGAGACCTCTGTGACCACTGTGACCTCTGTGAGACGTCTATGACCTCTGTGACCACTGTGTGACCTCTGTGAGACCTCTGTGACCACTGTGACCTGTGTGAAACGTCTATGACCTTTGTGAGACCTCTATGACCTCTGTGACCTCTGTGTGACCTCTGTGAGACCTCTGTGACTCTGTGACCTCTGTGAGACGTCTATGACCTCTGTGAGATCTCTATGACCTCTGTGAGATCTCTATGACCTCTGTGAGATTTCTATGACCTCTGTGACCTCTGCGAGGCCTCTGTGAGACCTCTGTGACCACTGTGACCTCTGTGAGATCTCTATGACCTCTGTGAGATCTCTGTGACCACTGTGACCTCTGTGACCTCTGTGTGACCTCTGTGACCACTGTGACCTCTGTGAGACGTCTATGACCTCTGTGAGGTCTCTATGACCTCTGTGACCTCTGTGAGGCCTCTGTGAGACCTCTGTGACCACTGTGACATCTATGAAGCGTCTATGACCTCTGTGAGACCTCTATGACCTCTGTGACCTCTGTGTGACCTCTGTGAGACCTCTGTGACCACTGTGACCTCTGTGAGACGTCTATGACCTCTGTGAGATCTCTATGACCTCTGTGAGATCTCTGTGACCACTGTGACCTCTGTGACCTCTGTGTGACCTCTGTGACCACTGTGACCTCTGTGAGACGTCTATGACCTCTGTGAGATCTCTATGACCTCTGTGAGATCTCAGTGACCTCTGTGAGATCTCGGTGACCACTGTGACCTCTGTAAGACCTCTATGAGACGTCTATGACCTCTGTGACCACTGTGTGACATCTGTGAGACC
The DNA here is from genome assembly GCA_963971365.1 of Lasioglossum villosulum. Classification (NCBI taxonomy): domain Eukaryota; kingdom Metazoa; phylum Arthropoda; class Insecta; order Hymenoptera; family Halictidae; genus Lasioglossum; species Lasioglossum villosulum. Next base: position 418,134 of record CAXARU010000125.1, on the reverse strand, counting down.
TCTGTGACCACTGTGACCTCTGTGAGACGTCTATGACCTCTGTGACCACTGTGTGACCTCTGTGAGACCTCTGTGACCACTGTGACCTGTGTGAAACGTCTATGACCTTTGTGAGACCTCTATGACCTCTGTGACCTCTGTGTGACCTCTGTGAGACCTCTGTGACCACTGTGACCTCTGTGAGACGTCTATGACCTCTGTGAGATCTCTATGACCTCTGTGAGATCTCTATGACCTCTGTGAGATCTCTATGACCTCTGTGACCTCTGCGAGGCCTCTGTGAGACCTCTGTGACCACTGTGACCTCTGTGAGATCTCTATGACCTCTGTGAGATCTCTGTGACCACTGTGACCTCTGTGACCTCTGTGTGACCTCTGTGACCACTGTGACCTCTGTGAGACGTCTATGACCTCTGTGAGGTCTCTATGACCCCTGTGACCTCTGTGAGACCTCTGTGAGACCTCTGTGACCACTGTGACATCTATGAAGCGTCTATGACCTCTGTGAGATCTCTATGACCTCTGTGAGATCTCTGTGACCACTGTGACCTCTGTGACCTCTGTGTGACCTCTGTGACCACTGTGACCTCTGTGAGATATCTATGACCTCTGTGACCTCTGTGACCACTGTGACCTCTGTGAGACGTCTATGACCTCTGTGAGACGTCTATGACCTCTGTGAGATCTCTATGACCTCTGTGAGATCTCTATGACCTCTGTGACCTCTGTGAGACCTCTGTGACCAGTGTGACCTCTGTGTGACCTCTGTTAGACGTGTACGTCTTCTGTGACCTCTGTGACACGTCTATGACCTCTGTGACCTCTGTGTGACCTCTGTGAGATCTCTATGACCTCTGTGAGATCTCAGTGACCTCTGTGAGATCTCGGTGACCACTGTGACCTCTGTAAGACCTCTATGAGACGTCTATGACCTCTGTGACCACTGTGTGACATCTGTGAGACCTCTGTGACCACTGTGACCTCTGTGAGACGTCTATGACCTCTGTGACCACTGTGTGACCTCTGTGAGACCTCTGTGACCACTGTGACCTGTGTGAAACGTCTATGACCTTTGTGAGACCTCTATGACCTCTGTGACCTCTGTGTGACCTCTGTGAGACCTCTGTGACCACTGTGACCTCTGTGAGACGTCTATGACCTCTGTGAGATCTCTATGACCTCTGTGAGATCTCTATGACCTCTGTGAGATCTCTATGACCTCTGTGACCTCTGCGAGGCCTCTGTGAGACCTCTGTGACCACTGTGACCTCTGTGAGATCTCTATGACCTCTGTGAGATCTCTGTGACCACTGTGACCTCTGTGACCTCTGTGTGACCTCTGTGACCACTGTGACCTCTGTGAGACGTCTATGACCTCTGTGAGGTCTCTATGACCTCTGTGACCTCTGTGAGGCCTCTGTGAGACCTCTGTGACCACTGTGACATCTATGAAGCGTCTATGACCTCTGTGAGACCTCTATGACCTCTGTGACCTCTGTGTGACCTCTGTGAGACCTCTGTGACCACTGTGACCTCTGTGAGACGTCTATGACCTCTGTGAGATCTCTATGACCTCTGTGAGATCTCTGTGACCACTGTGACCTCTATGACCTCTGTGTGACCTCTGTGAGATATCTATGACCTCTGTGACCTCTGTGACCACTGTGACCTCTGTGTGACCTCTGTGAGATATCTATGACCTCTGTGACCTCTGTGAGATCTCTGTGACCATTGTGACCTATGTGTGACCTGTGTGAGACGTCTATGACCTCTGTGAGACGTCTATGACCTCTGTGAGATTTCTATGACCTCTGTGAGATCTCTATGACCTCTGTGAGATCTCTATGACATCTGTGAGATCTCTGTGACCGCTGTGACCTCTGTGAGACCTCTGTGAGATCTCTATGACCTCTGTGAGATCTCTGTGACCGCTGTGACCTCTGTGAGACCTCTGTGAGACGTCTATGACCTCTGTGAGATCTCTGTGACCACTGTGACCTCTGTGTGACCTCTGTGAGACCTCTGTGACCACTGTGACCTCTGTGAGACGTCTATGACCTCTGTGAGATCTCTATGACCTCTGTGAGATCTCTGTGACCACTGTGACCTCTGTGACCTCTGTGTGACCTCTGTGAGACGTCTATGACCTCTGTGACCTCTGTGTGACATCTGTGAGACCTCTGTGACCACTGTGACCTCTGTGTGACCTCTGTGCGACGTCTATGACCTCTTGTGAGATATCTATGACCTCTGTGACCTCTGTGAGATCGCTGTGACCAGTGTGACCTCTGTGTGACCTCTGTGTGACCTCTGTGAGATCTCTGTGACCGCTGTGACCTCTGTGAGACCTCTGTGAGACGTCTATGACCTCTGTGAGATCTCTATGACCTCTGTGAGATCTCTATGACATCTGTGAGATCTCTGTGACCGCTGTGACCTCTGTGAGACCTCTGTGAGATCTCTATGACCTCTGTGAGATCTCTGTGACCGCTGTGACCTCTGTGAGACCTCTGTGAGACGTCTATGACCTCTGTGAGATCTCTGTGACCACTGTGACCTCTGTGTGACCTCTGTGAGACCTCTGTGACCACTGTGACCTCTGTGACCTCTGTGTGACCTCTGTGAGACGTCTATGACCTCTGTGACCTCTGTGTGACATCTGTGAGACCTCTGTGACCACTGTGACCTCTGTGTGACCTCTGTGCGACGTCTATGACCTCTTGTGAGATATCTATGACCTCTGTGACCTCTGTGAGATCGCTGTGACCAGTGTGACCTCTGTGTGACCTCTGTGAGACCTCTGTGACCACTGTGACCTCTGTGAGACGTCTATGACCTCTGTGAGGTCTCTATGACCTCTGTGAGATCTCTATGACCTCTGTGAGATCTCTGTGACCACTGTGACCTCTGTGTGACCTCTGTGAGACCTCTGTGACCACTGTGACCTCTGTGAGACGTCTATGACCTCTGTGAGATCTCTATGACCTCTGTGAGATCTCTGTGACCACTGTGACCTCTGTGAGACGTCTATGACCTCTGTGAGATCTCTATGACCTCTGTGAGATCTCTGTGACCACTGTGACCTCTGTGACCTCTATGTGACCTCTGTGACCACTGTGACCTCTGTGAGATATCTATGACCTCTGTGACCTCTGTGACCACTGTGACCTCTGTGAGACGTCCATGACCTCTGTGAGACGTCTATGACCTCTGTGAGATCTCTATGACCTCTGTGAGATCTCTATGACCTCTGTGACCTCTGTGAGACCTCTGTGACCAGTGTGACCTCTGTGTGACCTCTGTAAGACGTGTACGTCTTCTGTGACCTCTGTGACACGTCTATGACCTCTGTGACCTCTGTGTGACCTCTGTGAGATCTCTATGACCTCTGTGAGATCTCAGTGACCTCTGTGAGATCTCGGTGACCACTGTGACCTCTGTAAGACCTCTATGAGACGTCTATGACCTCTGTGACCACTGTGTGACATCTGTGAGACCACTGTGACCACTGTGACCTCTGTGAGACGTCTATGACCTCTGTGACCACTGTGTGACCTCTGTGAGACCTCTGTGACCACTGTGACCTGTGTGAAACGTCTATGACCTTTGTGAGACCTCTATGACCTCTGTGACCTCTGTGTGACCTCTGTGAGACCTCTGTGACCACTGTGACCTCTGTGAGACGTCTATGACCTCTGTGAGATCTCTATGACCTCTGTGAGATCTCTATGACCTCTGTGAGATCTCTATGACCTCTGTGACCTCTGCGAGGCCTCTGTGAGACCTCTGTGACCACTGTGACCTCTGTGAGATCTCTATGACATCTGTGAGATCTCTGTGACCACTGTGACCTCTGTGACCTCTGTGTGACCTCTGTGACCACTGTGACCTCTGTGAGACGTCTATGACCTCTGTGAGGTCTCTATGACCTCTGTGACCTCTGTGAGGCCTCTGTGAGACCTCTGTGACCACTGTGACATCTATGAAGCGTCTATGACCTCTGTGAGACCTCTATGACCTCTGTGACCTCTGTGTGACCTCTGTGAGACCTCTGTGACCACTGTGACCTCTGTGAGACGTCTATGACCTCTGTGAGATCTCTATGACCTCTGTGAGATGTCTGTGACCACTGTGACCTCTGTGACCTCTGTGTGACCTCTGTGACCACTGTGACCTGTGTGAGATATCTATGACCTCTGTGACCTCTGTGACCACTGTGACCTCTGTGTGACCTCTGTGAGATATCTATGACCTCTGTGACCTCTGTGAGATCTCTGTGACCATTGTGACCTATGTGTGACCTGTGTGAGACGTCTATGACCTGTGTGAGACGTCTATGACCTCTGTGAGATTTCTATGACCTCTGTGAGATCTCTATGACCTCTGTGAGATCTCTATGACATCTGTGAGATCTCTGTGACCGCTGTGACCTCTGTGAGACCTCTGTGAGATCTCTATGACCTCTGTAAGATCTCTGTGACCGCTGTGACCTCTGTGAGACCTCTGTGAGACGTCTATGACCTCTGTGAGATCTCTGTGACCACTGTGACCTCTGTGTGACCTCTGTGAGACCTCTGTGACCACTGTGACCTCTGTGAGACGTCTATGACCTCTGTGAGATCTCTATGACCTCTGTGAGATCTCTGTGACCACTGTGACCTCTGTGACCTCTGTGTGACCTCTGTGAGACGTCTATGACCTCTGTGACCTCTGTGTGACATCTGTGAGACCTCTGTGACCACTGTGACCTCTGTGTGACCTCTGTGAGACCTCTGTGACCACTGTGACCTCTGTGAGACGTCTATGACCTCTGTGGGACGTCTATGACCTCTGTGAGACCTCTGTGACCACTGTGACCTCTGTGTGACCTCTGTGAGACGTCTATGACCTCTTTGACCACTGTGTGACCTCTGTGAGACGTCTGTGACTACTGTGACCTCTGTGAGGCGTCTATGACCTCTGTGAGACCTCTATGACCTCTGTGACATCTGTGAGACCTCTGTGACCACTGTGACCTCTGTGAGACGTCTATGACCTCTGTGAGACGTCTATGACCTCTGTGGGATCTCTATGACCTCTGTGAGATCTCTATGACCTCTGTGAGATCTCTGTGACCTCTGTGAGATCTCGGTGACCACTGTGACCTCTGTGAGACCTCTATGAGACGTCTATGACCTCTGTGACCTCTGTGTGACATCTGTGAGACCTCTGTGACCACTGTGACCTCTGTGAGACGTCTATGACCTCTGTGAGATCTCTATGACCTCTGTGAGATCTCTATGACCTCTGTGAGATCTCTGTGACCACTGTGACCTCTGTGTGACCTCTGTGAGACGTCTATGACCACTGTGACCTCTGTGACACGTCTATGACCTCTGTGACCTCTGTGTGACCTCTGTGAGACGTCTATGACCTCTGTGAGATGTCTATGACCTCTGTGACCCTTGTGAGACCTCTGTGACCAGTGTGACATCTGTGTGACCTCTGTAAGACGTGTACGTCTTCTGTGACCTCTGTGACACGTCTATGACCTCTGTGACCTCTGTGTGACCTCTGTGAGACGTCTATGACCTCTGTGAGATCTCTGTGACCTCTGTGAGATCTCTGTGACCACTGTGACCGCTGTGTGACCTCTGTGAGACGTCTATGACCACTGTGACCTCTGTGTGACCTCTGTGAGACCTTTGTGACCACTGTGACCTCTGTGAGACGTCTATGACCTCTGTGAGATCTCTATGACCTCTGTGAGATCTCTGTGGCCACTGTGACCTCTGTGAGACGTCTATGACCTCTGTGAGATCTCTATGACCTCTGTGAGATCTCTATGACCTCTGTGAGATCTCTGTGACCACTGTGACCTCTGTGTGACCTCTGTGAGACCTCTTTGACCACTGTGACCTCTGTGAGACGTCTATGACCTCTGTGAGATCTCTGTGACCACTGTGACCTCTGTGTGACCTCTGTGAGACGTCTATGACCTCTTGTGAGATATCTACGACCTCTGTGACCTCTGTGAGATCTCTGTGACCAGTGTGACCTCTGTGTGACCTCTGTGAGATGTCTATGACCTCTGTGACCACTGTGTGACCTCTGTGAGACCTCTGTGACCACTGTGACCTGTGTGAAACGTCTATGACCTCTGTGAGACCTCTATGACCTCTGTGACCTCTGTGTGACCTCTGTGAGACCTCTGTGACCACTGTGACCTCTGTGAGACGTCTATGACCTCTGTGAGATCTCTATGACCTCTGTGAGATCTATATGACCTCTGTGAGATCTCTGTGACCTCTGTGAGATCTCGGTGACCACTGTGACCTCTGTGAGACGTCTATGACCACTGTGACCTCTGTGACACGTCTATGACCTCTGTGACCTCTGTGTGACCTCTGTGAGACGTCTATGACCTCTGTGAGATGTCTATGACCTCTGTGACCTCTGTGAGACCTCTGTGACCAGTGTGACCTCTGTGTGACCTCTGTAAGACGTGTACGTCTTCTGTGACCTCTGTGACACGTCTATGACCTCTGTGACCTCTGTGTGACCTCTGTGAGATCTCTATGACCTCTGTGAGATCTCAGTGACCTCTGTGAGATCTCGGTGACCACTGTGACCTCTGTAAGACCTCTATGAGACGTCTATGACCTCTGTGACCACTGTGTGACATCTGTGATACCTCTGTGACCACTGTGACCTCTGTGAGACGTCTATGACCTCTGTGACCACTGTGTGACCTCTGTGAGACCTCTGTGACCACTGTGACCTGTGTGAAACGTCTATGACCTTTGTGAGACCTCTATGACCTCTGTGACCTCTGTGTGACCTCTGTGAGACCTCTGTGACCACTGTGACCTCTGTGAGACGTCTATGACCTCTGTGAGATCTCTATGACCTCTGTGAGATCTCTATGACCTCTGTGAGATCTCTATGACCTCTGTGACCTCTGCGAGGCCTCTGTGAGACCTCTGTGACCACTGTGGCCTCTGTGAGATCTCTATGACCTCTGTGAGATCTCTGTGACCACTGTGACCTCTGTGACCTCTGTGTGACCTCTGTGACCACTGTGACCTCTGTGAGACGTCTATGACCTCTGTGACCTCTGTGAGACGTTTATGACCTCTGTGACCTCTGTGTGACATCTGTGAGACCTCTGTGACCACTGTGACCTCTGTGTGACCTCTGTGAGACGTCTATGACCTCTTGTGAGATATCTATGACCTCTGTGACCTCTGTGAGGCCTCTGTGAGACCTCTGTGACCACTGTGACCTCTGTGAGATCTCTATGACCTCTGTGAGATCTCTGTGACCACTGTGACCTCTGTGACCTCTGTGTGACCTCTGTGACCACTGTGACCTCTGTGAGACGTCTATGACCTCTGTGAGGTCTCTATGACCCCTGTGACCTCTGTGAGACCTCTGTGAGACCTCTGTGACCACTGTGACATCTATGAAGCGTCTATGACCTCTGTGAGATCTCTATGACCTCTGTGAGATCTCTGTGACCACTGTGACCTCTGTGACCTCTGTGTGACCTCTGTGACCACTGTGACCTCTGTGAGATATCTATGACCTCTGTGACCTCTGTGACCACTGTGACCTCTGTGAGACGTCTATGACCTCTGTGAGACGTCTATGACCTCTGTGAGATCTCTATGACCTCTGTGAGATCTCTATGACCTCTGTGACCTCTGTGAGACCTCTGTGACCAGTGTGACCTCTGTGTGACCTCTGTTAGACGTGTACGTCTTCTGTGACCTCTGTGACACGTCTATGACCTCTGTGACCTCTGTGTGACCTCTGTGAGATCTCTATGACCTCTGTGAGATCTCAGTGACCTCTGTGAGATCTCGGTGACCACTGTGACCTCTGTAAGACCTCTATGAGACGTCTATGACCTCTGTGACCACTGTGTGACATCTGTGAGACCTCTGTGACCACTGTGACCTCTGTGAGACGTCTATGACCTCTGTGACCACTGTGTGACCTCTGTGAGACCTCTGTGACCACTGTGACCTGTGTGAAACGTCTATGACCTTTGTGAGACCTCTATGACCTCTGTGACCTCTGTGTGACCTCTGTGAGACCTCTGTGACCACTGTGACCTCTGTGAGACGTCTATGACCTCTGTGAGATCTCTATGACCTCTGTGAGATCTCTATGACCTCTGTGAGATCTCTATGACCTCTGTGACCTCTGCGAGGCCTCTGTGAGACCTCTGTGACCACTGTGACCTCTGTGAGATCTCTATGACCTCTGTGAGATCTCTGTGACCACTGTGACCTCTGTGACCTCTGTGTGACCTCTGTGACCACTGTGACCTCTGTGAGACGTCTATGACCTCTGTGAGGTCTCTATGACCTCTGTGACCTCTGTGAGGCCTCTGTGAGACCTCTGTGACCACTGTGACATCTATGAAGCGTCTATGACCTCTGTGAGACCTCTATGACCTCTGTGACCTCTGTGTGACCTCTGTGAGACCTCTGTGACCACTGTGACCTCTGTGAGACGTCTATGACCTCTGTGAGATCTCTATGACCTCTGTGAGATCTCTGTGACCACTGTGACCTCTATGACCTCTGTGTGACCTCTGTGAGATATCTATGACCTCTGTGACCTCTGTGACCACTGTGACCTCTGTGTGACCTCTGTGAGATATCTATGACCTCTGTGACCTCTGTGAGATCTCTGTGACCATTGTGACCTATGTGTGACCTGTGTGAGACGTCTATGACCTCTGTGAGACGTCTATGACCTCTGTGAGATTTCTATGACCTCTGTGAGATCTCTATGACCTCTGTGAGATCTCTATGACATCTGTGAGATCTCTGTGACCGCTGTGACCTCTGTGAGACCTCTGTGAGATCTCTATGACCTCTGTGAGATCTCTGTGACCGCTGTGACCTCTGTGAGACCTCTGTGAGACGTCTATGACCTCTGTGAGATCTCTGTGACCACTGTGACCTCTGTGTGACCTCTGTGAGACCTCTGTGACCACTGTGACCTCTGTGAGACGTCTATGACCTCTGTGAGATCTCTATGACCTCTGTGAGATCTCTGTGACCACTGTGACCTCTGTGACCTCTGTGTGACCTCTGTGAGACGTCTATGACCTCTGTGACCTCTGTGTGACATCTGTGAGACCTCTGTGACCACTGTGACCTCTGTGTGACCTCTGTGCGACGTCTATGACCTCTTGTGAGATATCTATGACCTCTGTGACCTCTGTGAGATCGCTGTGACCAGTGTGACCTCTGTGTGACCTCTGTGTGACCTCTGTGAGATCTCTGTGACCGCTGTGACCTCTGTGAGACCTCTGTGAGACGTCTATGACCTCTGTGAGATCTCTATGACCTCTGTGAGATCTCTATGACATCTGTGAGATCTCTGTGACCGCTGTGACCTCTGTGAGACCTCTGTGAGATCTCTATGACCTCTGTGAGATCTCTGTGACCGCTGTGACCTCTGTGAGACCTCTGTGAGACGTCTATGACCTCTGTGAGATCTCTGTGACCACTGTGACCTCTGTGTGACCTCTGTGAGACCTCTGTGACCACTGTGACCTCTGTGACCTCTGTGTGACCTCTGTGAGACGTCTATGACCTCTGTGACCTCTGTGTGACATCTGTGAGACCTCTGTGACCACTGTGACCTCTGTGTGACCTCTGTGCGACGTCTATGACCTCTTGTGAGATATCTATGACCTCTGTGACCTCTGTGAGATCGCTGTGACCAGTGTGACCTCTGTGTGACCTCTGTGAGACCTCTGTGACCACTGTGACCTCTGTGAGACGTCTATGACCTCTGTGAGGTCTCTATGACCTCTGTGAGATCTCTATGACCTCTGTGAGATCTCTGTGACCACTGTGACCTCTGTGTGACCTCTGTGAGACCTCTGTGACCACTGTGACCTCTGTGAGACGTCTATGACCTCTGTGAGATCTCTATGACCTCTGTGAGATCTCTGTGACCACTGTGACCTCTGTGAGACGTCTATGACCTCTGTGAGATCTCTATGACCTCTGTGAGATCTCTGTGACCACTGTGACCTCTGTGACCTCTATGTGACCTCTGTGACCACTGTGACCTCTGTGAGATATCTATGACCTCTGTGACCTCTGTGACCACTGTGACCTCTGTGAGACGTCCATGACCTCTGTGAGACGTCTATGACCTCTGTGAGATCTCTATGACCTCTGTGAGATCTCTATGACCTCTGTGACCTCTGTGAGACCTCTGTGACCAGTGTGACCTCTGTGTGACCTCTGTAAGACGTGTACGTCTTCTGTGACCTCTGTGACACGTCTATGACCTCTGTGACCTCTGTGTGACCTCTGTGAGATCTCTATGACCTCTGTGAGATCTCAGTGACCTCTGTGAGATCTCGGTGACCACTGTGACCTCTGTAAGACCTCTATGAGACGTCTATGACCTCTGTGACCACTGTGTGACATCTGTGAGACCACTGTGACCACTGTGACCTCTGTGAGACGTCTATGACCTCTGTGACCACTGTGTGACCTCTGTGAGACCTCTGTGACCACTGTGACCTGTGTGAAACGTCTATGACCTTTGTGAGACCTCTATGACCTCTGTGACCTCTGTGTGACCTCTGTGAGACCTCTGTGACCACTGTGACCTCTGTGAGACGTCTATGACCTCTGTGAGATCTCTATGACCTCTGTGAGATCTCTATGACCTCTGTGAGATCTCTATGACCTCTGTGACCTCTGCGAGGCCTCTGTGAGACCTCTGTGACCACTGTGACCTCTGTGAGATCTCTATGACATCTGTGAGATCTCTGTGACCACTGTGACCTCTGTGACCTCTGTGTGACCTCTGTGACCACTGTGACCTCTGTGAGACGTCTATGACCTCTGTGAGGTCTCTATGACCTCTGTGACCTCTGTGAGGCCTCTGTGAGACCTCTGTGACCACTGTGACATCTATGAAGCGTCTATGACCTCTGTGAGACCTCTATGACCTCTGTGACCTCTGTGTGACCTCTGTGAGACCTCTGTGACCACTGTGACCTCTGTGAGACGTCTATGACCTCTGTGAGATCTCTATGACCTCTGTGAGATGTCTGTGACCACTGTGACCTCTGTGACCTCTGTGTGACCTCTGTGACCACTGTGACCTGTGTGAGATATCTATGACCTCTGTGACCTCTGTGACCACTGTGACCTCTGTGTGACCTCTGTGAGATATCTATGACCTCTGTGACCTCTGTGAGATCTCTGTGACCATTGTGACCTATGTGTGACCTGTGTGAGACGTCTATGACCTGTGTGAGACGTCTATGACCTCTGTGAGATTTCTATGACCTCTGTGAGATCTCTATGACCTCTGTGAGATCTCTATGACATCTGTGAGATCTCTGTGACCGCTGTGACCTCTGTGAGACCTCTGTGAGATCTCTATGACCTCTGTAAGATCTCTGTGACCGCTGTGACCTCTGTGAGACCTCTGTGAGACGTCTATGACCTCTGTGAGATCTCTGTGACCACTGTGACCTCTGTGTGACCTCTGTGAGACCTCTGTGACCACTGTGACCTCTGTGAGACGTCTATGACCTCTGTGAGATCTCTATGACCTCTGTGAGATCTCTGTGACCACTGTGACCTCTGTGACCTCTGTGTGACCTCTGTGAGACGTCTATGACCTCTGTGACCTCTGTGTGACATCTGTGAGACCTCTGTGACCACTGTGACCTCTGTGTGACCTCTGTGAGACCTCTGTGACCACTGTGACCTCTGTGAGACGTCTATGACCTCTGTGGGACGTCTATGACCTCTGTGAGACCTCTGTGACCACTGTGACCTCTGTGTGACCTCTGTGAGACGTCTATGACCTCTTTGACCACTGTGTGACCTCTGTGAGACGTCTGTGACTACTGTGACCTCTGTGAGGCGTCTATGACCTCTGTGAGACCTCTATGACCTCTGTGACATCTGTGAGACCTCTGTGACCACTGTGACCTCTGTGAGACGTCTATGACCTCTGTGAGACGTCTATGACCTCTGTGGGATCTCTATGACCTCTGTGAGATCTCTATGACCTCTGTGAGATCTCTGTGACCTCTGTGAGATCTCGGTGACCACTGTGACCTCTGTGAGACCTCTATGAGACGTCTATGACCTCTGTGACCTCTGTGTGACATCTGTGAGACCTCTGTGACCACTGTGACCTCTGTGAGACGTCTATGACCTCTGTGAGATCTCTATGACCTCTGTGAGATCTCTATGACCTCTGTGAGATCTCTGTGACCACTGTGACCTCTGTGTGACCTCTGTGAGACGTCTATGACCACTGTGACCTCTGTGACACGTCTATGACCTCTGTGACCTCTGTGTGACCTCTGTGAGACGTCTATGACCTCTGTGAGATGTCTATGACCTCTGTGACCCTTGTGAGACCTCTGTGACCAGTGTGACATCTGTGTGACCTCTGTAAGACGTGTACGTCTTCTGTGACCTCTGTGACACGTCTATGACCTCTGTGACCTCTGTGTGACCTCTGTGAGACGTCTATGACCTCTGTGAGATCTCTGTGACCTCTGTGAGATCTCTGTGACCACTGTGACCGCTGTGTGACCTCTGTGAGACGTCTATGACCACTGTGACCTCTGTGTGACCTCTGTGAGACCTTTGTGACCACTGTGACCTCTGTGAGACGTCTATGACCTCTGTGAGATCTCTATGACCTCTGTGAGATCTCTGTGGCCACTGTGACCTCTGTGAGACGTCTATGACCTCTGTGAGATCTCTATGACCTCTGTGAGATCTCTATGACCTCTGTGAGATCTCTGTGACCACTGTGACCTCTGTGTGACCTCTGTGAGACCTCTTTGACCACTGTGACCTCTGTGAGACGTCTATGACCTCTGTGAGATCTCTGTGACCACTGTGACCTCTGTGTGACCTCTGTGAGACGTCTATGACCTCTTGTGAGATATCTACGACCTCTGTGACCTCTGTGAGATCTCTGTGACCAGTGTGACCTCTGTGTGACCTCTGTGAGATGTCTATGACCTCTGTGACCACTGTGTGACCTCTGTGAGACCTCTGTGACCACTGTGACCTGTGTGAAACGTCTATGACCTCTGTGAGACCTCTATGACCTCTGTGACCTCTGTGTGACCTCTGTGAGACCTCTGTGACCACTGTGACCTCTGTGAGACGTCTATGACCTCTGTGAGATCTCTATGACCTCTGTGAGATCTATATGACCTCTGTGAGATCTCTGTGACCTCTGTGAGATCTCGGTGACCACTGTGACCTCTGTGAGACGTCTATGACCACTGTGACCTCTGTGACACGTCTATGACCTCTGTGACCTCTGTGTGACCTCTGTGAGACGTCTATGACCTCTGTGAGATGTCTATGACCTCTGTGACCTCTGTGAGACCTCTGTGACCAGTGTGACCTCTGTGTGACCTCTGTAAGACGTGTACGTCTTCTGTGACCTCTGTGACACGTCTATGACCTCTGTGACCTCTGTGTGACCTCTGTGAGATCTCTATGACCTCTGTGAGATCTCAGTGACCTCTGTGAGATCTCGGTGACCACTGTGACCTCTGTAAGACCTCTATGAGACGTCTATGACCTCTGTGACCACTGTGTGACATCTGTGATACCTCTGTGACCACTGTGACCTCTGTGAGACGTCTATGACCTCTGTGACCACTGTGTGACCTCTGTGAGACCTCTGTGACCACTGTGACCTGTGTGAAACGTCTATGACCTTTGTGAGACCTCTATGACCTCTGTGACCTCTGTGTGACCTCTGTGAGACCTCTGTGACCACTGTGACCTCTGTGAGACGTCTATGACCTCTGTGAGATCTCTATGACCTCTGTGAGATCTCTATGACCTCTGTGAGATCTCTATGACCTCTGTGACCTCTGCGAGGCCTCTGTGAGACCTCTGTGACCACTGTGGCCTCTGTGAGATCTCTATGACCTCTGTGAGATCTCTGTGACCACTGTGACCTCTGTGACCTCTGTGTGACCTCTGTGACCACTGTGACCTCTGTGAGACGTCTATGACCTCTGTGACCTCTGTGAGACGTTTATGACCTCTGTGACCTCTGTGTGACATCTGTGAGACCTCTGTGACCACTGTGACCTCTGTGTGACCTCTGTGAGACGTCTATGACCTCTTGTGAGATATCTATGACCTCTGTGACCTCTGTGAGGCCTCTGTGAGACCTCTGTGACCTCTGTGAGACGTCTATGACCTCTGTGAGATCTCTATGACCTCTGTGAGATCTCTATGACCTCTGTGAGATCTCTATGACCTCTGTGAGACCTCTGTGACCACTGTGACCTCTGTGTGACCTCTGTGAGATATCTATGACCTCTGTGACCTCTGTGAGATCTCTGTGACCACTGTGACCTATGTGTGACCTCTGTGAGACGTCTATGACCTCTGTGAGACGTCTATGACCTCTGTGAGATTTCTATGACCTCTGTGAGATCTCTGTGAGACGTCTATGACCTCTGTGAGACGTCTATGACCTCTGTGAGATTTCTATGACCTCTGTGAGATCTCTATGACCTCTGTCAGATCTCTATGACATCTGTGAGATCTCTGTGACCGCTGTGACCTCTGTGTGACCTCTGTGAGATGTCTATGACCTCTGTGACCACTGTGTGACCTCTGTGAGACCTCTGTGACCACTGTGACCTGTGTGAAACGTCTATGACCTCTGTGAGACCTCTATGACCTCTGTGACCTCTGTGTGACCTCTGTGAGACCTCTGTGACCACTGTGACCTCTGTGAGACGTCTATGACCTCTGTGAGATCTCTATGACCTCTGTGAGATCTATATGACCTCTGTGAGATCTCTGTGACCTCTGTGAGATCTCGGTGACCACTGTGACCTCTGTGAGACGTCTATGACCACTGTGACCTCTGTGACACGTCTATGACCTCTGTGACCTCTGTGTGACCTCTGTGAGACGTCTATGACCTCTGTGAGATGTCTATGACCTCTGTGACCTCTGTGAGACCTCTGTGACCAGTGTGACCTCTGTGTGACCTCTGTAAGACGTGTACGTCTTCTGTGACCTCTGTGACACGTCTATGACCTCTGTGACCTCTGTGTGACCTCTGTGAGATCTCTATGACCTCTGTGAGATCTCAGTGACCTCTGTGAGATCTCGGTGACCACTCTGACCTCTGTAAGACCTCTATGAGACGTCTATGACCTCTGTGACCACTGTGTGACATCTGTGATACCTCTGTGACCACTGTGACCTCTGTGAGACGTCTATGACCTCTGTGACCACTGTGTGACCTCTGTGAGACCTCTGTGACCACTGTGACCTGTGTGAAACGTCTATGACCTTTGTGAGACCTCTATGACCTCTGTGACCTCTGTGTGACCTCTGTGAGACCTCTGTGACCACTGTGACCTCTGTGAGACGTCTATGACCTCTGTGAGATCTCTATGACCTCTGTGAGATCTCTATGACCTCTGTGAGATCTCTATGACCTCTGTGACCTCTGCGAGGCCTCTGTGAGACCTCTGTGACCACTGTGGCCTCTGTGAGATCTCTATGACCTCTGTGAGATCTCTGTGACCACTGTGACCTCTGTGACCTCTGTGTGACCTCTGTGACCACTGTGACCTCTGTGAGACGTCTATGACCTCTGTGAGATCTCTATGACCTCTGTGAGATCTCTGTGACCACTGTGACCACTGTGACCTCTGTGTGACCTCTGTGAGACCTCTGTGACCACTGTGACCTCTGTGAGACGTCTATGACCTCTGTGAGATCTCTATGACCTCTGTGAGATCTCTGTGACCACTGTGACCTCTGTGACCTCTGTGTGACCTCTGTGAGACGTCTATGACCTCTGTGACCTCTGTGTGACATCTGTGAGACCTCTGTGACCACTGTGACCTCTGTGTGACCTCTGTGAGACCTCTGTGACCACTGTGACCTCTGTGAGACGTCTATGACCTCTGTGGGACGTCTATGACCTCTGTGAGACCTCTGTGACCACTGTGACCTCTGTGTGACCTCTGTGAGACGTCTATGACCTCTTTGACCACTGTGTGACCTCTGTGAGACGTCTGTGACTACTGTGACCTCTGTGAGGCGTCTATGACCTCTGTGAGACCTCTATGACCTCTGTGACATCTGTGAGACCTCTGTGACCACTGTGACCTCTGTGAGACGTCTATGACCTCTGTGAGACGTCTATGACCTCTGTGGGATCTCTATGACCTCTGTGAGATCTCTATGACCTCTGTGAGATCTCTGTGACCTCTGTGAGATCTCGGTGACCACTGTGACCTCTGTGAGACCTCTATGAGACGTCTATGACCTCTGTGACCTCTGTGTGACATCTGTGAGACCTCTGTGACCACTGTGACCTCTGTGAGACGTCTATGACCTCTGTGAGATGTCTATGACCTCTGTGACCCTTGTGAGACCTCTGTGACCAGTGTGACATCTGTGTGACCTCTGTAAGACGTGTACGTCTTCTGTGACCTCTGTGACACGTCTATGACCTCTGTGACCTCTGTGTGACCTCTGTGAGACGTCTATGACCTCTGTGAGATCTCTGTGACCTCTGTGAGATCTCTGTGACCACTGTGACCGCTGTGTGACCTCTGTGAGACGTCTATGACCACTGTGACCTCTGTGTGACCTCTGTGAGACCTTTGTGACCACTGTGACCTCTGTGAGACGTCTATGACCTCTGTGAGATCTCTATGACCTCTGTGAGATCTCTGTGGCCACTGTGACCTCTGTGAGACGTCTATGACCTCTGTGAGATCTCTATGACCTCTGTGAGATCTCTATGACCTCTGTGAGATCTCTGTGACCACTGTGACCTCTGTGTGACCTCTGTGAGACCTCTTTGACCACTGTGACCTCTGTGAGACGTCTATGACCTCTGTGAGATCTCTGTGACCACTGTGACCTCTGTGTGACCTCTGTGAGACGTCTATGACCTCTTGTGAGATATCTACGACCTCTGTGACCTCTGTGAGATCTCTGTGACCAGTGTGACCTCTGTGTGACCTCTGTGAGATGTCTATGACCTCTGTGACCACTGTGTGACCTCTGTGAGACCTCTGTGACCACTGTGACCTGTGTGAAACGTCTATGACCTCTGTGAGACCTCTATGACCTCTGTGACCTCTGTGTGACCTCTGTGAGACCTCTGTGACCACTGTGACCTCTGTGAGACGTCTATGACCTCTGTGAGATCTCTATGACCTCTGTGAGATCTATATGACCTCTGTGAGATCTCTGTGACCTCTGTGAGATCTCGGTGACCACTGTGACCTCTGTGAGACGTCTATGACCACTGTGACCTCTGTGACACGTCTATGACCTCTGTGACCTCTGTGTGACCTCTGTGAGACGTCTATGACCTCTGTGAGATGTCTATGACCTCTGTGACCTCTGTGAGACCTCTGTGACCAGTGTGACCTCTGTGTGACCTCTGTAAGACGTGTACGTCTTCTGTGACCTCTGTGACACGTCTATGACCTCTGTGACCTCTGTGTGACCTCTGTGAGATCTCTATGACCTCTGTGAGATCTCAGTGACCTCTGTGAGATCTCGGTGACCACTGTGACCTCTGTAAGACCTCTATGAGACGTCTATGACCTCTGTGACCACTGTGTGACATCTGTGATACCTCTGTGACCACTGTGACCTCTGTGAGACGTCTATGACCTCTGTGACCACTGTGTGACCTCTGTGAGACCTCTGTGACCACTGTGACCTGTGTGAAACGTCTATGACCTTTGTGAGACCTCTATGACCTCTGTGACCTCTGTGTGACCTCTGTGAGACCTCTGTGACCACTGTGACCTCTGTGAGACGTCTATGACCTCTGTGAGATCTCTATGACCTCTGTGAGATCTCTATGACCTCTGTGAGATCTCTATGACCTCTGTGACCTCTGCGAGGCCACTGTGAGACCTCTGTGACCACTGTGGCCTCTGTGAGATCTCTATGACCTCTGTGAGATCTCTGTGACCACTGTGACCTCTGTGACCTCTGTGTGACCTCTGTGACCACTGTGACCTCTGTGAGACGTCTATGACCTCTGTGACCTCTGTGAGACGTTTATGACCTCTGTGACCTCTGTGTGACATCTGTGAGACCTCTGTGACCACTGTGACCTCTGTGTGACCTCTGTGAGACGTCTATGACCTCTTGTGAGATATCTATGACCTCTGTGACCTCTGTGAGGCCTCTGTGAGACCTCTGTGACCTCTGTGAGACGTCTATGACCTCTGTGAGATCTCTATGACCTCTGTGAGATCTCTATGACCTCTGTGAGATCTCTATGACCTCTGTGAGACCTCTGTGACCACTGTGACCTCTGTGTGACCTCTGTGAGATATCTATGACCTCTGTGACCTCTGTGAGATCTCTGTGACCACTGTGACCTATGTGTGACCTCTGTGAGACGTCTATGACCTCTGTGAGACGTCTATGACCTCTGTGAGATTTCTATGACCTCTGTGAGATCTCTGTGAGACGTCTATGACCTCTGTGAGACGTCTATGACCTCTGTGAGATTTCTATGACCTCTGTGAGATCTCTATGACCTCTGTCAGATCTCTATGACATCTGTGAGATCTCTGTGACCGCTGTGACCTCTGTGTGACCTCTGTGAGATGTCTATGACCTCTGTGACCACTGTGTGACCTCTGTGAGACCTCTGTGACCACTGTGACCTGTGTGAAACGTCTATGACCTCTGCGAGACCTCTATGACCTCTGTGACCTCTGTGTGACCTCTGTGAGACCTCTGTGACCACTGTGACCTCTGTGAGACGTCTATGACCTCTGTGAGATCTCTATGACCTCTGTGAGATCTATATGACCTCTGTGAGATCTCTGTGACCTCTGTGAGATCTCGGTGACCACTGTGACCTCTGTGAGACGTCTATGACCACTGTGACCTCTGTGACACGTCTATGACCTCTGTGACCTCTGTGTGACCTCTGTGAGACGTCTATGACCTCTGTGAGATGTCTATGACCTCTGTGACCTCTGTGAGACCTCTGTGACCAGTGTGACCTCTGTGTGACCTCTGTAAGACGTGTACGTCTTCTGTGACCTCTGTGACACGTCTATGACCTCTGTGACCTCTGTGTGACCTCTGTGAGATCTCTATGACCTCTGTGAGATCTCAGTGACCTCTGTGAGATCTCGGTGACCACTCTGACCTCTGTAAGACCTCTATGAGACGTCTATGACCTCTGTGACCACTGTGTGACATCTGTGATACCTCTGTGACCACTGTGACCTCTGTGAGACGTCTATGACCTCTGTGACCACTGTGTGACCTCTGTGAGACCTCTGTGACCACTGTGACCTGTGTGAAACGTCTATGACCTTTGTGAGACCTCTATGACCTCTGTGACCTCTGTGTGACCTCTGTGAGACCTCTGTGACCACTGTGACCTCTGTGAGACGTCTATGACCTCTGTGAGATCTCTATGACCTCTGTGAGATCTCTATGACCTCTGTGAGATCTCTATGACCTCTGTGACCTCTGCGAGGCCTCTGTGAGACCTCTGTGACCACTGTGGCCTCTGTGAGATCTCTATGACCTCTGTGAGATCTCTGTGACCACTGTGACCTCTGTGACCTCTGTGTGACCTCTGTGACCACTGTGACCTCTGTGAGACGTCTATGACCTCTGTGAGATCTCTATGACCTCTGTGAGATCTCTGTGACCACTGTGACCTCTGTGACGTCTGTGTGACCTCTGTGACCACTGTGACCTCTGTGAGACGTTTATGACCTCTGTGACCTCTGTGTGACATCTGTGAGACCTCTGTGACCACTGTGACCTCTGTGTGACCTCTGTGAGACGTCTATGACCTCTTGTGAGATATCTATGACCTCTGTGACCTCTGTGAGGCCTCTGTGAGACCTCTGTGACCTCTGTGAGACGTCTATGACCTCTGTGAGATCTCTATGACCTCTGTGAGATCTCTATGACCTCTGTGAGATCTCTATGACCTCTGTGAGACCTCTGTGACCACTGTGACCTCTGTGTGACCTCTGTGAGATATCTATGACCTCTGTGACCTCTGTGAGATCTCTGTGACCACTGTGACCTATGTGTGACCTCTGTGAGACGTCTATGACCTCTGTGAGACGTCTATGACCTCTGTGAGATTTCTATGACCTCTGTGAGATCTCTGTGAGACGTCTATGACCTCTGTGAGACGTCTATGACCTCTGTGAGATTTCTATGACCTCTGTGAGATCTCTATGACCTCTGTCAGATCTCTATGACATCTGTGAGATCTCTGTGACCGCTGTGACCTCTGTGAGACCTCTGTGAGATCTCTATGACCTCTGTGAGATCTCTGTGACCGCTGTGACCTCTGTGAGACCTCTGTGAGACGTCTATGACCTCTGTGAGATCTCTGTGACCACTGTGACCTCTGTGTGACCTCTGTGAGACCTCTGTGACCACTGTGACCTCTGTGAGACGTCTATGACCTCTGTGAGATCTCTATGACCTCTGTGAGATCTCTGTGACCACTGTGACCTCTGTGAGACGTCTATGACCTCTGTGAGATCTCTATGACCTCTGTGAGATCTCTATGACCTCTGTGAGATCTCTGTGACCACTGTGACCTCTGTGTGACCTCTGTGAGACCTCTGTGACCACTGTGACCTCTGTGAGACCTCTGTGACCACTCTGACCTCTGTGTGTCCTCTGTGAGACGTCTATGACCTCTTGTGAGATCTCTATGACCTCTGTGAGATCTCTATGACCTCTGTGAGATCTCTATGACCTCTGTGACCTCTGCGAGGCCTCTGTGAGACCTCTGTGACCACTGTGGCCTCTGTGAGATCTCTATGACCTCTGTGAGATCTCTGTGACCACTGTGACCTCTGTGACCACTGTGACCTCTGTGAGACGTCTATGACCTCTGTGAGATCTCTATGACCTCTGTGAGATCTCTATGACCTCTGTGAGATCTCTATGACCTCTGTGACCTCTGCGAGGCCTCTGTGAGACCTCTGTGACCACTGTGGCCTCTGTGAGATCTCTATGACCTCTGTGAGATCTCTGTGACCACTGTGACCTCTGTGACCTCTGTGTGACCTCTGTGACCACTGTGACCTCTGTGAGACGTCTATGACCTCTGTGAGATCTCTATGACCTCTGTGAGATCTCTGTGACCACTGTGACCTCTGTGACGTCTGTGTGACCTCTGTGACCACTGTGACCTCTGTGAGACGTTTATGACCTCTGTGACCTCTGTGTGACATCTGTGAGACCTCTGTGACCACTGTGACCTCTGTGTGACCTCTGTGAGACGTCTATGACCTCTTGTGAGATATCTATGACCTCTGTGACCTCTGTGAGGCCTCTGTGAGACCTCTGTGACCTCTGTGAGACGTCTATGACCTCTGTGAGATCTCTATGACCTCTGTGAGATCTCTATGACCTCTGTGAGATCTCTATGACCTCTGTGAGACCTCTGTGACCACTGTGACCTCTGTGTGACCTCTGTGAGATATCTATGACCTCTGTGACCTCTGTGAGATCTCTGTGACCACTGTGACCTATGTGTGACCTCTGTGAGACGTCTATGACCTCTGTGAGACGTCTATGACCTCTGTGAGATTTCTATGACCTCTGTGAGATCTCTATGACCTCTGTCAGATCTCTATGACATCTGTGAGATCTCTGTGACCGCTGTGACCTCTGTGAGACCTCTGTGAGATCTCTATGACCTCTGTGAGATCTCTGTGACCGCTGTGACCTCTGTGAGACCTCTGTGAGACGTCTATGACCTCTGTGAGATCTCTGTGACCACTGTGACCTCTGTGTGACCTCTGTGAGACCTCTGTGACCACTGTGACCTCTGTGAGACGTCTATGACCTCTGTGAGATCTCTATGACCTCTGTGAGATCTCTGTGACCACTGTGACCTCTGTGAGACGTCTATGACCTCTGTGAGATCTCTATGACCTCTGTGAGATCTCTATGACCTCTGTGAGATCTCTGTGACCACTGTGACCTCTGTGTGACCTCTGTGAGACCTCTGTGACCACTGTGACCTCTGTGAGACCTCTGTGACCACTCTGACCTCTGTGTGTCCTCTGTGAGACGTCTATGACCTCTTGTGAGATATCTATGACCTCTGTGACCTCTGTGAGATCTCTGTGACCAGTGTGACCTCTGTGTGACCTTTGTGACCACTGTGACCTGTGTGAAACGTCTATGACCTCTGTGAGATCTCTATGACCTCTGTGAGATCTCTATGACCTCTGTGAGATCTCTGTGACCACTGTGACCTCTGTGTGACCTTTGTAAGACGTCTATGACCACTGTGACCTCTGTGACACGTCTATGACCTCTGTGACCTCTGTGTGACCTCTGTGAGACGTCTATGACCTCTGTGAGATATGTATGACCTCTGTGACCTCTGTGAGGCCTCTGTGAGACCTCTGTGACCTCTGTGAGACGTCTATGACCTCTGTGAGATCTCTATGACCTCTGTGAGATCTCTATGACCTCTGTGAGATCTCTATGACCTCTGTGAGACCTCTGTGACCACTGTGACCTCTGTGTGACCTCTGTGAGATATCTATGACCTCTGTGACCTCTGTGAGATCTCTGTGACCATTGTGACCTATGTGTGACCTGTGTGAGACGTCTATGACCTCTGTGAGACGTCTATGACCTCTGTGAGATTTCTATGACCTCTGTGACCCTTGTGAGACCTCTGTGACCAGTGTGACATCTGTGTGACCTCTGTAAGACGTGTACGTCTTCTGTGACCTCTGTGACACGTCTATGACCTCTGTGACCTCTGTGTGACCTCTGTGAGACGTCTATGACCTCTGTGAGATCTCTGTGACCTCTGTGAGATCTCTGTGACCACTGTAACCGCTGTGTGACCTCTGTGAGACGTCTATGACCACTGTGACCTCTGTGTGACCTCTGTGAGACCTTTGTGACCACTGTGACCTCTGTGAGACGTCTATGACCTCTGTGAGATCTCTATGACCTCTGTGAGATCTCTGTGGCCACTGTGACCTCTGTGAGACGTCTATGACCTCTGTGAGATCTCTATGACCTCTGTGAGATCTCTATGACCTCTGTGAGATCTCTGTGACCACTGTGACCTCTGTGTGACCTCTGTGAGACCTCTTTGACCACTGTGACCTCTGTGAGACGTCTATGACCTCTGTGAGATCTCTGTGACCACTGTGACCTCTGTGTGACCTCTGTGAGACGTCTATGACCTCTTGTGAGATATCTATGACCTCTGTGACCTCTGTGAGATCTCTGTGACCAGTGTGACCTCTGTGTGACCTCTGTGAGATGTCTATGACCTCTGTGACCACTGTGTGACCTCTGTGAGACCTCTGTGACCACTGTGACCTGTGTGAAACGTCTATGACCTCTGTGAGACCTCTATGACCTCTGTCACCTCTGTGTGACCTCTGTGAGACCTCTGTGACCACTGTGACCTCTGTGAGACGTCTATGACCTCTGTGAGATCTCTATGACCTCTGTGAGATCTATATGACCTCTGTGAGATCTCTGTGACCTCTGTGAGATCTCGGTGACCACTGTGACCTCTGTGAGACGTCTATGACCACTGTGACCTCTGTGACACGTCTATGACCTCTGTGACCTCTGTGTGACCTCTGTGAGACGTCTATGACCTCTGTGAGATGTCTATGACCTCTGTGACCTCTGTGAGACCTCTGTGACCAGTGTGACCTCTGTGTGACCTCTGTAAGACGTGTACGTCTTCTGTGACCTCTGTGACACGTCTATGACCTCTGTGACCTCTGTGTGACCTCTGTGAGATCTCTATGACCTCTGTGAGATCTCAGTGACCTCTGTGAGATCTCGGTGACCACTGTGACCTCTGTAAGACCTCTATGAGACGTCTATGACCTCTGTGACCACTGTGTGACATCTGTGATACCTCTGTGACCACTGTGACCTCTGTGAGACGTCTATGACCTCTGTGACCACTGTGTGACCTCTGTGAGACCTCTGTGACCACTGTGACCTGTGTGAAACGTCTATGACCTCTGTGAGACCTCTATGACCTCTGTGACCTCTGTGTGACCTCTGTGAGACCTCTGTGACCACTGTGACCTCTGTGAGACGTCTATGACCTCTGTGAGATCTCTATGACCTCTGTGAGATCTCTGTGGCCACTGTGACCTCTGTGAGACGTCTATGACCTCTGTGAGATCTCTATGACCTCTGTGAGATCTCTATGACCTCTGTGAGATCTCTGTGACCACTGTGACCTCTGTGTGACCTCTGTGAGACCTCTTTGACCACTGTGACCTCTGTGAGACGTCTATGACCTCTGTGAGATCTCTGTGACCACTGTGACCTCTGTGTGACCTCTGTGAGACGTCTATGACCTCTTGTGAGATATCTATGACCTCTGTGACCTCTGTGAGATCTCTGTGACCAGTGTGACCTCTGTGTGACCTCTGTGAGATGTCTATGACCTCTGTGACCACTGTGTGACCTCTGTGAGACCTCTGTGACCACTGTGACCTGTGTGAAACGTCTATGACCTCTGTGAGACCTCTATGACCTCTGTGACCTCTGTGTGACCTCTGTGAGACCTCTGTGACCACTGTGACCTCTGTGAGACGTCTATGACCTCTGTGACCTCTGTGTGACATCTGTGAGACCTCTGTGACCACTGTGACCTCTGTGAGACTTCTATGACCTCTGTGAGATCTCTATGACCTCTGTGAGATCTCTATGACCTCTGTGAGATCTCTGTGACCACTGTGACCTCTGTGCGACCTTTGTAAGACGTCTATGACCACTGTGACCTCTGTGACACGTCTATGACCTCTGTGACCTCTGTGAGACGTCTATGACCTCTGTGAGATATCTATGACCTCTGTGACCTCTGTGAGGCCTCTGTGAGACCTCTGTGACCACTGTGACCTCTGTGAGATCTCTGTGACCACTGTGACCTCTGTGTGACCTCTGTGAGACCTCTGTGACCACTGTGACCTCTGTGAGACGTCTATGACCTCTGTGACCTCTGTGTGACATCTGTGAGACCTCTGTGACCACTGTGACCTCTGTGAGACGTCTATGACCTCTGTGAGACGTCTATGACCTCTGTGGGATCTCTATGACCTCTGTGAGATCTCTATGACCTCTGTGAGATCTCTGTGACCTCTGTGAGATCTCGGTGACCACTGTGACCTCTGTGAGACCTCTATGAGACGTCTATGACCTCTGTGACCTCTGCGAGGCCTCTGTGAGACCTCTGTGACCACTGTGACCTCTGTGAGACGTCTATGACCTCTGTGAGATCTCTATGACCTCTGTGAGATCTCTATGACCTCTGTGAGATCTCTGTGACCACTGTGACCTCTGTGTGACCTCTGTGAGACGTCTATGACCACTGTGACCTCTGTGACACGTCTATGACCTCTGTGATCTCTGTGTGACCTCTGTGAGACGTCTATGACCTCTGTGAGATGTCTATGACCTCTGTGACCTCTGTGAGACCTCTGTGACCAGTGTGACATCTGTGTGACCTCTGTAAGACGTGTACGTCTTCTGTGACCTCTGTGACACGTCTATGACCTCTGTGACCTCTGTGTGACCTCTGTGAGACGTCTATGACCTCTGTGAGATCTCTGTGACCTCTGTGAGATCTCTGTGACCACTGTGACCGCTGTGTGACCTCTGTGAGACGTCTATGACCACTGTGACCTCTGTGTGACCTCTGTGAGACCTCTGTGACCACTGTGACCTCTGTGAGACGTCTATGACCTCTGTGAGATCTCTATGACCTCTGTGAGATCTCTATGACCTCAGTGAGATCTCTGTGACCACTGTGACCTCTGTGTGACCTCTGTGAGACATCTGTGACCACTGTGACCTCTGTGAGACGTCTATGACCTCTGTGAGATCTCTGTGACCACTGTGACCTCTGTGAGACCTCTGTGAGACGTCTATGACCTCTTGTGAGATATCTATGACCTCTGTGACCTCTGTGAGATCTCTGTGACCAGTGTGACCTCTGTGTGACCTCTGTGAGATGTCTATGACCTCTGTGACCACTGTGTGACCTCTGTGAGACCTCTGTGACCACTGTGACCTGTGTGAAACGTCTATGACCTCTGTGAGACCTCTATGACCTCTGTGACCTCTGTGTGACCTCTGTGAGACCTCTGTGACCACTGTGACCTCTGTGAGACGTCTATGACCTCTGTGAGATCTCTATGACCTCTGTGAGATCTCTATTACCTCTGTGAGATCTCTGTGACCTCTGTGAGATCTCGGTGACCACTGTGACCTCTGTGTGACCTCTGTGAGACGTCTATGACCACTGTGACCTCTGTGACACGTCTATGACCTCTGTGACCTCTGTGTACTCTGTGAGACGTCTATGACCTCTGTGAGATGTCTATGACATCTGTGACCTCTGTGAGACCTCTGTGACCAGTGTGACCTCTGTGTGACCTCTGTAAGACGTGTACGTCTTCTGTGACCTCTGTGACACGTCTATGACCTCTGTGACCTCTGTGTGACCTCTGTGAGATCTCTATGACCTCTGTGAGATCTCAGTGACCTCTGTGAGATCTCGGTGACCACTGTGACCTCTGTAAGACCTCTATGAGACGTCTATGACCTCTGTGACCTCTGTGTGACCTCTGTGAGACGTCTATGACCTCTGTGAGATATCTATGACCTCTGTGACCTCTGTGAGGCCTCTGTGAGACCTCTGTGACCTCTGTGAGACGTCTATGACCTCTGTGAGATCTCTATGACCTCTGTGAGATCTCTATGACCTCTGTGAGATCTCTATGACCTCTGTGAGATCTCTGTGACCACTGTGACCTCTGTGTGACCTTTGTAAGACGTCTATGACCACTGTGACCTCTGTGACACGTCTATGACCTCTGTGACCTCTGTGTGACCTCTGTGAGACGTCTATGACCTCTGTGAGATATCTATGACCTCTGTGACCTCTGTGAGGCCTCTGTGAGACCTCTGTGACCACTGTGACCTCTGTGAGATCTCTGTGACCACTGTGACCTCTGTGTGACCTCTGTGAGACCTCTGTGACCACTGTGACCTCTGTGAGACGTCTATGACCTCTGTGACCTCTGTGTGACATCTGTGAGACCTCTGTGACCACTGTGACCTCTGTGAGACGTCTATGACCTCTGTGAGACGTCTATGACCTCTGTGGGATCTCTATGACCTCTGTGAGATCTCTATGACCTCTGTGAGATCTCTGTGACCTCTGTGAGATCTCGGTGACCACTGTGACCTCTGTGAGACCTCTATGAGACGTCTATGACCTCTGTGACCTCTGTGTGACATCTGTGAGACCTCTGTGACCACTGTGACCTCTGTGAGACGTCTATGACCTCTGTGACCTCTGTGTGACCTCTGTGAGATGTCTATGACCTCTGTGACCTCTGTGAGACCTCTGTGACCAGTGAGACCTCTGTGTGACCTCTGTAAGACGTGTACGTCTTCTGTGACCTCTGTGACACGTCTATGACCTCTGTGACCTCTGTGTGACCTCTGTGAGATCTCTATGACCTCTGTGACCTCTGTGAGATCTCTGTGACCAGTGTGACCTCTGTGTGACCTCTGTGAGACGTCTATGACCTCTGTGACCACTGTGTGACCTCTGTGAGACCTCTGTGACCACTGTGACCTCTGTGAGACGTCTATGACCTCTGTGACCACTGTGTGACCTCTGTGAGACCTCTGTGACCACTGTGACCTGTGTAAAACGTCTATGACCTCTGTGAGACCTCTATGACCTCTGTGACCTCTGTGTGACCTCTGTGAGACCTCTGTGACCACTGTGACCTCTGTGACCTCTGTGTGACCTCTGTGACCACTGTGACCTCTGTGAGACGTCTATGACCTCTGTGAGATCTCTATGACCTCTGTGAGATCTCTATGACCTCTGCGAGATCTCTGTGACAACTGTGACCTCTGTGTGACCTCTGTGAGACGTCTATGACCACTGTGACCTCTGTGACACGTCTATGACCTCTGTGACCTCTGTGTGACCTCTGTGAGACGTCTATGACCTCTGTGAGATGTCTATGACCTCTGTGACCTCTGTGACACGTCTATGACCTCTGTGACCTCTGTGTGACCTCTGTGACCACTGTGACCTCTGTGAGACGTTTATGACCTCTGTCACCTCTGTGTGACATCTGTGAGACGTCTATGACCTCTTGTGAGATATCTATGACCTCTGTGACCTCTGTGAGATCTCTGTGACCAGTGTGACCTCTGTGTGACCTCTGTGAGACGTCTATGACCTCTGTGACCACTGTGTGACCTCTGTGAGACCTCTGTGACCACTGTGACCTGTGTGAAACGTCTATGACCTCTGTGAGACATCTATGACCTCTGTGACCTCTGTGTGACCTCTGTGAGACCTCTGTGACCACTGTGACCTCTGTGAGACGTCTATGACCTCTGTCACCTCTGTGTGACATCTGTGAGACCTCTGTGACCACTGTGACCTCTGTGAGACTTCTATGACCTCTGTGAGATCTCTATGACCTCTGTGAGATCTCTATGACCTCTGTGAGATCTCTGTGACCACTGTGACCTCTGTGTGACCTTTGTAAGACGTCTATGACCACTGTGACCTCTGTGACACGTCTATGACCTCTGTGACCTCTGTGAGACGTCTATGACCTCTGTGAGATATCTATGACCTCTGTGACCTCTGTGAGGCCTCTGTGAGACGTCTGTGACCACTGTGTCCTCTGTGAGATCTCTGTGACCACTGTGACCTCTGTGTGACCTCTGTGAGACCTCTGTGACCACTGTGACCTCTGTGAGACGTCTATGACCTCTGTGACCTCTGTGTGACATCTGTGAGACCTCTGTGACCACTGTGACCTCTGTGAGACGTCTATGACCTCTGTGAGACGTCTATGACCTCTGGGGGATCTCTATGACCTCTGTGAGATCTCTATGACCTCTGTGAGATCTCTGTGACCTCTGTGAGATCTCGGTGACCACTGTGACCTCTGTGAGACCTCTATGAGACGTCTATGACCTCTGTGACCTCTGTGTGACATCTGTGAGACCTCTGTGACCACTGTGACCTCTGTGAGACGTCTATGACCTCTGTGAGATCTCTATGACCTCTGTGAGATCTCTATGACCTCTGTGAGATCTCTGTGACCACTGTGACCTCTGTGTGACCTCTGTGAGACGTCTATGACCACTGTGACCTCTGTGACACGTCTATGACCTCTGTGACCTCTGTGTGACCTCTGTGAGACGTCTATGACCTCTGTGAGATGTCTATGACCTCTGTGACCTCTGTGAGACCTCTGTGACCAGTGCGACATCTGTGTGACCTCTGTAAGACGTGTACGTCTTCTGTGACCTCTGTGACACGTCTATGACCTCTGTGACCTCTGTGTGACCTCTGTGAGACGTCTATGACCTCTGTGAGATCTCTGTGACCTCTGTGAGATCTCTGTGACCACTGTGACCGCTGTGTGACCTCTGTGAGACGTCTATGACCACTGTGACCTCTGTGTGACCTCTGTGAGACCTCTGTGACCACTGTGACCTCTGTGAGACGTCTATGACCTCTGTGAGATCTCTATGACCTCTGTGAGATCTCTGTGACCACTGTGACCTCTGTGTGACCTCTGTGAGACGTCTATGACCTCTTGTGAGATATCTATGACCTCTGTGACCTCTGTGAGATCTCTGTGACCAGTGTGACCTCTGTGTGACCTCTGTGAGATGTCTATGACCTCTGTGACCTCTGTGTGACCTCTGTGAGACCTCTGTGACCACTGTGACCTCTGTGACCTCTGTGTGACCTCTGTGACCACTGTGACCTCTGTGAGACGTCTATGACCTCTGTGAGATCTCTATGACCTCTGTGAGATCTCTATGACCTCTGTGAGATCTCTGTGACAACTGTGACCGCTGTGTGACCTCTGTGAGACGTCTATGACCACTGTGACCTCTGTGTGACCTCTGTGAGACCTCTGTGACCACTGTGACCTCTGTGAGACGTCTATGACCTCTGTGAGATCTCTATGACCTCTGTGAGATCTCTGTGACCACTGTGACCTCTGTGTGACCTCTGTGAGACGTCTATGACCTCTTGTGAGATATCTATGACCTCTGTGACCTCTGTGAGATCTCTGTGACCAGTGTGACCTCTGTGTGACCTCTGTGAGATGTCTATGACCTCTGTGACCACTGTGTGACCTCTGTGAGACCTCTGTGACCACTGTGACCTCTGTGAGACGTCTATGACCTCTGTGAGATCTCTGTGACCACTGTGACCTCTGTGTGACCTCTGTGAGACGTCTATGACCTCTTGTGAGATATCTATGACCTCTGTGACCTCTGTGAGATCTCTGTGACCAGTGTGACCTCTGTGTGACCTCTGTGAGATGTCTATGACCTCTGTGACCACTGTGTGACCTCTGTGAGACCTCTGTGACCACTGTGACCTGTGTGAAACGTCTATGACCTCTGTGAGACCTCCATGACCTCTGTGACCTCTGTGTGACCTCTGTGAGACCTCTGTGACCACTGTGACCTCTGTGAGACGTCTATGACCTCTGTGAGATCTCTATGACCTCTGTGAGATCTCTATTACCTCTGTGAGATCTCTGTGACCTCTGTGAGATCTCGGTGACCACTGTGACCTCTGTGTGACCTCTGTGAGACGTCTATGACCACTGTGACCTCTGTGACACGTCTATGACCTCTGTGACCTCTGTGTGACCTCTGTGAGACGTCTATGACCTCTGTGAGATGTCTATGACCTCTGTGACCTCTGTGAGACCTCTGTGACCAGTGTGACCTCTGTGTGACCTCTGTAAGACGTGTACGTCTTCTGTGACCTCTGTGACACGTCTATGACCTCTGTGACCACTGTGTGACCTCTGTGAGATCTCTATGACCTCTGTGAGATCTCAGTGACCTCTGTGAGATCTCGGTGACCACTGTGACCTCTGTAAGACCTCTATGAGACGTCTATGACCTCTGTGACCTCTGTGTGACCTCTGTGAGACGTCTATGACCTCTGTGAGATATCTATGACCTCTGTGACCTCTGTGAGGCCTCTGTGAGACCTCTGTGACCTCTGTGAGACGTCTATGACCTCTGTGAGATCTCTATGACCTCTGTGAGATATCTATGACCTCTGTGAGATCTCTATGACCTCTGTGAGATCTCTGTGACCACTGTGACCTCTGTGTGACCTTTGTAAGACGTCTATGACCACTGTGACCTCTGTGACACGTCTATGACCTCTGTGACCTCTGTGTGACCTCTGTGAGACGTCTATGACCTCTGTGAGATATCTATGACCTCTGTGACCTCTGTGAGGCCTCTGTGAGACCTCTGTGACCACTGTGACCTCTGTGAGATCTCTGTGACCACTGTGACCTCTGTGTGACCTCTGTGAGACCTCTGTGACCACTGTGACCTCTGTGAGACGTCTATGACCTCTGTGACCTCTGTGTGACATCTGTGAGACCTCTGTGACCACTGTGACCTCTGTGAGACGTCTATGACCTCTGTGAGACGTCTATGACCTCTGTGGGATCTCTATGACCTCTGTGAGATCTCTATGACCTCTGTGAGATCTCTGTGACCTCTGTGAGATCTCGGTGACCACTGTGACCTCTGTGAGACCTCTATGAGACGTCTATGACCTCTGTGACCTCTGTGTGACATCTGTGAGACCTCTGTGACCACTGTGACCTCTGTGAGACGTCTATGACCTCTGTGAGATCTCTATGACCTCTGTGAGATCTCTATGACCTCTGTGAGATCTCTGTGACCACTGTGACCTCTGTGTGACCTCTGTGAGACGTCTATGACCACTGTGACCTCTGTGACACGTCTATGACCTCTGTGACCTCTGTGTGACCTCTGTGAGATGTCTATGACCTCTGTGACCTCTGTGAGACCTCTGTGACCAGTGTGACCTCTGTGTGACCTCTGTCAGACGTGTACGTCTTCTGTGACCTCTGTGACACGTCTATGACCTCTGTGACCTCTGTGTGACCTCTGTGAGATCTCTATGACCTCTGTGACCTCTGTGTGACATCTGTGAGACCTCTGTGACCACTGTGACCTCTGTGAGACGTCTATGACCTCTGTGACCACTGTGTGACCTCTGTGAGACCTCTGTGACCACTGTGACCTGTGTGAAACGTCTATGACCTCTGTGAGACCTGTATGACCTTTGTGACCTCTGTGTGACCTCTGTGAGACCTCTGTGACCACTGTGACCTCTGTGACCTCTGTGTGACCTCTGTGACCACTGTGACCTCTGTGAGACGTCTATGACCTCTGTGAGATCTCTATGACCTCTGTGAGATCTCTATGACCTCTGTGAGATCTCTGTGACAACTGTGACCTCTGTGTGACCTCTGTGAGACGTCTATGACCACTGTGACCTCTGTGACACGTCTATGACCTCTGTGACCTCTGTGTGACCTCTGTGAGACGTCTATGACCTCTGTGAGATGTCTATGACCTCTGTGACCTCTGTGACACGTCTATGACCTCTGTGACCTCTGTGTGACCTCTGTGACCACTGTGACCTCTGTGAGACGTTTATGACCTCTGTCACCTCTGTGTGACATCTGTGAGACGTCTATGACCTCTTGTGAGATATCTATGACCTCTGTGACCTCTGTGAGATCTCTGTGACCAGTGTGACCTCTGTGTGACCTCTGTGAGACGTCTATGACCTCTGTGACCACTGTGTGACCTCTGTGAGACCTCTGTGACCACTGTGACCTGTGAGAAACGTCTATGACCTCTGTGAGACCTCTATGACCTCTGTGACCTCTGTGTGACCTCTGTGAGACCTCTGTGACCACTGTGACCTCTGTGAGACGTCTATGACCTCTGTCACCTCTGTGTGACATCTGTGAGACCTCTGTGACCACTGTGACCTCTGTGAGACTTCTATGACCTCTGTGAGATCTCTATGACCTCTGTGAGATCTCTATGACCTCTGTGAGATCTCTGTGACCACTGTGACCTCTGTGTGACCTTTGTAAGACGTCTATGACCACTGTGACCTCTGTGACACGTCTATGACCTCTGTGACCTCTGTGAGACGTCTATGACCTCTGTGAGATATCTATGACCTCTGTGACCTCTGTGAGGCCTCTGTGAGACCTCTGTGACCACTGTGTCCTCTGTGAGATCTATGTGACCACTGTGACCTCTGTGTGACCTCTGTGAGACCTCTGTGACCACTGTGACCTCTGTGAGACGTCTATGACCTCTGTGACCTCTGTGTGACATCTGTGAGACCTCTGTGACCACTGTGACCTCTGTGAGACGTCTATGACCTCTGTGAGACGTCTATGACCTGTGTGGGATCTCTATGACCCCTGTGAGATCTCTATGACCTCTGTGAGATCTCTGTGACCTCTGTGAGATCTCGGTGACCACTGTGACCTCTGTGAGACCTCTATGAGACGTCTATGACCTCTGTGACCTCTGTGTGACATCTGTGAGACCTCTGTGACCACTGTGACCTCTGTGAGACGTCTATGACCTCTGTGAGATCTCTATGACCTCTGTGAGATCTCTATGACCTCTGTGAGATCTCTGTGACCACTGTGACCTCTGTGTGACCTCTGTGAGACGTCTATGACCACTGTGACCTCTGTGACACGTCTATGACCTCTGTGACCTCTGTGTGACCTCTGTGAGACGTCTATGACCTCTGTGAGATGTCTATGACCTCTGTGACCTCTGTGAGACCTCTGTGACCAGTGTGACATCTGTGTGACCTCTGTAAGACGTGTACGTCTTCTGTGACCTCTGTGACACGTCTATGACCTCTGTGACCTCTGTGTGACCTCTGTGAGACGTCTATGACCTCTGTGAGATCTCTGTGACCTCTGTGAGATCTCTGTGACCACTGTGACCGCTGTGTGACCTCTGTGAGACGTCTATGACCACTGTGACCTCTGTGTGACCTCTGTGAGACCTCTGTGACCACTGTGACCTCTGTGACACGTCTATGACCTCTGTCACCTCTGTGTGACATCTGTGAGACCTCTGTGACCACTGTGACCTCTGTGAGACTTCTATGACCTCTGTGAGATCTCTATGACCTCTGTGAGATCTCTATGACCTCTGTGAGATCTCTGTGACCTCTGTGAGATCTCTGTGACCTCTGTGAGATCTCGGTGACCACTGTGACCTCTGTGAGACCTCTATGAGACGTCTATGACCTCTGTGACCTCTGTGTGACATCTGTGAGACCTCTGTGACCACTGTGACCTCTGTGAGACGTCTATGACCTCTGTGAGATCTCTATGACCTCTGTGAGATCTCTATGACCTCTGTGAGATCTCTGTGACCACTGTGACCTCTGTGTGACCTCTGTGAGACGTCTATGACCACTGTGACCTCTGTGACACGTCTATGACCTCTGTGACCTCTGTGTGACCTCTGTGAGACGTCTATGACCTCTGTGAGATGTCTATGACCTCTGTGACCTCTGTGAGACCTCTGTGACCAGTGTGACATCTGTGTGACCTCTGTAAGACGTGTACGTCTTCTGTGACCTCTGTGACACGTCTATGACCTCTGTGACCTCTGTGTGACCTCTGTGAGACTTCTATGACCTCTGTGAGATCTCTATGACCTCTGTGAGATCTCTATGACCTCTGTGAGATCTCTGTGACCACTGTGACCTCTGTGTGACCTTTGTAAGACGTCTATGACCACTGTGACCTCTGTGACACGTCTATGACCTCTGTGACCTCTGTGAGACGTCTATGACCTCTGTGAGATATCTATGACCTCTGTGACCTCTGTGAGGCCTCTGTGAGACCTCTGTGACCACTGTGTCCTCTGTGAGATCTATGTGACCACTGTGACCTCTGTGTGACCTCTGTGAGACCTCTGTGACCACTGTGACCTCTGTGAGACGTCTATGACCTCTGTGACCTCTGTGTGACATCTGTGAGACCTCTGTGACCACTGTGACCTCTGTGAGACGTCTATGACCTCTGTGAGACGTCTATGACCTCTGTGGGATCTCTATGACCTCTGTGAGATCTCTATGACCTCTGTGAGATCTCTGTGACCTCTGTGAGATCTCGGTGACCACTGTGACCTCTGTGAGACCTCTATGAGACGTCTATGACCTCTGTGACCTCTGTGTGACATCTGTGAGACCTCTGTGACCACTGTGACCTCTGTGAGACGTCTATGACCTCTGTGAGATCTCTATGACCTCTGTGAGATCTCTATGACCTCTGTGAGATCTCTGTGACCACTGTGACCTCTGTGTGACCTCTGTGAGACGTCTATGACCACTGTGACCTCTGTGACACGTCTATGACCTCTGTGACCTCTGTGTGACCTCTGTGAGACGTCTATGACCTCTGTGAGATGTCTATGACCTCTGTGACCTCTGTGAGACCTCTGTGACCAGTGTGACATCTGTGTGACCTCTGTAAGACGTGTACGTCTTCTGTGACCTCTGTGACACGTCTATGACCTCTGTGACCTCTGTGTGACCTCTGTGAGACGTCTATGACCTCTGTGAGATCTCTGTGACCTCTGTGAGATCTCTGTGACCACTGTGACCGCTGTGTGACCTCTGTGAGACGTCTATGACCACTGTGACCTCTGTGTGACCTCTGTGAGACCTCTGTGACCACTGTGACCTCTGTGACACGTCTATGACCTCTGTGACCTCTGTGTGACCTCTGTGAGACGTCTATGACCTCTGTGAGATGTCTATGACCTCTGTGACCTCTGTGAGACCTCTGTGACCAGTGTGACATCTGTGTGACCTCTGTAAGACGTGTACGTCTTCTGTGACCTCTGTGACACGTCTATGACCTCTGTGACCTCTGTGTGACCTCTGTGAGACGTCTATGACCTCTGTGAGATCTCTATGACCTCTGTGAGATCTCTGTGACCACTGTGACCTCTGTGAGACGTCTATGACCTCTGTGAGATCTCTATGACCTCTGTGAGATCTCTGTGACCACTGTGACCTCTGTGAGACGTCTATGACCTCTGTGAGATCTCTATGACCTCTGTGAGATCTCTATGACCTCTGTGAGATCTCTGTGACCACTGTGACCTCTGTGTGACCACTGTGAGACCTCTGTGACCACTGTGACCTCTGTGAGACGTCTATGACCTCTGTGAGATCTCTGTGACCACTGTGACCTCTGTGTGACCTCTGTGAGACGTCTATGACCTCTTGTGAGATATCTATGACCTCTGTGACCTCTGTGAGATCTCTGTGACCAGTGTGACCTCTGTGTGACCTCTGTGAGATGTCTATGACCTCTGTGACCACTGTGTGACCTCTGTGAGACCTCTGTGACCACTGTGACCTCTGTGAGACGTCTATGACCTCTGTGAGATCTCTATGACCTCTGTGAGATCTCTATTACCTCTGTGAGATCTCTGTGACCTCTGTGAGATCTCGGTGACCACTGTGACCTCTGTGTGACCTCTGTGAGACGTCTATGACCACTGTGACCTCTGTGACACGTCTATGACCTCTGTGACCTCTGTGTGACCTCTGTGAGACGTCTATGACCTCTGTGAGATGTCTATGACCTCTGTGACCTCTGTGAGACCTCTGTGACCAGTGTGACCTCTGTGTGACCTCTGTAAGACGTGTACGTCTTCTGTGACCTCTGTGACACGTCTATGACCTCTGTGACCTCTGTGTGACCTCTGTGAGATCTCTATGACCTCTGTGAGATCTCAGTGACCTCTGTGAGATCTCGGTGACCACTGTGACCTCTGTAAGACCTCTATGAGACGTCTATGACTTCTGTGACCTCTGTGTGACCTCTGTGAGACGTCTATGACCTCTGTGAGATATCTATGACCTCTGTGACCTCTGTGAGGCCTCTGTGAGACCTCTGTGACCTCTGTGAGACGTCTATGACCTCTGTGAGATCTCTATGACCTCTGTGAGATATCTATGACCTCTGTGAGATCTCTATGACCTCTGTGAGATCTCTGTGACCACTGTGACCTCTGTGTGACCTTTGTAAGACGTCTATGACCACTGTGACCTCTGTGACACGTCTATGACCTCTGTGACCTCTGTGTGACCTCTGTGAGACGTCTATGACCTCTGTGAGATATCTATGACCTCTGTGACCTCTGTGAGGCCTCTGTGAGACCTCTGTGACCACTGTGACCTCTGTGAGATCTCTGTGACCACTGTGACCTCTGTGTGACCTCTGTGAGACCTCTGTGACCACTGTGACCTCTGTGAGACGTCTATGACCTCTGTGACCACTGTGTGACCTCTGTGAGACCTCTGTGACCACTGTGACCTGTGTGAAACGTCTATGACCTCTGTGAGACCTCTATGACCTCTGTGACCTCTGTGTGACCTCTGTGAGACCTCTGTGACCACTGTGACCTCTGTGACCTCTGTGTGACCTCTGTGACCACTGTGACCTCTGTGAGACGTCTATGACCTCTGTGAGATCTCTATGACCTCTGTGAGATCTCTATGACCTCTGTGAGATCTCTGTGACAACTGTGACCTCTGTGTGACCTCTGTGAGACGTCTATGACCACTGTGACCTCTGTGACACGTCTATGACCTCTGTGACCTCTGTGTGACCTCTGTGAGACGTCTATGACCTCTGTGAGGTGTCTATGACCTCTGTGACCTCTGTGACACGTCTATGACCTCTGTGACCTCTGTGTGACCTCTGTGACCACTGTGACCTCTGTGAGACGTTTATGACCTCTGTCACCTCTGTGTGACATCTGTGAGACGTCTATGACCTCTTGTGAGATATCTATGACCTCTGTGACCTCTGTGAGATCTCTGTGACCAGTGTGACCTCTGTGTGACCTCTGTGAGACGTCTATGACCTCTGTGACCACTGTGTGACCTCTGTGAGACCTCTGTGACCACTGTGACCTGTGTGAAACGTCTATGACCTCTGTGAGACCTCTATGACCTCTGTGACCTCTGTGTGACCTCTGTGAGACCTCTGTGACCACTGTGACCTCTGTGAGACGTCTATGACCTCTGTCACCTCTGTGTGACATCTGTGAGACCTCTGTGACCACTGTGACCTCTGTGAGACTTCTATGACCTCTGTGAGATCTCTATGACCTCTGTGAGATCTCTATGACCTCTGTGAGATCTCTGTGACCACTGTGACCTCTGTGTGACCTTTGTAAGACGTCTATGACCACTGTGACCTCTGTGACACGTCTATGACCTCTGTGACCTCTGTGAGACGTCTATGACCTCTGTGAGATATCTATGACCTCTGTGACCTCTGTGAGGCCTCTGTGAGACCTCTGTGACCACTGTGTCCTCTGTGAGATCTCTGTGACCACTGTGACCTCTGTGTGACCTCTGTGAGACCTCTGTGACCACTGTGACCTCTGTGAGACGTCTATGACCTCTGTGACCTCTGTGTGACATCTGTGAGACCTCTGTGACCACTGTGACCTCTGTGAGACGTCTATTACCTCTGTGAGACGTCTATGACCTCTGTGGGATCTCTATGACCTCTGTGAGATCTCTATGACCTCTGTGAGATCTCTGTGACCTCTGTGAGATCTCGGTGACCACTGTGACCTCTGTGAGACCTCTATGAGACGTCTATGACCTCTGTGACCTCTGTGTGACATCTGTGAGACCTCTGTGACCACTGTGACCTCTGTGAGACGTCTATGACCTCTGTGAGATCTCTATGACCTCTGTGAGATCTCTATGACCTCTGTGAGATCTCTGTGACCACTGTGACCTCTGTGTGACCTCTGTGAGACGTCTATGACCACTGTGACCTCTGTGACACGTCTATGACCTCTGTGACCTCTGTGTGACCTCTGTGAGACGTCTATGACCTCTGTGAGATGTCTATGACCTCTGTGACCTCTGTGAGACCTCTGTGACCAGTGTGACATCTGTGTGACCTCTGTAAGACGTGTACGTCTTCTCTGACCTCTGTGACACGTCTATGACCTCTGTGACCTCTGTGTGACCTCTGTGAGACGTCTATGACCTCTGTGAGATCTCTGTGACCTCTGTGAGATCTCTGTGACCACTGTGACCGCTGTGTGACCTCTGTGAGACGTCTATGACCACTGTGACCTCTGTGTGACCTCTGTGAGACCTCTGTGACCACTGTGACCTTTGTGAGACGTCTATGACCTCTGTGAGATCTCTATGACCTCTGTGAGATCTCTGTGACCACTGTGACCTCTGTGAGACGTCTATGACCTCTGTGAGATCTCTATGACCTCTGTGAGATCTCTATGACCTCTGTGAGATCTCTGTGACCACTGTGACCTCTGTGTGACCTCTGTGAGACCTCTGTGACCACTGTGACCTCTGTGAGACGTCTATGACCTCTGTGAGATCTCTGTGACCACTGTGACCTCTGTGTGACCTCTGTGAGACGTCTATGACCTCTTGTGAGATATCTATGACCTCTGTGACCTCTGTGAGATCTCTGTGACCAGTGTGACCTCTGTGTGACCTCTGTGAGATGTCTATGACCTCTGTGACCACTGTGTGACCTCTGTGAGACCTCTGTGACCACTGTGACCTCTGTGAGACTTCTATGACCTCTGTGAGATCTCTATGACCTCTGTGAGATCTCTATGACCTCTGTGAGATCTCTGTGACCACTGTGACCTCTGTGTGACCTTTGTAAGACGTCTATGACCACTGTGACCTCTGTGACACGTCTATGACCTCTGTGACCTCTGTGAGACGTCTATGACCTCTGTGAGATATCTATGACCTCTGTGACCTCTGTGAGGCCTCTGTGAGACCTCTGTGACCACTGTGTCCTCTGTGAGATCTCTGTGACCACTGTGACCTCTGTGTGACCTCTGTGAGACCTCTGTGACCACTGTGACCTCTGTGAGACGTCTATGACCTCTGTGACCTCTGTGTGACATCTGTGAGACCTCTGTGACCACTGTGACCTCTGTGAGACGTCTATTACCTCTGTGAGACGTCTATGACCTCTGTGGGATCTCTATGACCTCTGTGAGATCTCTATGACCTCTGTGAGATCTCTGTGACCTCTGTGAGATCTCGGTGACCACTGTGACCTCTGTGAGACCTCTATGAGACGTCTATGACCTCTGTGACCTCTGTGTGACATCTGTGAGACCTCTGTGACCACTGTGACCTCTGTGAGACGTCTATGACCTCTGTGAGATCTCTATGACCTCTGTGAGATCTCTATGACCTCTGTGAGATCTCTGTGACCACTGTGACCTCTGTGTGACCTCTGTGAGACGTCTATGACCACTGTGACCTCTGTGACACGTCTATGACCTCTGTGACCTCTGTGTGACCTCTGTGAGACGTCTATGACCTCTGTGAGATGTCTATGACCTCTGTGACCTCTGTGAGACCTCTGTGACCAGTGTGACATCTGTGTGACCTCTGTAAGACGTGTACGTCTTCTGTGACCTCTGTGACACGTCTATGACCTCTGTGACCTCTGTGTGACCTCTGTGAGACGTCTATGACCTCTGTGAGATCTCTGTGACCTCTGTGAGATCTCTGTGACCACTGTGACCGCTGTGTGACCTCTGTGAGACGTCTATGACCACTGTGACCTCTGTGTGACCTCTGTGAGACCTCTGTGACCACTGTGACCTCTGTGAGACGTCTATGACCTCTGTGAGATCTCTATGACCTCTGTGAGATCTCTGTGACCACTGTGACCTCTGTGAGACGTCTATGACCTCTGTGAGATCTCTATGACCTCTGTGAGATCTCTATGACCTCTGTGAGATCTCTGTGACCACTGTGACCTCTGTGTGACCTCTGTGAGACCTCTGTGACCACTGTGACCTCTGTGAGACGTCTATGACCTCTGTGAGATCTCTGTGACCACTGTGACCTCTGTGTGACCTCTGTGAGACGTCTATGACCTCTTGTGAGATATCTATGACCTCTGTGACCTCTGTGAGATCTCTGTGACCAGTGTGACCTCTGTGTGACCTCTGTGAGATGTCTATGACCTCTGTGACCACTGTGTGACCTCTGTGAGACCTCTGTGACCACTGTGACCTGTGTGAAACGTCTATGACCTCTGTGAGACCTCTATGACCTCTGTGACCTCTGTGTGACCTCTGTGAGACCTCTGTGACCACTGTGACCTCTGTGAGACGTCTATGACCTCTGTGAGATCTCTATGACCTCTGTGAGATCTCTATTACCTCTGTGAGATCTCTGTGACCTCTGTGAGATCTCGGTGACCACTGTGACCTCTGTGTGACCTCTGTGAGACGTCTATGACCACTGTGACCTCTGTGACACGTCTATGACCTCTGTGACCTCTGTGTGACCTCTGTGAGACGTCTATGACCTCTGTGAGATGTCTATGACCTCTGTGACCTCTGTGAGACCTCTGTGACCAGTGTGACCTCTGTGTGACCTCTGTAAGACGTGTACGTCTTCTGTGACCTCTGTGACACGTCTATGACCTCTGTGACCTCTGTGTGACCTCTGTGAGATCTCTATGACCTCTGTGAGATCTCAGTGACCTCTGTGAGATCTCGGTGACCACTGTGACCTCTGTAAGACCTCTATGAGACGTCTATGACCTCTGTGACCTCTGTGTGACCTCTGTGAGACGTCTATGACCTCTGTGAGATATCTATGACCTCTGTGACCTCTGTGAGGCCTCTGTGAGACCTCTGTGACCTCTGTGAGACGTCTATGACCTCTGTGAGATCTCTATGACCTCTGTGAGATCTCTATGACCTCTGTGAGATCTCTATGACCTCTGTGAGACCTCTGTGAGATCTCTATGACCTCTGTGAGACCTCTGTGACCACTGTGACCTCTGTGTGACCTCTGTGAGATATCTATGACCTCTGTGACCTCTGTGAGATCTCTGTGACCATTGTGACCTATGTGTGACCTCTGTGAGACGTCTATGACCTCTGTGAGACGTCTATGACCTCTGTGAGATTTCTATGACCTCTGTGAGATCTCTATGACCTCTGTGAGATCTCTATGACATCTGTGAGATCTCTGTGACCGCTGTGACCTCTGTGAGACCTCTGTGAGATCTCTATGACCTCTGTGAGATCTCTGTGACCGCTGTGACCTCTGTGAGACCTCTGTGAGACGTCTATGACCTCTGTGAGATCTCTGTGACCACTGTGACCTCTGTGTGACCTCTGTGAGACCTCTGTGACCACTGTGACCTCTGTGAGACGTCTATGACCTCTGTGAGATCTCTATGACCTCTGTGAGATCTCTGTGACCACCGTGACCTCTGTGACCTCTGTGTGACCTCTGTGAGACGTCTATGACCTCTGTGACCTCTGTGTGACATCTGTGAGACCTCTGTGACCACTGTGACCTCTGTGTGACCTCTGTGCGACGTCTATGACCTCTTGTGAGATATCTATGACCTCTGTGACCTCTGTGAGATCGCTGTGACCAGTGTGACCTCTGTGTGACCTCTGTGAGACCTCTGTGACCACTGTGACCTCTGTGAGACGTCTATGACCTCTGTGAGATCTCTATGACCTCTGTGAGATCTCTATGACCTCTGTGAGATCTCTGTGACCACTGTGACCTCTGTGTGACCTCTGTGAGACCTCTGTGACCACTGTGACCTCTGTGAGACGTCTATGACCTCTGTGAGATCTCTATGACCTCTGTGAGATCTCTGTGACCACTGTGACCTCTGTGAGATCTCTGTGACTATTGTGACCTATGTGTGACCTCTGTGAGACGTCTATGACCTCTGTGAGACGTCTATGACCTCTGTGAGATTTCTATGACCTCTGTGAGATCTCTATGACCTCTGTGAGATCTCTATGACATCTGTGAGATCTCTGTGACCGCTGTGACCTCTGTGAGACCTCTGTGAGATCTCTATGACCTCTGTGAGATCTCTGTGTTCGCTGTGACCTCTGTGAGACCTCTGTGAGACGTCTATGACCTCTGTGAGATCTCTGTGACCACTGTGACCTCTGTGTGACCTCTGTGAGACCTCTGTGACCACTGTGACCTCTGTGAGACGTCTATGACCTCTGTGAGATCTCTATGACCTCTGTGAGATCTCTGTGACCACCGTGACCTCTGTGACCTCTGTGTGACCTCTGTGAGACGTCTATGACCTCTGTGACCTCTGTGTGACATCTGTGAGACCTCTGTGACCACTGTGACCTCTGTGTGACCTCTGTGCGACGTCTATGACCTCTTGTGAGATATCTATGACCTCTGTGACCTCTGTGAGATCGCTGTGACCAGTGTGACCTCTGTGTGACGTCTATGACCTCTGTGAGATCTCTATGACCTCTGTGAGATCTCTATGACCTCTGTGAGATCTCTGTGACCACTGTGACCTCTGTGTGACCTCTGTGAGACCTCTGTGACCACTGTGACCTCTGTGAGACGTCTATGACCTCTGTGAGATCTCTATGACCTCTGTGAGATCTCTGTGACCACTGTGACCTCTGTGAGACGTCTATGACCTCTGTGAGATCTCTATGACCTCTGTGAGATCTCTATGACCTCTGTGAGATCTCTGTGACCACTGTGACCTC
This sequence comes from Lasioglossum villosulum, assembly GCA_963971365.1. Classification (NCBI taxonomy): domain Eukaryota; kingdom Metazoa; phylum Arthropoda; class Insecta; order Hymenoptera; family Halictidae; genus Lasioglossum; species Lasioglossum villosulum. Next base: position 374,536 of record CAXARU010000125.1, on the reverse strand, counting down.
TGTGTGACCTCTGTGAGACCTCTGTGACCACTGTGACCTCTGTGAGACGTCTATGACCTCTGTGAGATCTCTATGACCTCTGTGAGATCTCTGTGACCACTGTGACCTCTGTGAGACGTCTATGACCTCTGTGAGATCTCTATGACCTCTGTGAGATCTCTATGACCTCTGTGAGATCTCTGTGACCACTGTGACCTCTGTGTGACCTCTGTGAGACCTCTGTGACCACTGTGACCTCTGTGAGACGTCTATGACCTCTGTGAGATCTCTATGACCTCTGTGAGACCTCTGTGACCACTGTGACCTCTGTGAGACGTCTATGACCTCTGTGAGATCTCTATGACCTCTGTGAGATCTCTATGACCTCTGTGAGATCTCTGTGACCACTGTGACCTCTGTGTGACCTTTGTAAGACGTCTATGACCACTGTGACCTCTGTGACACGTCTATGACCTCTGTGACCTCTGTGTGACCTCTGTGAGACGTCTATGACCTCTGTGAGATATCTATGACCTCTGTGACCTCTGTGAGGCCTCTGTGAGACCTCTGTGACCACTGTGACCTCTGTGAGATCTCTGTGACCACTGTGACCTCTGTGTGACCTCTGTGAGACCTCTGTGACCACTGTGACCTCTGTGAGACGTCTATGACCTCTGTGACCTCTGTGTGACATCTGTGAGACCTCTGTGACCACTGTGACCTCTGTGAGACGTCTATGACCTCTGTGAGACGTCTATGACCTCTGTGGGATCTCTATGACCTCTGTGAGATCTCTATGACCTCTGTGAGATCTCTGTGACCTCTGTGAGATCTCTGTGACCAGTGTGACCTCTGTGTGACCTCTGTGAGACGTCTATGACTTCTGTGACCACTGTGTGACCTCTGTGAGACCTCTGTGACCACTGTGACCTGTGTGAAACGTCTATGACCTCTGTGAGACCTCTATGACCTCTGTGACCTCTGTGTGACCACTGTGACCTCTGTGACACGTCTATGACCTCTGTGACCTCTGTGTGACCTCTGTGAGACGTCTATGACCTCTGTGAGATGTCTATGACCTCTGTGACCTCTGTGAGACCTCTGTGACCAGTGTGACCTCTGTGTGACCTCTGTAAGACGTGTACGTCTTCTGTGACCTCTGTGACACGTCTATGACCTCTGTGACCTCTGTGTGACCTCTGTGAGATCTCTATGACCTCTGTGAGATCTCAGTGACCTCTGTGAGATCTCGGTGACCACTGTGACCTCTGTAAGACCTCTATGAGACGTCTATGACCTCTGTGACCTCTGTGTGACCTCTGTGAGACGTCTATGACCTCTGTGAGATATCTATGACCTCTGTGACCTCTGTGAGGCCTCTGTGAGACCTCTGTAACCTCTGTGAGACGTCTATGACCTCTGTGAGATCTCTATGACCTCTGTGAGATCTCTATGACCTCTGTGAGACCTCTGTGACCACTGTGACCTCTGTGTGACCTCTGTGAGATATCTATGACCTCTGTGACCTCTGTGAGATCTCTGTGACCATTGTGACCTATGTGTGACCTCTGTGAGACGTCTATGACCTCTGTGAGACGTCTATGACCTCTGTGAGATTTCTATGACCTGTGTGAGATCTCTATGACCTCTGTGAGATCTCTATGACATCTGTGAGATCTCTGTGACCGCTGTGACCTCTGTGAGACCTCTGTGAGACGTCTATGACCTCTGTGAGATCTCTGTGACCACTGTGACCTCTGTGTGACCTCTGTGAGACCTCTGTGACCTCTGTGAGACGTCTATGACCTCTGTGAGATCTCTATGACCACTGTGAGATCTCTGTGACCACTGTGACCTCTGTGACCTCTGTGTGACCTCTGTGAGACGTCTATGACCTCTGTGACCTCTGTGTGACATCTGTGAGACCTCTGTGACCACTGTGACCTCTGTGTGACCTCTGTGCGACGTCTATGACCTCTTGTGAGATATCTATGACCTCTGTGACCTCTGTGAGATCGCTGTGACCAGTGTGACCTCTGTGTGACCTCTGTGAGACCTCTGTGACCACTGTGACCTCTGTGAGACGTCTATGACCTCTGTGAGATCTCTATGACCTCTTCGAGATCTCTATGACCTCTGTGAGATCTCTGTGACCACTGTGACCTCTGTGTGAGCTCTGTGAGACCTCTGTGACCACTGTGACCTCTGTGAGACGTCTATGACCTCTGTGAGATCTCTATGACCTCTGTGAGATCTCTGTGACCACTGTGACCTCTGTGAGACGTCTATGACCTCTGTGAGATCTCTATGACCTCTGTGAGATCTCTATGACCTCTGTGAGATCTCTGTGACCACTGTGACCTCTGTGTGACCTCTGTGAGACCTCTGTGGCCACTGTGACCTCTGTGAGACGTCTATGACCTCTGTGAGATCTCTATGACCTCTGTGAGATCTCTGTGACCACTGTGACCTCTGTGAGACGTCTATGACCTCTGTGAGATCTCTATGACCTCTGTGAGATCTCTGTGACCACTGTGACCTCTGTGTGACCTCTGTGAGACCTCTGTGACCACTGTGACCTCTGTGAGACGTCTATGACCTCTGTGAGATCTCTATGACCATTGTGACCTATGTGTGACCTCTGTGAGACGTCTATGACCTCTGTGAGACGTCTATGACCTCTGTGAGATTTCTATGACCTGTGTGAGATCTCTATGACCTCTGTGAGATCTCTATGACATCTGTGAGATCTCTGTGACCGCTGTGACCTCTGTGAGACCTCTGTGAGATCTCTATGACCTCTGTGAGATCTCTGTGACCGCTGTGACCTCTGTGAGACCTCTGTGAGACGTCTATGACCTCTGTGAGATCTCTGTGACCACTGTGACCTCTGTGTGACCTCTGTGAGACCTCTGTGACCACTGTGACCTCTGTGAGACGTCTATGACCTCTGTGAGATCTCTATGACCTCTGTGAGATCTCTGTGACCACTGTGACCTCTGTGACCTCTGTGTGACCTCTGTGAGACGTCTATGACCTCTGTGACCTCTGTGTGACATCTGTGAGACCTCTGTGACCACTGTGACCTCTGTGTGACCTCTGTGCGACGTCTATGACCTCTTGTGAGATATCTATGACCTCTGTGACCTCTGTGAGATCGCTGTGACCAGTGTGACCTCTGTGTGACCTCTGTGAGACCTCTGTGACCACTGTGACCTCTGTGAGACGTCTATGACCTCTGTGAGATCTCTATGACCTCTTCGAGATCTCTATGACCTCTGTGAGATCTCTGTGACCACTGTGACCTCTGTGTGAGCTCTGTGAGACCACTGTGACCACTGTGACCTCTGTGAGACGTCTATGACCTCTGTGAGATCTCTATGACCTCTGTGAGATCTCTGTGACCACTGTGACCTCTGTGAGACGTCTATGACCTCTGTGAGATCTCTATGACCTCTTCGAGATCTCTATGACCTCTGTGAGATCTCTGTGACCACTGTGACCTCTGTGTGAGCTCTGTGAGACCTCTGTGACCACTGTGACCTCTGTGAGACGTCTATGACCTCTGTGAGATCTCTATGACCTCTTCGAGATCTCTATGACCTCTGTGAGATCTCTGTGACCACTGTGACCTCTGTGTGAGCTCTGTGAGACCTCTGTGACCACTGTGACCTCTGTGAGACGTCTATGACCTCTGTGACCACTGTGACCTCTGTGAGACGTCTATGACCTCTGTGAGATCTCTATGACCTCTGTGAGATCTCTGTGACCACTGTGACCTCTGTGAGACGTCTATGACCTCTGTGAGATCTCTGTGACCACTGTGACCTCTGTGTGACCTCTGTGAGACCTCTGTGACCACTGTGACCTCTGTGAGACGTCTATGACCTCTGTGAGATCTCTATGACCTCTGTGAGATCTCTGTGACCACTGTGACCTCTGTGACCTCTGTGTGACCTCTGTGACCACTGTGACCTCTGTGAGACGTTTATGACCTCTGTGACCTCTGTGTGACATCTGTGAGACCACTGTGACCACTGTGACCTCTGTGTGACCTCTGTGAGACGTCTATGACCTCTTGTGAGATATCTATGACCTCTGTGACCTCTGTGAGATCTCTGTGACCAGTGTGACCTCTGTGTGACCTCTGTGAGACGTCTATGACTTCTGTGACCACTGTGTGACCTCTGTGAGACCTCTGTGACCACTGTGACCTGTGTGAAACGTCTATGACCTCTGTGAGACCTCTATGACCTCTGTGACCTCTGTGTGACCTCTGTGAGACCTCTGTGACCACTGTGACCTCTGTGAGACGTCTATGACCTCTGTGACCTCTGTGTGACATCTGTGAGACCTCTGTGACCACTGTGACCTCTGTGAGACGTCTATGACCTCTGTGAGATCTCTATGACCTCTGTGAGATCTCTATGACCTCTGTGAGATCTCTGTGACCACTGTGACCTCTGTGTGACCTTTGTAAGACGTCTATGACCACTGTGACCTCTGTGACACGTCTATGACCTCTGTGACCTCTGTGTGACCTCTGTGAGACGTCTATGACCTCTGTGAGATATCTATGACCTCTGTGACCTCTGTGAGGCCTCTGTGAGACCTCTGTGACCACTGTGACCTCTGTGAGATCTCTGTGACCACTGTGACCTCTGTGTGACCTCTGTGAGACCTCTGTGACCACTGTGACCTCTGTGAGACGTCTATGACCTCTGTGACCTCTGTGTGACATCTGTGAGACCTCTGTGACCACTGTGACCTCTGTGAGACGTCTATGACCTCTGTGAGACGTCTATGACCTCTGTGGGATCTCTATGACCTCTGTGAGATCTCTATGACCTCTGTGAGATCTCTGTGACCTCTGTGAGATCTCGGTGACCACTGTGACCTCTGTGAGACCTCTATGAGACGTCTATGACCTCTGTAACCTCTGTGTGACATCTGTGAGACCTCTGTGACCACTGTGACCTCTGTGAGACGTCTATGACCTCTGTGAGATCTCTATGACCTCTGTGAGATCTCTATGACCTCTGTGAGATTTCTGTGACCACTGTGACCTCTGTGTGACCTCTGTGAGACGTCTATGACCACTGTGACCTCTGTGACACGTCTATGACCTCTGTGACCTCTGTGTGACCTCTGTGAGACGTCTATGACCTCTGTGAGATGTCTATGACCTCTGTGACCTCTGTGAGACCTCTGTGACCAGTGTGACCTCTGTGTGACCTCTGTAAGACGTGTACGTCTTCTGTGACCTCTGTGACACGTCTATGACCTCTGTGACCTCTGTGTGACCTCTGTGAGATCTCTATGACCTCTGTGACCTCTGTGTGTCATCTGTGAGACCTCTGTGACCACTGTGACCTCTGCGAGACGTCTATGACCTCTGTGAGATCTGTATGACCTCTGTGAGATCTCTATGACCTCTGTGAGATCTCTGTGACAACTGTGACCTCTGTGTGACCTCTGTGAGACGTCTATGACCACTGTGACCTCTGTGACACGTCTATGACCTCTGTGACCTCTGTGTGACCTCTGTGAGACGTCTATGACCTCTGTGAGATGTCTATGACCTCTGTGACCTCTGTGAGACCTCTGTGACCAGTGTGACCTCTGTGTGACCTCTGTAAGACGTGTACGTCTTCTGTGACCTCTGTGACACGTCTATGACCTCTGTGACCTCTGTGTGACCTCTGTGACCACTGTGACCTCTGTGAGACGTTTATGACCTCTGTGACCTCTGTGTGACATCTGTGAGACCTCTGTGACCACTGTGACCTCTGTGTGACCTCTGTGAGACGTCTATGACCTCTTGTGAGATATCTATGACCTCTGTGACCTCTGTGAGATCTCTGTGACCAGTGTGACCTCTGTGTGACCTCTGTGAGACGTCTATGACCTCTGTGACCACTGTGTGACCTCTGTGAGACCTCTGTGACCACTGTGACCTGTGTGAAACGTCTATGACCTCTGTGAGACCTCTATGACCTCTGTGACCTCTGTGTGACCTCTGTGAGACCTCTGTGACCACTGTGACCTCTGTGAGACGTCTATGACCTCTGTCACCTCTGTGTGACATCTGTGAGACCTCTGTGACCACTGTGACCTCTGTGAGACTTCTATGACCTCTGTGAGATCTCTATGACCTCTGTGAGATCTCTATGACCTCTGTGAGATCTCTGTGACCACTGTGACCTCTGTGTGACCTTTGTAAGACGTCTATGACCACTGTGACCTCTGTGACACGTCTATGACCTCTGTGACCTCTGTGTGACCTCAGTGAGACGTCTATGACCTCTGTGAGATATCTATGACCTCTGTGACCTCTGTGAGACCTCTGTGACCAGTGTGACCTCTGTGTGACCTCTGTAAGACGTGTACGTCTTCTGTGACCTCTGTGACACGTCTATGACCTCTGTGACCTCTGTGTGACCTCTGTGAGACGTCTATGACCTCTGTGAGATGTCTATGACCTCTGTGACCTCTGTGAGACCTCTGTGACCAGTGTGACATCTGTGTGACCTCTGTAAGACGTGTACGTCTTCTGTGACCTCTGTGACACGTCTATGACCTCTGTGACCTCTGTGTGACCTCTGTGATACGTCTATGACCTCTGTGAGATCTCTGTGACCTCTGTGAGATCTCTGTGACCACTGTGACCGCTGTGTGACCTCTGTGAGACGTCTATGACCACTGTGACCTCTGTGTGACATCTGTGAGACCTCTGTGACCACTGTGACCTCTGTGAGACGTCTATGACCTCTGTGAGATCTCTATGACCTCTGTGAGATCTCTGTGGCCACTGTGACCTCTGTGAGACGTCTATGACCTCTGTGAGATCTCTATGACCTCTGTGAGATCTCTATGACCTCTGTGAGATCTCTGTGACCACTGTGACCTCTGTGTGACCTCTGTGAGACCTCTGTGACCACTGTGACCTCTGTGAGACGTCTATGACCTCTGTGAGATCTCTGTGACCACTGTGACCTCTGTGTGACCTCTGTGAGACGTCTATGACCTCTTGTGAGATATCTATGACCTCTGTGACCTCTGTGAGATCTCTGTGACCAGTGTGACCTCTGTGTGACCTCTGTGAGATGTCTATGACCTCTGTGACCACTGTGTGACCTCTGTGAGACCTCTGTGACCACTGTGACCTGTGTGAAACGTCTATGACCTCTGTGAGACCTCTATGACCTCTGTGACCTCTGTGTGACCTCTGTGAGACCTCTGTGACCACTGTGACCTCTGTGAGACGTCTATGACCTCTGTGAGATCTCTATGACCTCTGTGAGATCTCTATGACCTCTGTGAGATCTCTGTGACCTCTGTGAGATCTCGGTGACCACTGTGACCTCTGTGTGACCTCTGTGAGACGTCTATGACCACTGTGACCTCTGTGACACGTCTATGACCTCTGTGACCTCTGTGTGACCTCTGTGAGACGTCTATGACCTCTGTGAGATGTCTATGACCTCTGTGACCTCTGTGAGACCTCTGTGACCAGTGTGACCTCTGTGTGACCTCTGTAAGACGTGTACGTCTTCTGTGACCTCTGTGACACGTCTATGACCTCTGTGACCTCTGTGTGACCTCTGTGAGATCTCTATGACCTCTGTGAGATCTCAGTGACCTCTGTGAGACCTCTGTGACCACTGTGACCTCTGTGAGACGTCTATGACCTCTGTGACCACTGTGTGACCTCTGTGAGACCTCTGTGACCACTGTGACCTGTGTGAAACGTCTATGACCTCTGTGAGATCTCTATGACCTCTTGTGAGATATCTATGACCTCTGTGACCTCTGTGAGATCTCTGTGACCAGTGTGACCTCTGTGTGACCTCTGTGAGATGTCTATGACCTCTGTGACCACTGTGTGACCTCTGTGAGACCTCTGTGACCACTGTGACCTGTGTGAAACGTCTATGACCTCTGTGAGACCTCTATGACCTCTGTGACCTCTGTGTGACCTCTGTGAGACCTCTGTGACCACTGTGACCTCTGTGAGACGTCTATGACCTCTGTGAGATCTCTATGACCTCTGTGAGATCTCTATGACCTCTGTGAGATCTCTGTGACCTCTGTGAGATCTCGGTGACCACTGTGACCTCTGTGTGACCTCTGTGAGACGTCTATGACCACTGTGACCTCTGTGACACGTCTATGACCTCTGTGACCTCTGTGTGACCTCTGTGAGACGTCTATGACCTCTGTGAGATGTCTATGACCTCTGTGACCTCTGTGAGACCTCTGTGACCAGTGTGACCTCTGTGTGACCTCTGTAAGACGTGTACGTCTTCTGTGACCTCTGTGACACGTCTATGACCTCTGTGACCTCTGTGTGACCTCTGTGAGATCTCTATGACCTCTGTGAGATCTCAGTGACCTCTGTGAGACCTCTGTGACCACTGTGACCTCTGTGAGACGTCTATGACCTCTGTGACCACTGTGTGACCTCTGTGAGACCTCTGTGACCACTGTGACCTGTGTGAAACGTCTATGACCTCTGTGAGATCTCTATGACCTCTGTGAGATCTCTATTACCTCTGTGACCTCTGCGAGGCCTCTGTGAGACCTCTGTGACCACTGTGACCTCTGTGAGATCTCTATGACCTCTGTGAGATCTCTGTGACCTCTGTGACCTCTGTGTGACCTCTGTGACCACTGTGACCTCTGTGATACGTCTATGACCTCTGTGAGGTCTCTATGACCTCTGTGACCTCTGTGAGGCCTCTGTGAGACCTCTGTGACCACTGTGACATCTATGAAGCGTCTATGACCTCTGTGAGACCTCTATGACCTCTGTGACCTCTGTGTGACCTCTGTGAGACCTATGTGACCACTGTGACCTCTGTGAGATCTCTATGACCTCTGTGACCTCTGTGTGACCTCTGTGACCACTGTGACCTCTGTGAGATATCTATGACCTCTGTGACCTCTGTGACCACTGTGACCTCTGTGAGATCTCTATGACCTCTGTGAGATCTCTATGACCTCTGTGAGACCTCTGTGACCACTGTGACCTCTGTGTGACCTCTGTGAGATATCTATGACCTCTGTGACCTCTGTGAGATCTCTGTGACCACTGTGACCTCTGTGTGACCTCTGTGAGACCTCTGTGACCACTGTGACCTCTGTGAGACGTCTATGACCTCTGTGAGATCTCTATGACCTCTGTGAGATCTCTGTGGCCACTGTGACCTCTGTGAGACGTCTATGACCTCTGTGAGATCTCTATGACCTCTGTGAGATCTCTATGACCTCTGTGAGATCTCTGTGACCACTGTGACCTCTGTGTGACCTCTGTGAGACCTCTGTGACCACTGTGACCTCTGTGAGACGTCTATGACCTCTGTGAGATCTCTGTGACCACTGTGACCTCTGTGTGACCTCTGTGAGACGTCTATGACCTCTTGTGAGATATCTATGACCTCTGTGACCTCTGTGAGATCTCTGTGACCAGTGTGACCTCTGTGTGACCTCTGTGAGATGTCTATGACCTCTGTGACCACTGTGTGACCTCTGTGAGACCTCTGTGACCACTGTGACCTGTGTGAAACGTCTATGACCTCTGTGAGACCTCTATGACCTCTGTGACCTCTGTGTGACCTCTGTGAGACCTCTGTGACCACTGTGACCTCTGTGAGACGTCTATGACCTCTGTGAGATCTCTATGACCTCTGTGAGATCTCTATGACCTCTGTGAGATCTCTGTGACCTCTGTGAGATCTCGGTGACCACTGTGACCTCTGTGTGACCTCTGTGAGACGTCTATGACCACTGTGACCTCTGTGACACGTCTATGACCTCTGTGACCTCTGTGTGACCTCTGTGAGACGTCTATGACCTCTGTGAGATGTCTATGACCTCTGTGACCTCTGTGAGACCTCTGTGACCAGTGTGACCTCTGTGTGACCTCTGTAAGACGTGTACGTCTTCTGTGACCTCTGTGACACGTCTATGACCTCTGTGACCTCTGTGTGACCTCTGTGAGATCTCTATGACCTCTGTGAGATCTCAGTGACCTCTGTGAGATCTCGGTGACCACTGTGACCTCTGTAAGACCTCTATGAGACGTCTATGACCTCTGTGACCACTGTGTGACATCTGTGAGACCTCTGTGACCACTGTGACCTCTGTGAGACGTCTATGACCTCTGTGACCACTGTGTGACCTCTGTGAGACCTCTGTGACCACTGTGACCTGTGTGAAACGTCTATGACCTTTGTGAGACCTCTATGACCTCTGTGACCTCTGTGTGACCTCTGTGAGACCTCTGTGACCACTGTGACCTCTGTGAGACGTCTATGACCTCTGTGAGATCTCTATGACCTCTGTGAGATCTCTATGACCTCTGTGAGATCTCTATTACCTCTGTGACCTCTGCGAGGCCTCTGTGAGACCTCTGTGACCACTGTGACCTCTGTGAGATCTCTATGACCTCTGTGAGATCTCTGTGACCACTGTGACCTCTGTGACCTCTGTGTGACCTCTGTGACCACTGTGACCTCTGTGATACGTGTATGACCTCTGTGAGGTCTCTATGACCTCTGTGACCTCTGTGAGGCCTCTGTGAGACCTCTGTGACCACTGTGACATCTATGAAGCGTCTATGACCTCTGTGAGACCTCTATGACCTCTGTGACCTCTGTGTGACCTCTGTGAGACCTATGTGACCACTGTGACCTCTGTGACATCTCTATGACCTCTGTGACCTCTGTGTGACCTCTGTGACCACTGTGACCTCTGTGAGATATCTATGACCTCTGTGACCTCTGTGACCACTGTGACCTCTGTGAGATCTCTATGACCTCTGTGAGATCTCTATGACCTCTGTGAGACCTCTGTGACCACTGTGACCTCTGTGTGACCTCTGTGAGATATCTATGACCTCTGTGACCTCTGTGAGATCTCTGTGACCACTGTGACCTATGTGTGACCTCTGTGAGACGTCTATGACCTCTGTGAGACGTCTATGACCTCTGTGAGATTTCTATGACCTCTGTGAGATCTCTATGACCTCTGTGAGATCTCTATGACCTCTGTGAGATCTCTGTGACCGCTGTGATCTCTGTGAGACCTCTGTGAGACGTCTATGACCTCTGTGAGATCTCTGTGACCACTGTGACCTCTGTGTGACCTCTGTGAGACCTCTGTGACCACTGTGACCTCTGTGAGACGTCTATGACCTCTGTGAGATCTCTATGACCTCTGTGAGATCTCTGTGACCACTGTGACCTCTGTGACGTCTGTGTGACCTCTGTGACCACTGTGACCTCTGTGAGACGTTTATGACCTCTGTGACCTCTGTGTGACATCTGTGAGACCTCTGTGACCACTGTGACCTCTGTGTGACCTCTGTGAGACGTCTATGACCTCTTGTGAGATATCTATGACCTCTGTGACCTCTGTGAGATCTCTGTGACCAGTGTTACCTCTGTGTGACCTTTGTGACCACTGTGACCTGTGTGAAACGTCTATGACCTCTGTGTGATCTCTATGACCTCTGTGAGATCTCTATGACCTCTGTGAGATCTCTGTGACCACTGTGACCTCTGTGTGACCTTTGTAAGACGTCTATGACCACTGTGACCTCTGTGACACGTCTATGACCTCTGTGACCTCTGTGTGACCTCTGTGAGACGTCTATGACCTCTGTGAGATATCTATGACCTCTGTGACCTCTGTGAGGAATCTGTGAGACCTCTGTGACCTCTGTGAGACGTCTATGACCTCTGTGAGATCTCTATGACCTCTGTGAGATCTCTATGACCTCTGTGAGATCTCTATGACCTCTGTGAGACCTCTGTGACCACTGTGACCTCTGTGTGACCTCTGTGAGATATCTATGACCTCTGTGACCTCTGTGAGATCTCTGTGACCATTGTGACCTATGTGTGACCTGTGTGAGACGTCTATGACCTCTGTGAGACGTCTATGACCTCTGTGAGATTTCTATGACCTCTGTGAGATCTCTATGACCTCTGTGAGATCTCTATGACATCTGTGAGATCTCTGTGACCGCTGTGACCTCTGTGAGACCTCTGTGAGATCTCTATGACCTCTGTGAGATCTCTGTGACCGCTGTGACCTCTGTGAGACCTCTGTGAGACGTCTATGACCTCTGTGAGATATCTATGACCTCTGTGACCTCTGTGAGGAATCTGTGAGACCTCTGTGACCTCTGTGAGACGTCTATGACCTCTGTGAGATCTCTATGACCTCTGTGAGATCTCTATGACCTCTGTGAGATCTCTATGACCTCTGTGAGACCTCTGTGACCACTGTGACCTCTGTGTGACCTCTGTGAGATATCTATGACCTCTGTGACCTCTGTGAGATCTCTGTGACCATTGTGACCTATGTGTGACCTGTGTGAGACGTCTATGGCCTCTGTGAGACGTCTATGACCTCTGTGAGATTTCTATGACCTCTGTGAGATCTCTATGACCTCTGTGAGATCTCTATGACATCTGTGAGATCTCTGTGACCGCTGTGACCTCTGTGAGACCTCTGTGAGATCTCTATGACCTCTGTGAGATCTCTGTGACCGCTGTGACCTCTGTGAGACCTCTGTGAGACGTCTATGACCTCTGTGAGATCTCTGTGACCACTGTGACCTCTGTGTGACCTCTGTGAGACCTCTGTGACCACTGTGACCTCTGTGAGACGTCTATGACCTCTGTGAGATCTCTATGACCTCTGTGAGATCTCTGTGACCACTGTGACCTCTGTGACCTCTGTGTGACCTCTGTGAGACGTCTATGACCTCTGTGACCTCTGTGTGACATCTGTGAGACCTCTGTGACCACTGTGACCTCTGTGTGACCTCTGTGCGACGTCTATGACCTCTTGTGAGATATCTATGACCTCTGTGACCTCTGTGAGATCGCTGTGACCAGTGTGACCTCTGTGTGACCTCTGTGAGACCTCTGTGACCACTGTGACCTCTGTGAGACGTCTATGACCTCTGTGAGATCTCTATGACCTCTGTGAGATCTCTATGACCTCTGTGAGATCTCTGTGACCACTGTGACCTCTGTGTGACCTCTGTGAGACCTCTGTGACCACTGTGACCTCTGTGAGACGTCTATGACCTCTGTGAGATCTCTATGACCTCTGTGACCACTGTGTGACCTCTGTGAGACCTCTGTGACCACTGTGACCTGTGTGAAACGTCTATGACCTTTGTGAGACCTCTATGACCTCTGTGACCTCTGTGTGACCTCTGTGAGACCTCTGTGACCACTGTGACCTCTGTGAGACGTCTATGACCTCTGTGAGATCTCTATGACCTCTGTGAGATCTCTATGACCTCTGTGAGATCTCTATTACCTCTGTGACCTCTGCGAGGCCTCTGTGAGACCTCTGTGACCACTGTGACCTCTGTGAGATCTCTATGACCTCTGTGAGATCTCTGTGACCACTGTGACCTCTGTGACCTCTGTGTGACCTCTGTGACCACTGTGACCTCTGTGATACGTGTATGACCTCTGTGAGGTCTCTATGACCTCTGTGACCTCTGTGAGGCCTCTGTGAGACCTCTGTGACCACTGTGACATCTATGAAGCGTCTATGACCTCTGTGAGACCTCTATGACCTCTGTGACCTCTGTGTGACCTCTGTGAGACCTATGTGACCACTGTGACCTCTGTGACATCTCTATGACCTCTGTGACCTCTGTGTGACCTCTGTGACCACTGTGACCTCTGTGAGATATCTATGACCTCTGTGACCTCTGTGACCACTGTGACCTCTGTGAGATCTCTATGACCTCTGTGAGATCTCTATGACCTCTGTGAGACCTCTGTGACCACTGTGACCTCTGTGTGACCTCTGTGAGATATCTACGACCTCTGTGACCTCTGTGAGATCTCTGTGACCACTGTGACCTATGTGTGACCTCTGTGAGACGTCTATGACCTCTGTGAGACGTCTATGACCTCTGTGAGATTTCTATGACCTCTGTGAGATCTCTATGACCTCTCTGAGATCTCTATGACCTCTGTGAGATCTCTGTGACCGCTGTGATCTCTGTGAGACCTCTGTGAGACGTCTATGACCTCTGTGAGATCTCTGTGACCACTGTGACCTCTGTGTGACCTCTGTGAGACCTCTGTGACCACTGTGACCTCTGTGAGACGTCTATGACCTCTGTGAGATCTCTATGACCTCTGTGAGATCTCTGTGACCACTGTGACCTCTGTGACGTCTGTGTGACCTCTGTGACCACTGTGACCTCTGTGAGACGTTTATGACCTCTGTGACCTCTGTGTGACATCTGTGAGACCTCTGTGACCACTGTGACCTCTGTGTGACCTCTGTGAGACGTCTATGACCTCTTGTGAGATATCTATGACCTCTGTGACCTCTGTGAGATCTCTGTGACCAGTGTTACCTCTGTGTGACCTTTGTGACCACTGTGACCTGTGTGAAACGTCTATGACCTCTGTGTGATCTCTATGACCTCTGTGAGATCTCTATGACCTCTGTGAGATCTCTGTGACCACTGTGACCTCTGTGTGACCTTTGTAAGACGTCTATGACCACTGTGACCTCTGTGACACGTCTATGACCTCTGTGACCTCTGTGTGACCTCTGTGAGACGTCTATGACCTCTGTGAGATATCTATGACCTCTGTGACCTCTGTGAGGAATCTGTGAGACCTCTGTGACCTCTGTGAGACGTCTATGACCTCTGTGAGATCTCTATGACCTCTGTGAGATCTCTATGACCTCTGTGAGATCTCTATGACCTCTGTGAGACCTCTGTGACCACTGTGACCTCTGTGTGACCTCTGTGAGATATCTATGACCTCTGTGACCTCTGTGAGATCTCTGTGACCATTGTGACCTATGTGTGACCTGTGTGAGACGTCTATGACCTCTGTGAGACGTCTATGACCTCTGTGAGATTTCTATGACCTCTGTGAGATCTCTATGACCTCTGTGAGATCTCTATGACATCTGTGAGATCTCTGTGACCGCTGTGACCTCTGTGAGACCTCTGTGAGATCTCTATGACCTCTGTGAGATCTCTGTGACCGCTGTGACCTCTGTGAGACCTCTGTGAGACGTCTATGACCTCTGTGAGATATCTATGACCTCTGTGACCTCTGTGAGGAATCTGTGAGACCTCTGTGACCTCTGTGAGACGTCTATGACCTCTGTGAGATCTCTATGACCTCTGTGAGATCTCTATGACCTCTGTGAGATCTCTATGACCTCTGTGAGACCTCTGTGACCACTGTGACCTCTGTGTGACCTCTGTGAGATATCTATGACCTCTGTGACCTCTGTGAGATCTCTGTGACCATTGTGACCTATGTGTGACCTGTGTGAGACGTCTATGGCCTCTGTGAGACGTCTATGACCTCTGTGAGATTTCTATGACCTCTGTGAGATCTCTATGACCTCTGTGAGATCTCTATGACATCTGTGAGATCTCTGTGACCGCTGTGACCTCTGTGAGACCTCTGTGAGATCTCTATGACCTCTGTGAGATCTCTGTGACCGCTGTGACCTCTGTGAGACCTCTGTGAGACGTCTATGACCTCTGTGAGATCTCTGTGACCACTGTGACCTCTGTGTGACCTCTGTGAGACCTCTGTGACCACTGTGACCTCTGTGAGACGTCTATGACCTCTGTGAGATCTCTATGACCTCTGTGAGATCTCTGTGACCACTGTGACCTCTGTGACCTCTGTGTGACCTCTGTGAGACGTCTATGACCTCTGTGACCTCTGTGTGACATCTGTGAGACCTCTGTGACCACTGTGACCTCTGTGTGACCTCTGTGCGACGTCTATGACCTCTTGTGAGATATCTATGACCTCTGTGACCTCTGTGAGATCGCTGTGACCAGTGTGACCTCTGTGTGACCTCTGTGAGACCTCTGTGACCACTGTGACCTCTGTGAGACGTCTATGACCTCTGTGAGATCTCTATGACCTCTGTGAGATCTCTATGACCTCTGTGAGATCTCTGTGACCACTGTGACCTCTGTGTGACCTCTGTGAGACCTCTGTGACCACTGTGACCTCTGTGAGACGTCTATGACCTCTGTGAGATCTCTATGACCTCTGTGAGATCTCTGTGACCACTGTGACCTCTGTGTGACCTCTGTGAGACCTCTGTGACCACTGTGACCTCTGTGAGACGTCTATGACCTCTGTGAGATCTCTATGACCTCTGTGAGATCTCTGTGACCACTGTGACCTCTGTGACCTCTGTGTGACCTCTGTGAGACGTCTATGACCTCTGTGACCTCTGTGTGACATCTGTGAGACCTCTGTGACCACTGTGACCTCTGTGTGACCTCTGTGCGACGTCTATGACCTCTTGTGAGATATCTATGACCTCTGTGACCTCTGTGAGATCGCTGTGACCAGTGTGACCTCTGTGTGACCTCTGTGAGACCTCTGTGACCACTGTGACCTCTGTGAGACGTCTATGACCTCTGTGAGATCTCTATGACCTCTGTGAGATCTCTATGACCTCTGTGAGATCTCTGTGACCACTGTGACCTCTGTGTGACCTCTGTGAGACCTCTGTGACCACTGTGACCTCTGTGAGACGTCTATGACCTCTGTGAGATCTCTATGACCTCTGTGAGATCTCTGTGACCACTGTGACCTCTGTGAGACGTCTATGACCTCTGTGAGATCTCTATGACCTCTGTGAGATCTCTATGACCTCTGTGAGATCTCTGTGACCACTGTGACCTCTGTGTGACCTTTGTAAGACGTCTATGACCACTGTGACCTCTGTGACACGTCTATGACCTCTGTGACCTCTGTGTGACCTCTGTGAGACGTCTATGACCTCTGTGAGATATCTATGACCTCTGTGACCTCTGTGAGGCCTCTGTGAGACCTCTGTGACCACTGTGACCTCTGTGTGACCTCTGTGAGACGTCTATGACCTCTGTGACCTCTGTGTGACATCTGTGAGACCTCTGTGACCACTGTGAGACGTCTATGACCTCTGTGACCTCTGTGTGACATCTGTGAGACCTCTGTGACCACTGTGACCTCTGTGAGACGTCTATGACCTCTGTGAGACGTCTATGACCTCTGTGAGATCTCTATGACCTCTGTGAGATGTCTATGACCTCTGTGACCTCTGTGAGACCTCTGTGACCAGTGTGACCTCTGTGTGACCTCTGTAAGACGTGTACGTCTTCTGTGACCTCTGTGACACGTCTATGACCTCTGTGACCTCTGTGTGACCTCTGTGAGATCTCTATGACCTCTGTGACCTCTGTGTGACATCTGTGAGACCTCTGTGACCACTGTGACCTCTGTGAGACGTCTATGACCTCTGTGACCACTGTGTGACCTCTGTGAGACCTCTGTGACCACTGTGACCTGTGTGAAACGTCTATGACCTCTGTGAGACCTCTATGACCTCTGTGACCTCTGTGTGACCTCTGTGAGACCTCTGTGACCACTGTGACCTCTGTGACCTCTGTGTGACCTCTGTGACCACTGTGACCTCTGTGAGACGTCTATGACCTCTGTGAGATCTCTATGACCTCTGTGAGATCTCTATGACCTCTGTGAGATCTCTGTGACAACTGTGACCTCTGTGTGACCTCTGTGAGACGTCTATGACCACTGTGACCTCTGTGACACGTCTATGACGTCTGTGACCTCTGTGTGACCTCTGTGAGACGTCTATGACCTCTGTGAGATGTCTATGACCTCTGTGACCTCTGTGAGACCTCTGTGACCAGTGTGACCTCTGTGTGACCTCTGTAAGACGTGTACGTCTTCTGTGACCTCTGTGACACGTCTATGACCTCTGTGACCTCTGTGTGACCTCTGTGACCACTGTGACCTCTGTGAGACGTCTATGACCTCTGTGACCTCTGTGTGACATCTGTGAGACCTCTGTGACCACTGTGACCTCTGTGAGACGTCTATGACCTCTGTGAGATCTCTATGACCTCTGTGAGATCTCTATGACCTCTGTGAGATCTCTGTGACCACTGTGACCTCTGTGTGACCTTTGTAAGACGTCTATGACCACTATGACCTCTGTGACACGTCTATGACCTCTGTGACCTCTGTGTGACCTCTGTGAGACGTCTATGACCTCTGTGAGATATCTATGACCTCTGTGACCTCTGTGAGGCCTCTGTGAGACCTCTGTGACCACTGTGACCTCTGTGTGACCTCTGTGAGACGTCTATGACCTCTGTGACCTCTGTGTGACATCTGTGAGACCTCTGTGACCACTGTGAGACGTCTATGACCTCTGTGACCTCTGTGTGACATCTGTGAGACCTCTGTGACCACTGTGACCTCTGTGAGACGTCTATGACCTCTGTGAGACGTCTATGACCTCTGTGAGATCTCTATGACCTCTGTGAGATGTCTATGACCTCTGTGACCTCTGTGAGACCTCTGTGACCAGTGTGACCTCTGTGTGACCTCTGTAAGACGTGTACGTCTTCTGTGACCTCTGTGACACGTCTATGACCTCTGTGACCTCTGTGTGACCTCTGTGAGATCTCTATGACCTCTGTGACCTCTGTGTGACATCTGTGAGACCTCTGTGACCACTGTGACCTCTGTGAGACGTCTATGACCTCTGTGACCACTGTGTGACCTCTGTGAGACCTCTGTGACCACTGTGACCTGTGTGAAACGTCTATGACCTCTGTGAGACCTCTATGACCTCTGTGACCTCTGTGTGACCTCTGTGAGACCTCTGTGACCACTGTGACCTCTGTGACCTCTGTGTGACCTCTGTGACCACTGTGACCTCTGTGAGACGTCTATGACCTCTGTGAGATCTCTATGACCTCTGTGAGATCTCTATGACCTCTGTGAGATCTCTGTGACAACTGTGACCTCTGTGTGACCTCTGTGAGACGTCTATGACCACTGTGACCTCTGTGACACGTCTATGACGTCTGTGACCTCTGTGTGACCTCTGTGAGACGTCTATGACCTCTGTGAGATGTCTATGACCTCTGTGACCTCTGTGAGACCTCTGTGACCAGTGTGACCTCTGTGTGACCTCTGTAAGACGTGTACGTCTTCTGTGACCTCTGTGACACGTCTATGACCTCTGTGACCTCTGTGTGACCTCTGTGACCACTGTGACCTCTGTGAGACGTTTATGACCTCTGTGACCTCTGTGTGACATCTGTGAGACCTCTGTGACCACTGTGACCTCTGTGTGACCTCTGTGAGACGTCTATGACCTCTTGTGAGATATCTATGACCTCTGTGACCTCTGGGAGATCTCTGTGACCAGTGTGACCTCTGTGTGACCTCTGTGAGACGTCTATGACCTCTGTGACCACTGTGTGACCTCTGTGAGACCTCTGTGACCACTGTGACCTGTGTGAAACGTCTATGACCTCTGTGAGACCTCTATGACCTCTGTGACCTCTGTGTGACCTCTGTGAGACGTCTGTGACCACTGTGACCTCTGTGAGATCGCTGTGACCAGTGTGACCTCTGTGTGACCTCTGTGAGACCTCTGTGACCACTGTGACCTCTGTGAGACGTCTATGACCTCTGTGAGATCTCTATGACCTCTGTGAGATCTCTATGACCTCTGTGAGATATCTGTGACCACTGTGACCTCTGTGTGACCTCTGTGAGACCTCTGTGACCACTGTGACCTCTGTGAGACGTCTATGACCTCTGTGAGATCTCTATGACCTCTGTGAGATCTCTATGACCTCTGTGAGATCTCTGTGACCACTGTGACCTCTGTGACCTCTGTGTGACCTCTGTGACCACTGTGACCTCTGTGAGACGTTTATGACCTCTGTGACCTCTGTGTGACATCTGTGAGACCTCTGTGACCACTGTGACCTCTGTGTGACCTCTGTGAGACGTCTATGACCTCTTGTGAGATATCTATGACCTCTGTGACCTCTGTGAGATCTCTGTGACCAGTGTGACCTCTGTGTGACCTCTGTGAGACGTCTATGACTTCTGTGACCACTGTGTGACCTCTGTGAGACCTCTGTGACCACTGTGACCTGTGTGAAACGTCTATGACCTCTGTGAGACCTCTATGACCTCTGTGACCTCTGTGTGACCTCTGTGAGACCTCTGTGACCACTGTGACCTCTGTGAGACGTCTATGACCTCTGTGACCTCTGTGTGACATCTGTGAGACCTCTGTGACCACTGTGACCTCTGTGAGACGTCTATGACCTCTGTGAGATCTCTATGACCTCTGTGAGATCTCTATGACCTCTGTGAGATCTCTGTGACCACTGTGACCTCTGTGTGACCTTTGTAAGACGTCTATGACCACTGTGACCTCTGTGACACGTCTATGACCTCTGTGACCTCTGTGTGACCTCTGTGAGACGTCTATGACCTCTGTGAGATATCTATGACCTCTGTGACCTCTGTGAGGCCTCTGTGAGACCTCTGTGACCACTGTGACCTCTGTGTGACCTCTGTGAGACGTCTATGACCTCTGTGACCTCTGTGTGACATCTGTGAGACCTCTGTGACCACTGTGAGACGTCTATGACCTCTGTGACCTCTGTGTGACATCTGTGAGACCTCTGTGACCACTGTGACCTCTGTGAGACGTCTATGACCTCTGTGAGACGTCTATGACCTCTGTGAGATCTCTATGACCTCTGTGAGATGTCTATGACCTCTGTGACCTCTGTGAGACCTCTGTGACCAGTGTGACCTCTGTGTGACCTCTGTAAGACGTGTACGTCTTCTGTGACCTCTGTGACACGTCTATGACCTCTGTGACCTCTGTGTGACCTCTGTGAGATCTCTATGACCTCTGTGACCTCTGTGTGACATCTGTGAGACCTCTGTGACCACTGTGACCTCTGTGAGACGTCTATGACCTCTGTGACCACTGTGTGACCTCTGTGAGACCTCTGTGACCACTGTGACCTGTGTGAAACGTCTATGACCTCTGTGAGACCTCTATGACCTCTGTGACCTCTGTGTGACCTCTGTGAGACCTCTGTGACCACTGTGACCTCTGTGACCTCTGTGTGACCTCTGTGACCACTGTGACCTCTGTGAGACGTCTATGACCTCTGTGAGATCTCTATGACCTCTGTGAGATCTCTATGACCTCTGTGAGATCTCTGTGACAACTGTGACCTCTGTGTGACCTCTGTGAGACGTCTATGACCACTGTGACCTCTGTGACACGTCTATGACGTCTGTGACCTCTGTGTGACCTCTGTGAGACGTCTATGACCTCTGTGAGATGTCTATGACCTCTGTGACCTCTGTGAGACCTCTGTGACCAGTGTGACCTCTGTGTGACCTCTGTAAGACGTGTACGTCTTCTGTGACCTCTGTGACACGTCTATGACCTCTGTGACCTCTGTGTGACCTCTGTGACCACTGTGACCTCTGTGAGACGTTTATGACCTCTGTGACCTCTGTGTGACATCTGTGAGACCTCTGTGACCACTGTGACCTCTGTGTGACCTCTGTGAGACGTCTATGACCTCTTGTGAGATATCTATGACCTCTGTGACCTCTGGGAGATCTCTGTGACCAGTGTGACCTCTGTGTGACCTCTGTGAGACGTCTATGACCTCTGTGACCACTGTGTGACCTCTGTGAGACCTCTGTGACCACTGTGACCTGTGTGAAACGTCTATGACCTCTGTGAGACCTCTATGACCTCTGTGACCTCTGTGTGACCTCTGTGAGACGTCTGTGACCACTGTGACCTCTGTGAGATCGCTGTGACCAGTGTGACCTCTGTGTGACCTCTGTGAGACCTCTGTGACCACTGTGACCTCTGTGAGACGTCTATGACCTCTGTGAGATCTCTATGACCTCTGTGAGATCTCTATGACCTCTGTGAGATATCTGTGACCACTGTGACCTCTGTGTGACCTCTGTGAGACCTCTGTGACCACTGTGACCTCTGTGAGACGTCTATGACCTCTGTGAGATCTCTATGACCTCTGTGAGATCTCTGTGACCACTGTGACCTCTGTGAGACGTCTATGACCTCTGTGAGATCTCTATGACCTCTGTGAGATCTCTATGACCTCTGTGAGATCTCTGTGACCACTGTGACCTCTGTGTGACCTCTGTGAGACCTCTGTGACCACTGTGACCTCTGTGAGACGTCTATGACCTCTGTGAGATCTCTATGACCTCTGTGAGATCTCTGTGACCACTGTGACCTCTGTGACCTCTGTGTGACCTCTGTGACCACTGTGACCTCTGTGAGACGTTTATGACCTCTGTGACCTCTGTGTGACATCTGTGAGACCTCTGTGACCACTGTGACCTCTGTGTGACCTCTGTGAGACGTCTATGACCTCTTGTGAGATATCTATGACCTCTGTGACCTCTGTGAGATCTCTGTGACCAGTGTGACCTCTGTGTGACCTCTGTGAGACGTCTATGACTTCTGTGACCACTGTGTGACCTCTGTGAGACCTCTGTGACCACTGTGACCTGTGTGAAACGTCTATGACCTCTGTGAGACCTCTATGACCTCTGTGACCTCTGTGTGACCTCTGTGAGACCTCTGTGACCACTGTGACCTCTGTGAGACGTCTATGACCTCTGTGACCTCTGTGTGACATCTGTGAGACCTCTGTGACCACTGTGACCTCTGTGAGACGTCTATGACCTCTGTGAGATCTCTATGACCTCTGTGAGATCTCTATGACCTCTGTGAGATCTCTGTGACCACTGTGACCTCTGTGTGACCTTTGTAAGACGTCTATGACCACTGTGACCTCTGTGACACGTCTATGACCTCTGTGACCTCTGTGTGACCTCTGTGAGACGTCTATGACCTCTGTGAGATATCTATGACCTCTGTGACCTCTGTGAGGCCTCTGTGAGACCTCTGTGACCACTGTGACCTCTGTGTGACCTCTGTGAGACGTCTATGACCTCTGTGACCTCTGTGTGACATCTGTGAGACCTCTGTGACCACTGTGACCTCTGTGAGACGTCTATGACCTCTGTGACCACTGTGTGACCTCTGTGAGACCTCTGTGACCACTGTGACCTGTGTGAAACGTCTATGACCTTTGTGAGACCTCTATGACCTCTGTGACCTCTGTGTGACCTCTGTGAGACCTCTGTGACCACTGTGACCTCTGTGAGACGTCTATGACCTCTGTGAGATCTCTATGACCTCTGTGAGATCTCTATGACCTCTGTGAGATCTCTATTACCTCTGTGACCTCTGCGAGGCCTCTGTGAGACCTCTGTGACCACTGTGACCTCTGTGAGATCTCTATGACCTCTGTGAGATCTCTGTGACCACTGTGACCTCTGTGACCTCTGTGTGACCTCTGTGACCACTGTGACCTCTGTGATACGTCTATGACCTCTGTGAGGTCTCTATGACCTCTGTGACCTCTGTGAGGCCTCTGTGAGACCTCTGTGACCACTGTGACATCTATGAAGCGTCTATGACCTCTGTGAGACCTCTATGACCTCTGTGACCTCTGTGTGACCTCTGTGAGACCTATGTGACCACTGTGACCTCTGTGAGATCTCTATGACCTCTGTGACCTCTGTGTGACCTCTGTGACCACTGTGACCTCTGTGAGATATCTATGACCTCTGTGACCTCTGTGACCACTGTGACCTCTGTGAGACGTCTATGACCTCTGTGAGACGTCTATGACCTCTGTGAGATCTCTATGACCTCTGTGAGATCTCTATGACCTCTGTGAGATCTCTATGACCTCTGTGAGACCTCTGTGACCACTGTGACCTCTGTGTGACCTCTGTGAGATATCTATGACCTCTGTGACCTCTGTGAGATCTCTGTGACCACTGTGACCTATGTGTGACCTCTGTGAGACGTCTATGACCTCTGTGAGACGTCTATGACCTCTGTGAGATTTCTATGACCTCTGTGAGATCTCTATGACCTCTGTGAGATCTCTATGACATCTGTGAGATCTCTGTGACCGCTGTGACCTCTGTGAGACTTCTGTGAGATCTCTATGACCTCTGTGAGATCTCTGTGACCGCTGTGACCTCTGTGAGACCTCTGTGAGACGTCTATGACCTCTGTGAGATCTCTGTGACCACTGTGACCTCTGTGTGACCTCTGTGAGACCTCTGTGACCACTGTGACCTCTGTGAGACGTCTATGACCTCTGTGAGATCTCTATGACCTCTGTGAGATCGCTGTGACCACTGTGACCTCTGTGACGTCTGTGTGACCTCTGTGACCACTGTGACCTCTGTGAGACGTTTATGACCTCTGTGACCTCTGTGTGACATCTGTGAGACCTCTGTGACCACTGTGACCTCTGTGTGACCTCTGTGAGACGTCTATGACCTCTTGTGAGATATCTATGACCTCTGTGACCTCTGTGAGATCTCTGTGACCAGTGTGACCTCTGTGTGACCTCTGTGACCACTGTGACCTGTGTGAAACGTCTATGACCTCTGTGAGATCTCTATGACCTCTGTGAGATCTCTATGACCTCTGTGACCTCTGTGAGATCTCTGTGACCAGTGTGACCTCTGTGTGACCTCTGTGAGATGTCTATGACCTCTGTGACCACTGTGTGACCTCTGTGAGACCTCTGTGACCACTGTGACCTGTGTGAAACGTCTATGACCTCTGTGAGACCTCTATGACCTCTGTGACCTCTGTGTGACCTCTGTGAGACCTCTGTGACCACTGTGACCTCTGTGAGACGTCTATGACCTCTGTGAGATCTCTATGACCTCTGTGAGATCTCTATGACCTCTGTGAGATCTCTGTGACCTCTGTGAGATCTCTGTGACCGCTGTGACCTCTGTGAGACCTCTGTGAGACGTCTATGACCTCTGTGAGATCTCTGTGACCACTGTGACCTCTGTGTGACCTCTGTGAGACCTCTGTGACCACTGTGACCTCTGTGAGACGTCTATGACCTCTGTGAGATCTCTATGACCTCTGTGAGATCGCTGTGACCACTGTGACCTCTGTGACGTCTGTGTGACCTCTGTGACCACTGTGACCTCTGTGAGACGTTTATGACCTCTGTGACCTCTGTGTGACATCTGTGAGACCTCTGTGACCACTGTGACCTCTGTGTGACCTCTGTGAGACGTCTATGACCTCTTGTGAGATATCTATGACCTCTGTGACCTCTGTGAGATCTCTGTGACCAGTGTGACCTCTGTGTGACCTCTGTGACCACTGTGACCTGTGTGAAACGTCTATGACCTCTGTGAGATCTCTATGACCTCTGTGAGATCTCTATGACCTCTGTGACCTCTGTGAGATCTCTGTGACCAGTGTGACCTCTGTGTGACCTCTGTGAGATGTCTATGACCTCTGTGACCACTGTGTGACCTCTGTGAGACCTCTGTGACCACTGTGACCTGTGTGAAACGTCTATGACCTCTGTGAGACCTCTATGACCTCTGTGACCTCTGTGTGACCTCTGTGAGACCTCTGTGACCACTGTGACCTCTGTGAGACGTCTATGACCTCTGTGAGATCTCTATGACCTCTGTGAGATCTCTATGACCTCTGTGAGATCTCTGTGACCTCTGTGAGATCTCGGTGACCACTGTGACCTCTGTGTGACCTCTGTGAGACGTCTATGACCACTGTGACCTCTGTGACACGTCTATGACCTCTGTGACCTCTGTGTGACCTCTGTGAGACGTCTATGACCTCTGTGAGATGTCTATGACCTCTGTGACCTCTGTGAGACCTCTGTGACCAGTGTGACCTCTGTGTGACCTCTGTAAGACGTGTACGTCTTCTGTGACCTCTGTGACACGTCTATGACCTCTGTGACCTCTGTGTGACCTCTGTGAGATCTCTATGACCTCTGTGAGATCTCAGTGACCTCTGTGAGATCTCGGTGACCACTGTGACCTCTGTAAGACCTCTATGAGACGTCTATGACCTCTGTGACCACTGTGTGACATCTGTGAGACCTCTGTGACCACTGTGACCTCTGTGAGACGTCTATGACCTCTGTGACCACTGTGTGACCTCTGTGAGACCTCTGTGACCACTGTGACCTGTGTGAAACGTCTATGACCTTTGTGAGACCTCTATGACCTCTGTGACCTCTGTGTGACCTCTGTGAGACCTCTGTGACCACTGTGACCTCTGTGAGACGTCTATGACCTCTGTGAGATCTCTATGACCTCTGTGAGATCTCTATGACCTCTGTGAGATCTCTATTACCTCTGTGACCTCTGCGAGGCCTCTGTGAGACCTCTGTGACCACTGTGACCTCTGTGAGATCTCTATGACCTCTGTGAGATCTCTGTGACCACTGTGACCTCTGTGACCTCTGTGTGACCTCTGTGACCACTGTGACCTCTGTGATACGTCTATGACCTCTGTGAGGTCTCTATGACCTCTGTGACCTCTGTGAGGCCTCTGTGAGACCTCTGTGACCACTGTGACATCTATGAAGCGTCTATGACCTCTGTGAGACCTCTATGACCTCTGTGACCTCTGTGTGACCTCTGTGAGACCTATGTGACCACTGTGACCTCTGTGAGATCTCTATGACCTCTGTGACCTCTGTGTGACCTCTGTGACCACTGTGACCTCTGTGAGATATCTATGACCTCTGTGACCTCTGTGACCACTGTGACCTCTGTGAGACGTCTATGACCTCTGTGAGACGTCTATGACCTCTGTGAGATCTCTATGACCTCTGTGAGATCTCTATGACCTCTGTGAGATCTCTATGACCTCTGTGAGACCTCTGTGACCACTGTGACCTCTGTGTGACGTCTATGACCTCTGTGAGATCTCTATGACCTCTGTGAGATCTCTATGACCTCTGTGAGATCTCTGTGACCACTGTGACCTCTGTGTGACCTTTGTAAGACGTCTATGACCACTGTGACCTCTGTGACACGTCTATGACCTCTGTGACCTCTGTGTGACCTCTGTGAGACGTCTATGACCTCTGTGAGATATCTATGACCTCTGTGACCTCTGTGAGGCCTCTGTGAGACCTCTGTGACCACTGTGACCTCTGTGTGACCTCTGTGAGACGTCTATGACCTCTGTGACCTCTGTGTGACATCTGTGAGACCTCTGTGACCACTGTGAGACGTCTATGACCTCTGTGACCTCTGTGTGACATCTGTGAGACCTCTGTGACCACTGTGACCTCTGTGAGACGTCTATGACCTCTGTGAGACGTCTATGACCTCTGTGAGATCTCTATGACCTCTGTGAGATGTCTATGACCTCTGTGACCTCTGTGAGACCTCTGTGACCAGTGTGACCTCTGTGTGACCTCTGTAAGACGTGTACGTCTTCTGTGACCTCTGTGACACGTCTATGACCTCTGTGACCTCTGTGTGACCTCTGTGAGATCTCTATGACCTCTGTGACCTCTGTGTGACATCTGTGAGACCTCTGTGACCACTGTGACCTCTGTGAGACGTCTATGACCTCTGTGACCACTGTGTGACCTCTGTGAGACCTCTGTGACCACTGTGACCTGTGTGAAACGTCTATGACCTCTGTGAGACCTCTATGACCTCTGTGACCTCTGTGTGACCTCTGTGAGACCTCTGTGACCACTGTGACCTCTGTGACCTCTGTGTGACCTCTGTGACCACTGTGACCTCTGTGAGACGTCTATGACCTCTGTGAGATCTCTATGACCTCTGTGAGATCTCTATGACCTCTGTGAGATCTCTGTGACAACTGTGACCTCTGTGTGACCTCTGTGAGACGTCTATGACCACTGTGAACTCTGTGACACGTCTATGACGTCTGTGACCTCTGTGTGACCTCTGTGAGACGTCTATGACCTCTGTGAGATGTCTATGACCTCTGTGACCTCTGTGAGACCTCTGTGACCAGTGTGACCTCTGTGTGACCTCTGTAAGACGTGTACGTCTTCTGTGACCTCTGTGACACGTCTATGACCTCTGTGACCTCTGTGTGACCTCTGTGACCACTGTGACCTCTGTGAGACGTTTATGACCTCTGTGACCTCTGTGTGACATCTGTGAGACCTCTGTGACCACTGTGACCTCTGTGTGACCTCTGTGAGACGTCTATGACCTCTTGTGAGATATCTATGACGTCTGTGACCTCTGGGAGATCTCTGTGACCAGTGTGACCTCTGTGTGACCTCTGTGAGACGTCTATGACCTCTGTGACCACTGTGTGACCTCTGTGAGACCTCTGTGACCACTGTGACCTGTGTGAAACGTCTATGACCTCTGTGAGACCTCTATGACCTCTGTGACCTCTGTGTGACCTCTGTGAGACGTCTGTGACCACTGTGACCTCTGTGAGATGTCTATGACCTCTGTCACCTCTGTGTGACATCTGTGAGACCTCTGTGACCACTGTGACCTCTGTGAGACTTCTATGACCTCTGTGAGATCTCTATGACCTCTGTGAGATCTCTGTGACCACTGTGACCTCTGTGTGACCTTTGTAAGACGTCTATGACCACTGTGACCTCTGTGACACGTCTATGACCTCTGTGACCTCTGTGTGACCTCTGTGAGACGTCTATGACCTCTGTGAGATATCTATGACCTCTGTGACCTCTGTGAGGCCTCTGTGAGACCTCTGTGACCACTGTGACCTCTGTGAGATCTCTGTGACCACTGTGACCTCTGTGTGACCTCTGTGAGACCTCTGTGACCACTGTGACCTCTGTGAGACGTCTATGACCTCTGTGACCTCTGTGTGACATCTGTGAGACCTCTGTGACCACTGTGACCTCTGTGAGACGTCTATGACCTCTGTGAGACGTCTATGACCTCTGTGGGATCTCTATGACCTCTGTGAGATCTCTATGACCACTGTGACCTCTGTGTGACCTCTGTGAGACGTCTATGACCACTGTGACCTCTGTGACACGTCTATGACCTCTGTGACCTCTGTGTGACCTCTGTGAGACGTCTATGACCTCTGTGAGATGTCTATGACCTCTGTGACCTCTGTGAGACCTCTGTGACCAGTGTGACATCTGTGTGACCTCTGTAAGACGTGTACGTCTTCTGTGACCTCTGTGACACGTCTATGACCTCTGTGACCTCTGTGTGACCTCTGTGAGACGTCTATGACCTCTGTGACCTCTGTGTGACCTCTGTGAGACGTCTATGACCTCTGTGAGATATCTATGACCTCTGTGACCTCTGTGAGGCCTCTGTGAGACCTCTGTGACCACTGTGACCTCTGTGAGATCTCTGTGACCACTGTGACCTCTGTGTGACCTCTGTGAGACCTCTGTGACCACTGTGACCTCTGTGAGACGTCTATGACCTCTGTGACCTCTGTGTGACATCTGTGAGACCTCTGTGACCACTGTGACCTCTGTGAGACGTCTATGACCTCTGTGAGACGTCTATGACCTCTGTGGGATCTCTATGACCTCTGTGAGATCTCTATGACCTCTGTGAGATCTCTGTGACCTCTGTGAGATCTCGGTGACCACTGTGACCTCTGTGAGACCTCTATGAGACGTCTATGACCTCTGTGACCTCTGTGACCACTGTGACCTCTGTGAGACGTCTATGACCTCTGTGAGATCTCTATGACCTCTGTGAGATCTCTATGACCTCTGTGAGATCTCTGTGACCACTGTGACCTCTGTGTGACCTCTGTGAGACGTCTATGACCACTGTGACCTCTGTGACACGTCTATGACATCTGTGACCTCTGTGTGACCTCTGTGAGACGTCTATGACCTCTGTGAGATGTCTATGACCTCTGTGACCTCTGTGAGACCTCTGTGACCAGTGTGACATCTGTGTGACCTCTGTAAGACGTGTACGTCTTCTGTGACCTCTGTGACACGTCTATGACCTCTGTGACCTCTGTGTGACCTCTGTGAGACGTCTATGACCTCTGTGAGATCTCTGTGACCTCTGTGAGATCTCTGTGACCACTGTGACCGCTGTGTGACCTCTGTGAGACGTCTATGACCACTGTGACCTCTGTGTGACCTCTGTGAGACCTCTGTGACCACTGTGACCTCTGTGTGACGTCTATGACCTCTGTGAGATCTCTATGACCTCTGTGAGATCTCTGTGACCACTGTGACCTCTGTGAGACGTCTATGACCTCTGTGAGATCTCTATGACCTCTGTGAGATCTCTATGACCTCTGTGAGATCTCTGTGACCACTGTGACCTCTGTGTGACCTCTGTGAGACCTCTGTGACCACTGTGACCTCTGTGAGACGTCTATGACCTCTGTGAGATCTCTGTGACCACTGTGACCTCTGTGTGACCTCTGTGAGACGTCTATGACCTCTTGTGAGATATCTATGACCTCTGTGACCTCTGTGAGATCTCTGTGACCAGTGTGACCTCTGTGTGACCTCTGTGAGATGTCTATGACCTCTGTGACCACTGTGTGACCTCTGTGAGACCTCTGTGACCACTGTGACCTGTGTGAAACGTCTATGACCTCTGTGAGACCTCTATGACCTCTGTGAGATCTCTATGACCTCTGTGAGATCTCTATGACCTCTGTGAGATCTCTGTGACCACTGTGACCTCTGTGTGACCTCTG
Organism: Lasioglossum villosulum; assembly: GCA_963971365.1. Taxonomy (NCBI): domain Eukaryota; kingdom Metazoa; phylum Arthropoda; class Insecta; order Hymenoptera; family Halictidae; genus Lasioglossum; species Lasioglossum villosulum. The sequence goes on along the minus strand of CAXARU010000125.1, from coordinate 344,062 downwards.
TGAGACCTCTGTGACCACTGTGACCTCTGTGAGACGTCTATGACCTCTGTGAGATCTCTGTGACCACTGTGACCTCTGTGTGACCTCTGTGAGACGTCTATGACCTCTTGTGAGATATCTATGACCTCTGTGACCTCTGTGAGATCTCTGTGACCAGTGTGACCTCTGTGTGACCTCTGTGAGATGTCTATGACCTCTGTGACCACTGTGTGACCTCTGTGAGACCTCTGTGACCACTGTGACCTGTGTGAAACGTCTATGACCTCTGTGAGACCTCTATGACCTCTGTGGGATCTCTATGACCTCTGTGAGATCTCTATGACCTCTGTGAGATCTCTGTGACCTCTGTGAGATCTCGGTGACCACTGTGACCTCTGTGAGACCTCTATGAGACGTCTATGACCTCTGTGACCTCTGTGACCACTGTGACCTCTGTGAGACGTCTATGACCTCTGTGAGATCTCTATGACCTCTGTGAGATCTCTGTGACCACTGTGACCTCTGTGTGACCTCTGTGAGACGTCTATGACCACTGTGACCTCTGTGACACGTATATGACATCTGTGACCTCTGTGTGACCTCTGTGAGACGTCTATGACCTCTGTGAGATGTCTATGACCTCTGTGACCTCTGTGAGACCTCTGTGACCAGTGTGACATCTGTGTGACCTCTGTAAGACGTGTACGTCTTCTGTGACCTCTGTGACACGTCTATGACCTCTGTGACCTCTGTGTGACCTCTGTGAGACGTCTATGACCTCTGTGAGATCTCTGTGACCTCTGTGAGATCTCTGTGACCACTGTGACCGCTGTGTGACCTCTGTGAGACGTCTATGACCACTGTGACCTCTGTGTGACCTCTGTGAGACCTCTGTGACCACTGTGACCTCTGTGTGACGTCTATGACCTCTGTGAGATCTCTATGACCTCTGTGAGATCTCTGTGACCACTGTGACCTCTGTGAGACGTCTATGACCTCTGTGAGATCTCTATGACCTCTGTGAGATCTCTATGACCTCTGTGAGATCTCTGTGACCACTGTGACCTCTGTGTGACCTCTGTGAGACCTCTGTGACCACTGTGACCTCTGTGAGACGTCTATGACCTCTGTGAGATCTCTGTGACCACTGTGACCTCTGTGTGACCTCTGTGAGACGTCTATGACCTCTTGTGAGATATCTATGACCTCTGTGACCTCTGTGAGATCTCTGTGACCAGTGTGACCTCTGTGTGACCTCTGTGAGATGTCTATGACCTCTGTGACCACTGTGTGACCTCTGTGAGACCTCTGTGACCACTGTGACCTGTGTGAAACGTCTATGACCTCTGTGAGACCTCTATGACCTCTGTGACCTCTGTGTGACCTCTGTGAGACCTCTGTGACCACTGTGACCTCTGTGAGACGTCTATGACCTCTGTGAGATCTCTATGACCTTTGTGAGATCTCTATTACCTCTGTGAGATCTCTGTGACCTCTGTGAGATCTCTGTGACCACTGTGACCTCTGTGTGACCTCTGTGAGACGTCTATGACCACTGTGACCTCTGTGACACGTCTATGACCTCTGTGACCTCTGTGTGACCTCTGTGAGACGTCTATGACCTCTGTGAGATGTCTATGACCTCTGTGACCTCTGTGAGACCTCTGTGACCAGTGTGACATCTGTGTGACCTCTGTAAGACGTGTACGTCTTCTGTGACCTCTGTGACACGTCTATGACCTCTGTGACCTCTGTGTGACCTCTGTGATACGTCTATGACCTCTGTGAGATCTCTGTGACCTCTGTGAGATCTCTGTGACCACTGTGACCGCTGTGTGACCTCTGTGAGACGTCTATGACCACTGTGACCTCTGTGTGACCTCTGTGAGACCTCTGTGACCACTGTGACCTCTGTGAGACGTCTATGACCTCTGTGAGATCTCTATGACCTCTGTGAGATCTCTGTGGCCACTGTGACCTCTGTGAGACGTCTATGACCTCTGTGAGATCTCTATGACCTCTGTGAGATCTCTATGACCTCTGTGAGATCTCTGTGACCACTGTGACCTCTGTGTGACCTCTGTGAGACCTCTGTGACCACTGTGACCTCTGTGAGACGTCTATGACCTCTGTGAGATCTCTGTGACCAATGTGACCTCTGTGTGACCTCTGTGAGACGTCTATGACCTCTTGTGAGATATCTATGACCTCTGTGACCTCTGTGAGATCTCTGTGACCAGTGTGACCTCTGTGTGACCTCTGTGAGATGTCTATGACCTCTGTGACCACTGTGTGACCTCTGTGAGACCTCTGTGACCACTGTGACCTGTGTGAAACGTCTATGACCTCTGTGAGACCTCTATGACCTCTGTGACCTCTGTGTGACCTCTGTGAGACCTCTGTGACCACTGTGACCTCTGTGAGACGTCTATGACCTCTGTGAGATCTCTATGACCTCTGTGAGATCTCTATGACCTCTGTGAGATCTCTGTGACCTCTGTGAGATCTCGGTGACCACTGTGACCTCTGTGTGACCTCTGTGAGACGTCTATGACCACTGTGACCTCTGTGACACGTCTATGACCTCTGTGACCTCTGTGTGACCTCTGTGAGACGTCTATGACCTCTGTGAGATGTCTATGACCTCTGTGACCTCTGTGAGACCTCTGTGACCAGTGTGACCTCTGTGTGACCTCTGTAAGACGTGTACGTCTTCTGTGACCTCTGTGACACGTCTATGACCTCTGTGACCTCTGTGTGACCTCTGTGAGATCTCTATGACCTCTGTGAGATCTCAGTGACCTCTGTGAGATCTCGGTGACCACTGTGACCTCTGTAAGACCTCTATGAGACGTCTATGACCTCTGTGACCACTGTGTGACATCTGTGAGACCTCTGTGACCACTGTGACCTCTGTGAGACGTCTATGACCTCTGTGACCACTGTGTGACCTCTGTGAGACCTCTGTGACCACTGTGACCTGTGTGAAACGTCTATGACCTTTGTGAGACCTCTATGACCTCTGTGACCTCTGTGTGACCTCTGTGAGATCTCTGTGACCACTGTGACCGCTGTGTGACCTCTGTGAGACGTCTATGACCACTGTGACCTCTGTGTGACCTCTGTGAGACCTCTGTGACCACTGTGACCTCTGTGTGACGTCTATGACCTCTGTGAGATCTCTATGACCTCTGTGAGATCTCTGTGACCACTGTGACCTCTGTGAGACGTCTATGACCTCTGTGAGATCTCTATGACCTCTGTGAGATCTCTATGACCTCTGTGAGATCTCTGTGACCACTGTGACCTCTGTGTGACCTCTGTGAGACCTCTGTGAGATGTCTATGACCTCTGTGACCACTGTGTGACCTCTGTGAGACCTCTGTGACCACTGTGACCTGTGTGAAACGTCTATGACCTCTGTGAGACCTCTATGACCTCTGTGACCTCTGTGTGACCTCTGTGAGACCTCTGTGACCACTGTGACCTCTGTGAGACGTCTATGACCTCTGTGAGATCTCTGTGACCACTGTGACCTCTGTGTGACCTCTGTGAGACGTCTATGACCTCTTGTGAGATATCTATGACCTCTGTGACCTCTGTGAGATCTCTGTGACCAGTGTGACCTCTGTGTGACCTCTGTGAGATGTCTATGACCTCTGTGACCACTGTGTGACCTCTGTGAGACCTCTGTGACCACTGTGACCTGTGTGAAACGTCTATGACCTCTGTGAGACCTCTATGACCTCTGTGACCTCTGTGTGACCTCTGTGAGACCTCTGTGACCACTGTGACCTCTGTGAGACGTCTATGACCTCTGTGAGATCTCTATGACCTTTGTGAGATCTCTATTACCTCTGTGAGATCTCTGTGACCTCTGTGAGATCTCTGTGACCACTGTGACCTCTGTGTGACCTCTGTGAGACGTCTATGACCACTGTGACCTCTGTGACACGTCTATGACCTCTGTGACCTCTGTGTGACCTCTGTGAGACGTCTATGACCTCTGTGAGATGTCTATGACCTCTGTGACCTCTGTGAGACCTCTGTGACCAGTGTGACATCTGTGTGACCTCTGTAAGACGTGTACGTCTTCTGTGACCTCTGTGACACGTCTATGACCTCTGTGACCTCTGTGTGACCTCTGTGATACGTCTATGACCTCTGTGAGATCTCTGTGACCTCTGTGAGATCTCTGTGACCACTGTGACCGCTGTGTGACCTCTGTGAGACGTCTATGACCACTGTGACCTCTGTGTGACCTCTGTGAGACCTCTGTGACCACTGTGACCTCTGTGAGACGTCTATGACCTCTGTGAGATCTCTATGACCTCTGTGAGATCTCTGTGGCCACTGTGACCTCTGTGAGACGTCTATGACCTCTGTGAGATCTCTATGACCTCTGTGAGATCTCTATGACCTCTGTGAGATCTCTGTGACCACTGTGACCTCTGTGTGACCTCTGTGAGACCTCTGTGACCACTGTGACCTCTGTGAGACGTCTATGACCTCTGTGAGATCTCTGTGACCAATGTGACCTCTGTGTGACCTCTGTGAGACGTCTATGACCTCTTGTGAGATATCTATGACCTCTGTGACCTCTGTGAGATCTCTGTGACCAGTGTGACCTCTGTGTGACCTCTGTGAGATGTCTATGACCTCTGTGACCACTGTGTGACCTCTGTGAGACCTCTGTGACCACTGTGACCTGTGTGAAACGTCTATGACCTCTGTGAGACCTCTATGACCTCTGTGACCTCTGTGTGACCTCTGTGAGACCTCTGTGACCACTGTGACCTCTGTGAGACGTCTATGACCTCTGTGAGATCTCTATGACCTCTGTGAGATCTCTATGACCTCTGTGAGATCTCTGTGACCTCTGTGAGATCTCGGTGACCACTGTGACCTCTGTGTGACCTCTGTGAGACGTCTATGACCACTGTGACCTCTGTGACACGTCTATGACCTCTGTGACCTCTGTGTGACCTCTGTGAGACGTCTATGACCTCTGTGAGATGTCTATGACCTCTGTGACCTCTGTGAGACCTCTGTGACCAGTGTGACCTCTGTGTGACCTCTGTAAGACGTGTACGTCTTCTGTGACCTCTGTGACACGTCTATGACCTCTGTGACCTCTGTGTGACCTCTGTGAGATCTCTATGACCTCTGTGAGATCTCAGTGACCTCTGTGAGATCTCGGTGACCACTGTGACCTCTGTAAGACCTCTATGAGACGTCTATGACCTCTGTGACCACTGTGTGACATCTGTGAGACCTCTGTGACCACTGTGACCTCTGTGAGACGTCTATGACCTCTGTGACCACTGTGTGACCTCTGTGAGACCTCTGTGACCACTGTGACCTGTGTGAAACGTCTATGACCTTTGTGAGACCTCTATGACCTCTGTGACCTCTGTGTGACCTCTGTGAGACCTCTGTGACCACTGTGACCTCTGTGAGACGTCTATGACCTCTGTGAGATCTCTATGACCTCTGTGAGATCTCTATGACCTCTGTGAGATCTCTATTACCTCTGTGACCTCTGCGAGGCCTCTGTGAGACCTCTGTGACCACTGTGACCTCTGTGAGATCTCTATGACCTCTGTGAGATCTCTGTGACCACTGTGACCTCTGTGACCTCTGTGTGACCTCTGTGACCACTGTGACCTCTGTGATACGTCTATGACCTCTGTGAGGTCTCTATGACCTCTGTGACCTCTGTGAGGCCTCTGTGAGACCTCTGTGACCACTGTGACATCTATGAAGCGTCTATGACCTCTGTGAGACCTCTATGACCTCTGTGACCTCTGTGTGACCTCTGTGAGACCTATGTGACCACTGTGACCTCTGTGAGATCTCTATGACCTCTGTGACCTCTGTGTGACCTCTGTGACCACTGTGACCTCTGTGAGATATCTATGACCTCTGTGACCTCTGTGACCACTGTGACCTCTGTGAGACGTCTATGACCTCTGTGAGACGTCTATGACCTCTGTGAGATCTCTATGACCTCTGTGAGATCTCTATGACCTCTGTGAGATCTCTATGACCTCTGTGAGACCTCTGTGACCACTGTGACCTCTGTGTGACCTCTGTGAGATATCTATGACCTCTGTGACCTCTGTGAGATCTCTGTGACCACTGTGACCTATGTGTGACCTCTGTGAGACGTCTATGACCTCTGTGAGACGTCTATGACCTCTGTGAGATTTCTATGACCTCTGTGAGATCTCTATGACCTCTGTGAGATCTCTATGACATCTGTGAGATCTCTGTGACCGCTGTGACCTCTGTGAGACTTCTGTGAGATCTCTATGACCTCTGTGAGATCTCTGTGACCGCTGTGACCTCTGTGAGACCTCTGTGAGACGTCTATGACCTCTGTGAGATCTCTGTGACCAGTGTGACCTCTGTGTGACCTCTGTGACCACTGTGACCTGTGTGAAACGTCTATGACCTCTGTGAGATCTCTATGACCTCTGTGAGATCTCTATGACCTCTGTGACCTCTGTGAGATCTCTGTGACCAGTGTGACCTCTGTGTGACCTCTGTGAGATGTCTATGACCTCTGTGACCACTGTGTGACCTCTGTGAGACCTCTGTGACCACTGTGACCTGTGTGAAACGTCTATGACCTCTGTGAGACCTCTATGACCTCTGTGACCTCTGTGTGACCTCTGTGAGACCTCTGTGACCACTGTGACCTCTGTGAGACGTCTATGACCTCTGTGAGATCTCTATGACCTCTGTGAGATCTCTATGACCTCTGTGAGATCTCTGTGACCTCTGTGAGATCTCGGTGACCACTGTGACCTCTGTGTGACCTCTGTGAGACGTCTATGACCACTGTGACCTCTGTGACACGTCTATGACCTCTGTGACCTCTGTGTGACCTCTGTGAGACGTCTATGACCTCTGTGAGATGTCTATGACCTCTGTGACCTCTGTGAGACCTCTGTGACCAGTGTGACCTCTGTGTGACCTCTGTAAGACGTGTACGTCTTCTGTGACCTCTGTGACACGTCTATGACCTCTGTGACCTCTGTGTGACCTCTGTGAGATCTCTATGACCTCTGTGAGATCTCAGTGACCTCTGTGAGATCTCGGTGACCACTGTGACCTCTGTAAGACCTCTATGAGACGTCTATGACCTCTGTGACCACTGTGTGACATCTGTGAGACCTCTGTGACCATTGTGACCTCTGTGAGACGTCTATGACCTCTGTGACCACTGTGTGACCTCTGTGAGACCTCTGTGACCACTGTGACCTGTGTGAAACGTCTATGACCTTTGTGAGACCTCTATGACCTCTGTGACCTCTGTGTGACCTCTGTGAGACCTCTGTGACCACTGTGACCTCTGTGAGACGTCTATGACCTCTGTGAGATCTCTATGACCTCTGTGAGATCTCTATGACCTCTGTGAGATCTCTATTACCTCTGTGACCTCTGCGAGGCCTCTGTGAGACCTCTGTGACCACTGTGACCTCTGTGAGATCTCTATGACCTCTGTGAGATCTCTGTGACCACTGTGACCTCTGTGACCTCTGTGTGACCTCTGTGACCACTGTGACCTCTGTGATACGTCTATGACCTCTGTGAGGTCTCTATGACCTCTGTGACCTCTGTGAGGCCTCTGTGAGACCTCTGTGACCACTGTGACATCTATGAAGCGTCTATGACCTCTGTGAGACCTCTATGACCTCTGTGACCTCTGTGTGACCTCTGTGAGACCTATGTGACCACTGTGACCTCTGTGAGATCTCTATGACCTCTGTGACCTCTGTGTGACCTCTGTGACCACTGTGACCTCTGTGAGATATCTATGACCTCTGTGACCTCTGTGACCACTGTGACCTCTGTGAGACGTCTATGACCTCTGTGAGACGTCTATGACCTCTGTGAGATCTCTATGACCTCTGTGAGATCTCTATGACCTCTGTGAGATCTCTATGACCTCTGTGAGACCTCTGTGACCACTGTGACCTCTGTGTGACCTCTGTGAGATATCTATGACCTCTGTGACCTCTGTGAGATCTCTGTGACCACTGTGACCTATGTGTGACCTCTGTGAGACGTCTATGACCTCTGTGAGACGTCTATGACCTCTGTGAGATTTCTATGACCTCTGTGAGATCTCTATGACCTCTGTGAGATCTCTATGACATCTGTGAGATCTCTGTGACCGCTGTGACCTCTGTGAGACTTCTGTGAGATCTCTATGACCTCTGTGAGATCTCTGTGACCGCTGTGACCTCTGTGAGACCTCTGTGAGACGTCTATGACCTCTGTGAGATCTCTGTGACCACTGTGACCTCTGTGTGACCTCTGTGAGACCTCTGTGACCACTGTGACCTCTGTGAGACGTCTATGACCTCTGTGAGATCTCTATAACCTCTGTGAGATCTCTGTGACCACTGTGACCTCTGTGACGTCTGTGTGACCTCTGTGACCACTGTGACCTCTGTGAGACGTTTATGACCTCTGTGACCTCTGTGTGACATCTGTGAGACCTCTGTGACCACTGTGACCTCTGTGTGACCTCTGTGAGACGTCTATGACCTCTTGTGAGATATCTATGACCTCTGTGACCTCTGTGAGATCTCTGTGACCAGTGTGACCTCTGTGTGACCTCTGTGACCACTGTGACCTGTGTGAAACGTCTATGACCTCTGTGAGATCTCTATGACCTCTGTGAGATCTCTATGACCTCTGTGAGATCTCTGTGACCACTGTGACCTCTGTGTGACCTTTGTAAGACGTCTATGACCACTGTGACCTCTGTGACACGTCTATGACCTCTGTGACCTCTGTGTGACCTCTGTGAGACGTCTATGACCTCTGTGAGATATCTATGACCTCTGTGACCTCTGTGAGGCCTCTGTGAGACCTCTGTGACCTCTGTGAGACGTCTATGACCTCTGTGAGATCTCTATGACCTCTGTGAGATCTCTATGACCTCTGTGAGATCTCTATGACCTCTGTGAGACCTCTGTGACCACTGTGACCTCTGTGTGACCTCTGTGAGATATCTATGACCTCTGTGACCTCTGTGAGATCTCTGTGACCACTGTGACCTATGTGTGACCTCTGTGAGACGTCTATGACCTCTGTGAGACGTCTATGACCTCTGTGAGATTTCTATGACCTCTGTGAGATCTCTATGACCTCTGTCAGATCTCTATGACATCTGTGAGATCTCTGTGACCGCAGTGACCTCTGTGAGACCTCTGTGAGATCTCTATGACCTCTGTGAGATCTCTGTGACCGCTGTGACCTCTGTGAGACCTCTGTGAGACGTCTATGACCTCTGTGAGACCTCTGTGACCACTGTGACCTCTGTGTGACCTCTGTGAGACCTCTGTGACCACTGTGACCTCTGTGAGACGTCTATGACCTCTGTGAGATCTCTATGACCTCTGTGAGATCTCTATGACCTCTGTGAGATCTCTGTGACCACTGTGACCTCTGTGAGACGTCTATGACCTCTGTGAGATCTCTATGACCTCTGTGAGATCTCTATGACCTCTGTGAGATCTCTGTGACCACTGTGACCTCTGTGTGACCTCTGTGAGACCTCTGTGACCACTGTGACCTCTGTGAGACCTCTGTGACCACTCTGACCTCTGTGTGACCTCTGTGAGACGTCTATGACCTCTTGTGAGATATCTATGACCTCTGTGACCTCTGTGAGATCTCTGTGACCAGTGTGACCTCTGTGTGACCTTTGTGACCACTGTGACCTGTGTGAAACGTCTATGACCTCTGTGTGATCTCTATGACCTCTGTGAGATCTCTATGACCTCTGTGAGATCTCTGTGACCACTGTGACCTCTGTGTGACCTTTGTAAGACGTCTATGACCACTGTGACCTCTGTGACACGTCTATGACCTCTGTGACCTCTGTGTGACCTCTGTGAGACGTCTATGACCTCTGTGAGATATCTATGACCTCTGTGACCTCTGTGAGGAATCTGTGAGACCTCTGTGACCTCTGTGAGACGTCTATGACCTCTGTGAGATCTCTATGACCTCTGTGAGATCTCTATGACCTCTGTGAGATCTCTATGACCTCTGTGAGATCTCTGTGACCACTGTGACCTCTGTGAGACGTCTATGACCTCTGTGAGATCTCTATGACCTCTGTGAGATCTCTATGACCTCTGTGAGATCTCTGTGACCACTGTGACCTCTGTGTGACCTCTGTGAGACCTCTGTGACCACTGTGACCTCTGTGAGACCTCTGTGACCACTCTGACCTCTGTGTGACCTCTGTGAGACGTCTATGACCTCTTGTGAGATATCTATGACCTCTGTGACCTCTGTGAGATCTCTGTGACCAGTGTGACCTCTGTGTGACCTTTGTGACCACTGTGACCTGTGTGAAACGTCTATGACCTCTGTGTGATCTCTATGACCTCTGTGAGATCTCTATGACCTCTGTGAGATCTCTGTGACCACTGTGACCTCTGTGTGACCTTTGTAAGACGTCTATGACCACTGTGACCTCTGTGACACGTCTATGACCTCTGTGACCTCTGTGTGACCTCTGTGAGACGTCTATGACCTCTGTGAGATATCTATGACCTCTGTGACCTCTGTGAGGAATCTGTGAGACCTCTGTGACCTCTGTGAGACGTCTATGACCTCTGTGAGATCTCTATGACCTCTGTGAGATCTCTATGACCTCTGTGAGATCTCTATGACCTCTGTGAGACCTCTGTGACCACTGTGACCTCTGTGTGACCTCTGTGAGATATCTATGACCTCTGTGACCTCTGTGAGATCTCTGTGACCATTGTGACCTATGTGTGACCTGTGTGAGACGTCTATGACCTCTGTGAGACGTCTATGACCTCTGTGAGATTTCTATGACCTCTGTGAGATCTCTATGACCTCTGTGAGATCTCTATGACCTCTGTGAGACGTCTATGACCTCTGTGAGATTTCTATGACCTCTGTGAGATCTCTATGACCTCTGTCAGATCTCTATGACATCTGTGAGATCTCTGTGACCGCAGTGACCTCTGTGAGACCTCTGTGAGATCTCTATGACCTCTGTGAGATCTCTGTGACCGCTGTGACCTCTGTGAGACCTCTGTGAGACGTCTATGACCTCTGTGAGACCTCTGTGACCACTGTGACCTCTGTGTGACCTCTGTGAGACCTCTGTGACCACTGTGACCTCTGTGAGACGTCTATGACCTCTGTGAGATCTCTATGACCTCTGTGAGATCTCTATGACCTCTGTGAGATCTCTGTGACCACTGTGACCTCTGTGAGACGTCTATGACCTCTGTGAGATCTCTATGACCTCTGTGAGATCTCTATGACCTCTGTGAGATCTCTGTGACCACTGTGACCTCTGTGTGACCTCTGTGAGACCTCTGTGACCACTGTGACCTCTGTGAGACCTCTGTGACCACTCTGACCTCTGTGTGACCTCTGTGAGACGTCTATGACCTCTTGTGAGATATCTATGACCTCTGTGACCTCTGTGAGATCTCTGTGACCAGTGTGACCTCTGTGTGACCTTTGTGACCACTGTGACCTGTGTGAAACGTCTATGACCTCTGTGTGATCTCTATGACCTCTGTGAGATCTCTATGACCTCTGTGAGATCTCTGTGACCACTGTGACCTCTGTGTGACCTTTGTAAGACGTCTATGACCACTGTGACCTCTGTGACACGTCTATGACCTCTGTGACCTCTGTGTGACCTCTGTGAGACGTCTATGACCTCTGTGAGATATCTATGACCTCTGTGACCTCTGTGAGGAATCTGTGAGACCTCTGTGACCTCTGTGAGACGTCTATGACCTCTGTGAGATCTCTATGACCTCTGTGAGATCTCTATGACCTCTGTGAGATCTCTATGACCTCTGTGAGACCTCTGTGACCACTGTGACCTCTGTGTGACCTCTGTGAGATATCTATGACCTCTGTGACCTCTGTGAGATCTCTGTGACCATTGTGACCTATGTGTGACCTGTGTGAGACGTCTATGACCTCTGTGAGACGTCTATGACCTCTGTGAGATTTCTATGACCTCTGTGAGATCTCTATGACCTCTGTGAGATCTCTATGACATCTGTGAGATCTCTGTGACCGCTGTGACCTCTGTGAGACCTCTGTGAGATCTCTATGACCTCTGTGAGATCTCTGTGACCGCTGTGACCTCTGTGAGACCTCTGTGAGACGTCTATGACCTCTGTGAGATCTCTGTGACCACTGTGACCTCTGTGTGACCTCTGTGAGACCTCTGTGACCACTGTGACCTCTGTGAGACGTCTATGACCTCTGTGAGATCTCTATGACCTCTGTGAGATCTCTGTGACCACTGTGACCTCTGTGACCTCTGTGTGACCTCTGTGAGACGTCTATGACCTCTGTGGCCTCTGTGTGACATCTGTGAGACCTCTGTGACCACTGTGACCTCTGTGTGACCTGTGTGCGACGTCTATGACCTCTTGTGAGATATCTATGACCTCTGTGACCTCTGTGAGATCGCTGTGACCAGTGTGACCTCTGTGTGACCTCTGTGAGACCTCTGTGACCACTGTGACCTCTGTGAGACGTCTATGACCTCTGTGAGATCTCTATGACCTCTGTGAGATCTCCATGACCTCTGTGAGATCTCTGTGACCACTGTGACCTCTGTGTGACCTCTGTGAGACCTCTGTGACCACTGTGACCTCTGTGAGACGTCTATGACCTCTGTGAGATCTCTATGACCTCTGTGAGATCTCTGTGACCACTGTGACCTCTGTGAGACGTCTATGACCTCTGTGAGATCTCTATGACCTCTGTGAGATCTCTATGACCTCTGTGAGATCTCTGTGACCACTGTGACCTCTGTGTGACCTCTGTGAGACCTCTGTGACCACTGTGACCTCTGTGAGACGTCTATGACCTCTGTGAGATCTCTATGACCTCTGTGAGATCTCTGTGACCACTGTGACCTCTGTGACCTCTGTGTGACCTCTGTGACCACTGTGACCTCTGTGAGACGTTTATGACCTCTGTGACCTCTGTGTGACATCTGTGAGACCTCTGTGACCACTGTGACCTCTGTGTGACCTCTGTGAGACGTCTATGACCTCTTGTGAGATATCTATGACCTCTGTGACCTCTGTGAGATCTCTGTGACCAGTGTGACCTCTGTGTGACCTCTGTGAGACGTCTATGACTTCTGTGACCACTGTGTGACCTCTGTGAGACCTCTGTGACCACTGTGACCTGTGTGAAACGTCTATGACCTCTGTGAGACCTCTATGACCTCTGTGACCTCTGTGTGACCTCTGTGAGACCTCTGTGACCACTGTGACCTCTGTGAGACGTCTATGACCTCTGTGACCTCTGTGTGACATCTGTGAGACCTCTGTGACCACTGTGACCTCTGTGAGACGTCTATGACCTCTGTGAGATCTCTATGACCTCTGTGAGATCTCTATGACCTCTGTGAGATCTCTGTGACCACTGTGACCTCTGTGTGACCTTTGTAAGACGTCTATGACCACTGTGACCTCTGTGACACGTCTATGACCTCTATGACCTCTGTGTGACCTCTGTGAGACGTCTATGACCTCTGTGAGATATCTATGACCTCTGTGACCTCTGTGAGGCCTCTGTGAGACCTCTGTGACCACTGTGACCTCTGTGTGACCTCTGTGAGACGTCTATGACCTCTGTGACCTCTGTGTGACATCTGTGAGACCTCTGTGACCACTGTGAGACGTCTATGACCTCTGTGACCTCTGTGTGACATCTGTGAGACCTCTGTGACCACTGTGACCTCTGTGAGACGTCTATGACCTCTGTGAGACGTCTATGACCTCTGTGAGATCTCTATGACCTCTGTGAGATGTCTATGACCTCTGTGACCTCTGTGAGACCTCTGTGACCAGTGTGACCTCTGTGTGACCTCTGTAAGACGTGTACGTCTTCTGTGACCTCTGTGACACGTCTATGACCTCTGTGACCTCTGTGTGACCTCTGTGAGATCTCTATGACCTCTGTGACCTCTGTGTGACATCTGTGAGACCTCTGTGACCACTGTGACCTCTGTGTGACCTCTGTGAGACGTCTATGACCTCTGTGAGATCTCTGTGACCACTGTGACCTCTGTGTGACCTCTGTGAGACCTCTGTGACCACTGTGACCTCTGTGAGACGTCTATGACCTCTGTGAGATCTCTATGACCTCTGTGAGATCTCTGTGACCTCTGTGTGACCTCTGTGCGAGGTCTATGACCTCTTGTGAGATATCTATGACCTCTGTGACCTCTGTGAGATCGCTGTGACCAGTGTGACCTCTGTGTGACCTCTGTGAGACCTCTGTGACCACTGTGACCTCTGTGAGACGTCTATGACCTCTGTGAGATCTCTATGACCTCTGTGAGATCTCCATGACCTCTGTGAGATCTCTGTGACCACTGTGACCTCTGTGTGACCTCTGTGAGACCTCTGTGACCACTGTGACCTCTGTGAGACGTCTATGACCTCTGTGAGATCTCTATGACCTCTGTGAGATCTCTGTGACCACTGTGACCTCTGTGAGACGTCTATGACCTCTGTGAGATCTCTATGACCTCTGTGAGATCTCTATGACCTCTGTGAGATCTCTGTGACCACTGTGACCTCTGTGTGACCTCTGTGAGACCTCTGTGACCACTGTGACCTCTGTGAGACGTCTATGACCTCTGTGAGATCTCTATGACCTCTGTGAGATCTCTGTGACCACTGTGACCTCTGTGACCTCTGTGTGACCTCTGTGACCACTGTGACCTCTGTGAGACGTTTATGACCTCTGTGACCTCTGTGTGACATCTGTGAGACCTCTGTGACCACTGTGACCTCTGTGTGACCTCTGTGAGACGTCTATGACCTCTTGTGAGATATCTATGACCTCTGTGACCTCTGTGAGATCTCTGTGACCAGTGTGACCTCTGTGTGACCTCTGTGAGACGTCTATGACTTCTGTGACCACTGTGTGACCTCTGTGAGACCTCTGTGACCACTGTGACCTGTGTGAAACGTCTATGACCTCTGTGAGACCTCTATGACCTCTGTGACCTCTGTGTGACCTCTGTGAGACCTATGTGACCACTGTGACCTCTGTGAGACGTCTATGACCTCTGTGACCTCTGTGTGACATCTGTGAGACCTCTGTGACCACTGTGACCTCTGTGAGACGTCTATGACCTCTGTGAGATCTCTATGACCTCTGTGAGATCTCTGTGACCACTGTGACCTCTGTGTGACCTTTGTAAGACGTCTATGACCACTGTGACCTCTGTGACACGTCTATGACCTCTGTGACCTCTGTGTGACCTCTGTGAGACGTCTATGACCTCTGTGAGATATCTATGACCTCTGTGACCTCTGTGAGGCCTCTGTGAGACCTCTGTGACCACTGTGACCTCTGTGTGACCTCTGTGAGACGTCTATGACCTCTGTGACCTCTGTGTGACATCTGTGAGACCTCTGTGACCACTGTGAGACGTCTATGACCTCTGTGACCTCTGTGTGACATCTGTGAGACCTCTGTGACCACTGTGACCTCTGTGAGACGTCTATGACCTCTGTGAGACGTCTATGACCTCTGTGAGATCTCTATGACCTCTGTGAGATGTCTATGACCTCTGTGACCTCTGTGAGACCTCTGTGACCAGTGTGACCTCTGTGTGACCTCTGTAAGACGTGTACGTCTTCTGTGACCTCTGTGACACGTCTATGACCTCTGTGACCTCTGTGTGACCTCTGTGAGATCTCTATGACCTCTGTGACCTCTGTGTGACATCTGTGAGACCTCTGTGACCACTGTGACCTCTGTGAGACGTCTATGACCTCTGTGACCACTGTGTGACCTCTGTGAGACCTCTGTGACCACTGTGACCTGTGTGAAACGTCTATGACCTCTGTGAGACCTCTATGACCTCTGTGACCTCTGTGTGACCTCTGTGAGACCTCTGTGACCACTGTGACCTCTGTGACCTCTGTGTGACCTCTGTGACCACTGTGACCTCTGTGAGACGTCTATGACCTCTGTCACCTCTGTGTGACATCTGTGAGACCTCTGTGACCACTGTGACCTCTGTGTGACTTCTATGACCTCTGTGAGATCTCTATGACCTCTGTGAGATCTCTGTGACCACTGTGACCTCTGTGTGACCTTTGTAAGACGTCTATGACCACTGTGACCTCTGTGACACGTCTATGACCTCTGTGACCTCTGTGTGACCTCTGTGAGACGTCTATGACCTCTGTGAGATATCTATGACCTCTGTGACCTCTGTGAGGCCTCTGTGAGACCTCTGTGACCACTGTGACCTCTGTGAGATCTCTGTGACCACTGTGACCTCTGTGTGACCTCTGTGAGACCTCTGTGACCACTGTGACCTCTGTGAGACGTCTATGACCTCTGTGACCTCTGTGTGACATCTGTGAGACCTCTGTGACCACTGTGACCTCTGTGAGACGTCTATGACCTCTGTGAGACGTCTATGACCTCTGTGGGATCTCTATGACCTCTGTGAGATCTCTATGACCTCTGTGAGATCTCTGTGACCTCTGTGAGATCTCGGTGACCACTGTGACCTCTGTGAGACCTCTATGAGACGTCTATGACCTCTGTGACCTCTGTGTGACATCTGTGAGACCTCTGTGACCACTGTGACCTCTGTGAGACGTCTATGACCTCTGTGAGATCTCTATGACCTCTGTGAGATCTCTATGACCTCTGTGAGATCTCTGTGACCACTGTGACCTCTGTGTGACCTCTGTGAGACGTCTATGACCACTGTGACCTCTGTGACACGTCTATGACCTCTGTGACCTCTGTGTGACCTCTGTGAGACGTCTATGACCTCTGTGAGATGTCTATGACCTCTGTGACCTCTGTGAGACCTCTGTGACCAGTGTGACATCTGTGTGACCTCTGTAAGACGTGTACGTCTTCTGTGACCTCTGTGACACGTCTATGACCTCTGTGACCTCTGTGTGACCTCTGTGAGACGTCTATGACCTCTGTGAGATCTCTGTGACCTCTGTGAGATCTCTGTGACCACTGTGACCGCTGTGTGACCTCTGTGAGACGTCTATGACCACTGTGACCTCTGTGTGACCTCTGTGAGACCTCTGTGACCACTGTGACCTCTGTGAGACGTCTATGACCTCTGTGAGATCTCTATGACCTCTGTGAGATCTCTGTGACCACTGTGACCTCTGTGAGACGTCTATGACCTCTGTGAGATCTCTGTGACCACTGTGACCTCTGTGTGACCTCTGTGAGACCTCTGTGACCACTGTGACCTCTGTGAGACGTCTATGACCTCTGTGAGATCTCTGTGACCACTGTGACCTCTGTGTGACCTCTGTGAGACGTCTATGACCTCTTGTGAGATATCTATGACCTCTGTGACCTCTGTGAGATCTCTGTGACCAGTGTGACCTCTGTGTGACCTCTGTGAGATGTCTATGACCTCTGTGACCACTGTGTGACCTCTGTGAGACCTCTGTGACCACTGTGACCTGTGTGAAACGTCTATGACCTCTGTGACCTCTGTGTGACATCTGTGAGACCTCTGTGACCACTGCGACCTCTGTGTGACCTCTGTGAGACGTCTATGACCACTGTGACCTCTGTGACACGTCTATGACCTCTGTGACCTCTGTGTGACCTCTGTGAGACGTCTATGACCTCTGTGAGATGTCTATGACCTCTGTGACCTCTGTGAGACCTCTGTGACCAGTGTGACCTCTGTGTGACCTCTGTAAGACGTGTACGTCTTCTGTGACCTCTGTGACACGTCTATGACCTCTGTGAGATCTCTATGACCTCTGTGAGATCTCTGTGACCACTGTGACCTCTGTGACCTCTGTGTGACCTCTGTGACCACTGTGACCTCTGTGAGACGTTTATGACCTCTGCGACCTCTGTGTGACATCTGTGAGACCTCTGTGACCACTGCGACCTCGGTGTGACCTCTGTGAGACGTCTATGACCTCTTGTGAGATATCTATGACCTCTGTGACCTCTGTGAGATCTCTGTGACCAGTGTGACCTCTGTGTGACCTCTGTGAGACGTCTATGACCTCTGTGACCACTGTGTGACCTCTGTGAGACCTCTGTGACCACTGTGACCTGTGTGAAACGTCTATGACCTCTGTGAGACCTCTATGACCTCTGTGACCTCTGTGTGACCTCTGTGAGACCTCTGTGACCACTGTGACCTCTGTGACACGTCTATGACCTCTGTGACCTCTGTGTGACCTCTGTGAGACGTCTATGACCTCTGTGAGATGTCTATGACCTCTGTGACCTCTGTGTGACATCTGTGAGACCTCTGTGACCACTGTGACCTCTGTGAGACGTCTATGACCTCTGTGAGATCTCTATGACCTCTGTGAGATCTCTATGACCTCTGTGAGATCTCTGTGACCACTGTGACCTCTGTGTGACCTCTGTGAGACGTCTATGACCACTGTGACCTCTGTGACACGTCTATGACCTCTGTGACCTCTGTGTGACCTCTGTGAGACGTCTATGACCTCTGTGAGATGTCTATGACCTCTGTGACCTCTGTGAGACCTCTGTGACCAGTGTGACCTCTGTGTGACCTCTGTAAGACGTGTACGTCTTCTGTGACCTCTGTGACACGTCTATGACCTCTGTGACCTCTGTGTGACCTCTGTGAGATCTCTATGACCTCTGTGAGATCTCTGTGACCTCTGTGAGATCTCGGTGACCACTGTGACCTCTGTGAGACCTCTATGAGACGTCTATGACCACTGTGACCTCTGTGTGACATCTGTGAGACCTCTGTGACCACTGTGACCTCTGTGTGACCTCTGTGAGACGTCTATGACCTCTTGTGAGATATCTATGACCTCTGTGACCTCTGTGAGATCTCTGTGATCAGTGTGACCTCTGTGTGACCTCTGTGAGACGTCTATGACATCTGTGAGATCTCTATGACCTCTGTGAGATCTCTATGACCTCTGTGAGATCTCTGTGACCACTGTGACCTCTGTGTGACCTCTGTGAGACGTCTATGACCACTGTGACCTCTGTGACACGTCTATGACCTCTGTGACCTCTGTGTGACCTCTGTGAGACGTCTATGACCTCTGTGAGATGTCTATGACCTCTGTGACCTCTGTGTGACCTCTGTGAGATCTCTATGACCTCTGTGAGATCTCTGTGACCTCTGTGAGATCTCGGTGACCACTGTGACCTCTGTGAGACCTCTATGAGACGTCTATGACCTCTGTGACCTCTGTGTGACATCTGTGAAACCTCTGTGACCACTGTGACCTCTGTGAGACTTCTATGACCTCTGTGAGATCTCTGTGACCACTGTGACCTCTGTGACCTCTGTGTGACCTCTGTGACCACTGTGACCTCTGTGAGACGTTTATGACCTCTGTGACCTCTGTGTGACCTCTGTGAGACCTCTGTGACCAGTGTGACCTCTGTGTGACCTCTGTAAGACGTGTACGTCTTCTGTGACCTCTGTGACACGTCTATGACCTCTGTGACCTCTGTGTGACCTCTGTGAGATCTCTATGACCTCTGTGAGATCTCTGTGACCTCTGTGAGATCTCGGTGACCACTGTGACCTCTGTGAGACCTCTATGAGACGTCTATGACCTCTGTGACCTCTGTGTGACATCTGTGAGACCTCTGTGACCACTGTGACCTCTGTGAGACGTCTATGACCTCTGTGACCTCTGTGTGACCTCTGTGAGACGTCTATGACCTCTGTGAGATCTCTGTGACCACTGTGACCGCTGTGTGACCTCTGTGAGACGTCTATGACCACTGTGACCTCTGTGTGACCTCTGTGAGACCTCTGTGACCACTGTGACTTCTGTGAGACGTCTATGACCTCTGTGAGATCTCTATGACCTCTGTGAGATCTCTGTGACCACTGTGACCTCTGTGAGATGTCTATGACCTCTGTGAGATCTCTATGACCTCTGTGAGATCTCTGTGACCACTGTGACCTCTGTGTGACCTCTGTGAGACCTCTGTGACCACTGTGACCTCTGTGACCTCTGTGTGACCTCTGTGACCACTGTGACCTCTGTGAGACGTTTATGACCTCTGTGACCTCTGTGTGACATCTGTGAGACCTCTGTGACCACTGTGACCTCTGTGTGACATCTGTGAGACGTCTATGACCTCTTGTGAGATATCTATGACCTCTGTGACCTCTGTGAGATCTCTATGACCTCTGTGAGATCTCTATGACCTCTGTGAGATCTCTGTGACCACTGTGACCTCTGTGTGACCTCTGTGAGACGTCTATGACCACTGTGACCTCTGTGACACGTCTATGACCTCTGTGACCTCTGTGTGACCTCTGTGAGACGTCTATGACCTCTGTGAGATGTCTATGACCTCTGTGACCTCTGTGAGACCTCTGTGACCAGTGTGACCTCTGTGTGACCTCTGTAAGACGTGTACGTCTTCTGTGACCTCTGTGACACGTCTATGACCTCTGTGACCTCTGTGTGACCTCTGTGAGATCTCTATGACCTCTGTGAGATCTCTGTGACCTCTGTGAGACCTCTGTGACCACTGCGACCTCTGTGTGACCTCTGTGAGACGTCTATGACCTCTGTGACCTCTGTGAGATCTCTGTGACCAGTGTGACCTCTGTGTGACCTCTGTGAGACGTCTATGACCTCTGTGACCACTGTGTGACCTCTGTGAGACCTCTGTGACCACTGTGACCTGTGTGAAACGTCTATGACCTCTGTGAGACCTCTATGACCTCTGTGACCTCTGTGTGACCTCTGTGAGACCTCTGTGACCACTGTGACCTCTGTGACACGTCTATGACCTCTGTGACCTCTGTGTGACCTCTGTGAGACGTCTATGACCTCTGTGAGATGTCTATGACCTCTGTGACCTCTGTGTGACATCTGTGAGACCTCTGTGACCACTGTGACCTCTGTGAGACGTCTATGACCTCTGTGAGATCTCTATGACCTCTGTGAGATCTCTATGACCTCTGTGAGATCTCTGTGACCACTGTGACCTCTGTGTGACCTCTGTGAGACGTCTATGACCACTGTGACCTCTGTGACACGTCTATGACCTCTGTGACCTCTGTGTGACCTCTGTGAGACGTCTATGACCTCTGTGAGATGTCTATGACCTCTGTGACCTCTGTGAGACCTCTGTGACCAGTGTGACCTCTGTGTGACCTCTCTAAGACGTGTACGTCTTCTGTGACCTCTGTGACACGTCTATGACCTCTGTGACCTCTGTGTGACCTCTGTGAGATCTCTATGACCTCTGTGAGATCTCTGTGACCTCTGTGAGATCTCGGTGACCACTGTGACCTCTGTGAGACCTCTATGAGACGTCTATGACCTCTGTGACCTCTGTGTGACATCTGTGAGACCTCTGTGACCACTGTGACCTCTGTGTGACCTCTGTGAGACGTCTATGACCTCTTGTGAGACGTCTATGACCACTGTGACCTCTGTGTGACCTCTGTGAGACCTCTGTGACCACTGTGACTTCTGTGAGACGTCTATGACCTCTGTGAGATCTCTATGACCTCTGTGAGATCTCTGTGACCACTGTGACCTCTGTGAGATGTCTATGACCTCTGTGAGATCTCTATGACCTCTGTGAGATCTCTGTGACCACTGTGACCTCTGTGTGACCTCTGTGAGACCTCTGTGACCACTGTGACCTCTGTGACCTCTGTGTGACCTCTGTGACCACTGTGACCTCTGTGAGACGTTTATGACCTCTGTGACCTCTGTGTGACATCTGTGAGACCTCTGTGACCACTGTGACCTCTGTGTGACATCTGTGAGACGTCTATGACCTCTTGTGAGATATCTATGACCTCTGTGACCTCTGTGAGATCTCTATGACCTCTGTGAGATCTCTATGACCTCTGTGAGATCTCTGTGACCACTGTGACCTCTGTGTGACCTCTGTGAGACGTCTATGACCACTGTGACCTCTGTGACACGTCTATGACCTCTGTGACCTCTGTGTGACCTCTGTGAGACGTCTATGACCTCTGTGAGATGTCTATGACCTCTGTGACCTCTGTGAGACCTCTGTGACCAGTGTGACCTCTGTGTGACCTCTGTAAGACGTGTACGTCTTCTGTGACCTCTGTGACACGTCTATGACCTCTGTGACCTCTGTGTGACCTCTGTGAGATCTCTATGACCTCTGTGAGATCTCTGTGACCTCTGTGAGACCTCTGTGACCACTGCGACCTCTGTGTGACCTCTGTGAGACGTCTATGACCTCTGTGACCTCTGTGAGATCTCTGTGACCAGTGTGACCTCTGTGTGACCTCTGTGAGACGTCTATGACCTCTGTGACCACTGTGTGACCTCTGTGAGACCTCTGTGACCACTGTGACCTGTGTGAAACGTCTATGACCTCTGTGAGACCTCTATGACCTCTGTGACCTCTGTGTGACCTCTGTGAGACCTCTGTGACCACTGTGACCTCTGTGACACGTCTATGACCTCTGTGACCTCTGTGTGACCTCTGTGAGACGTCTATGACCTCTGTGAGATGTCTATGACCTCTGTGACCTCTGTGTGACATCTGTGAGACCTCTGTGACCACTGTGACCTCTGTGAGACGTCTATGACCTCTGTGAGATCTCTATGACCTCTGTGAGATCTCTATGACCTCTGTGAGATCTCTGTGACCACTGTGACCTCTGTGTGACCTCTGTGAGACGTCTATGACCACTGTGACCTCTGTGACACGTCTATGACCTCTGTGACCTCTGTGTGACCTCTGTGAGACGTCTATGACCTCTGTGAGATGTCTATGACCTCTGTGACCTCTGTGAGACCTCTGTGACCAGTGTGACCTCTGTGTGACCTCTCTAAGACGTGTACGTCTTCTGTGACCTCTGTGACACGTCTATGACCTCTGTGAGATGTCTATGACCTCTGTGACCTCTGTGAGACCTCTGTGACCAGTGTGACCTCTGTGTGACCTCTCTAAGACGTGTACGTCTTCTGTGACCTCTGTGACACGTCTATGACCTCTGTGACCTCTGTGTGACCTCTGTGAGATCTCTATGACCTCTGTGAGATCTCTGTGACCTCTGTGAGATCTCGGTGACCACTGTGACCTCTGTGAGACCTCTATGAGACGTCTATGACCTCTGTGACCTCTGTGTGACATCTGTGAGACCTCTGTGACCACTGTGACCTCTGTGTGACCTCTGTGAGACGTCTATGACCTCTTGTGAGATATCTATGACCTCTGTGACCTCTGTGAGATCTCTGTGATCAGTGTGACCTCTGTGTGACCTCTGTGAGACGTCTATGACATCTGTGAGATCTCTATGACCTCTGTGAGATCTCTATGACCTCTGTGAGATCTCTGTGACCACTGTGACCTCTGTGTGACCTCTGTGAGACGTCTATGACCACTGTGACCTCTGTGACACGTCTATGACCTCTGTGACCTCTGTGTGACCTCTGTGAGACGTCTATGACCTCTGTGAGATGTCTATGACATCTGTGACCTCTGTGTGACCTCTGTGAGATCTCTATGACCTCTGTGAGATCTCTGTGACCTCTGTGAGATCTCGGTGACCACTGTGACCTCTGTGAGACCTCTATGAGACGCCTATGACCTCTGTGACCTCTGTGTGACATCTGTGAAACCTATGTGACCACTGTGACCTCTGTGAGACTTCTATGACCTCTGTGAGATCTCTGTGACCACTGTGACCTCTGTGACCACTGTGACCTCTGTGAGACGTTTATGACCTCTGTGACCTCTGTGTGACCTCTGTGAGACCTCTGTGACCAGTGTGACCTCTGTGTGACCTCTGTAAGACGTGTACGTCTTCTGTGACCTCTGTGACACGTCTATGACCTCTGTGACCTCTGTGTGACCTCTGTGAGATCTCTATGACCTCTGTGAGATCTCTGTGACCTCTGTGAGATCTCGGTGACCACTGTGACCTCTGTGAGACCTCTATGAGACGTCTATGACCTCTGTGACCTCTGTGTGACATCTGTGAGACCTCTGTGACCACTGTGACCTCTGTGAGACGTCTATGACCTCTGTGACCTCTGTGTGACCTCTGTGAGACGTCTATGACCTCTGTGAGATCTCTGTGACCACTGTGACCGCTGTGTGACCTCTGTGAGACGTCTATGACCACTGTGACCTCTGTGTGACCTCTGTGAGACCTCTGTGACCACTGTGACTTCTGTGAGACGTCTATGACCTCTGTGAGATCTCTATGACCTCTGTGAGATCTCTGTGACCACTGTGACCTCTGTGAGATGTCTATGACCTCTGTGAGATCTCTATGACCTCTGTGAGATCTCTGTGACCACTGTGACCTCTGTGTGACCTCTGTGAGACCTCTGTGACCACTGTGACCTCTGTGACCTCTGTGTGACCTCTGTGACCACTGTGACCTCTGTGAGACGTTTATGACCTCTGTGACCTCTGTGTGACATCTGTGAGACCTCTGTGACCACTGTGACCTCTGTGTGACATCTGTGAGACGTCTATGACCTCTTGTGAGATATCTATGACCTCTGTGACCTCTGTGAGATCTCTATGACCTCTGTGAGATCTCTATGACCTCTGTGAGATCTCTGTGACCACTGTGACCTCTGTGTGACCTCTGTGAGACGTCTATGACCACTGTGACCTCTGTGACACGTCTATGACCTCTGTGACCTCTGTGTGACCTCTGTGAGACGTCTATGACCTCTGTGAGATGTCTATGACCTCTGTGACCTCTGTGAGACCTCTGTGACCAGTGTGACCTCTGTGTGACCTCTGTAAGACGTGTACGTCTTCTGTGACCTCTGTGACACGTCTATGACCTCTGTGACCTCTGTGTGACCTCTGTGAGATCTCTATGACCTCTGTGAGATCTCTGTGACCTCTGTGAGATCTCGGTGACCACTGTGACCTCTGTGAGACCTCTATGAGACGTCTATGACCTCTGTGACCTCTGTGTGACATCTGTGAGACCTCTGTGACCACTGTGACCTCTGTGAGACGTCTATGACCTCTGTGACCTCTGTGTGACCTCTGTGAGACGTCTATGACCTCTGTGAGATCTCTGTGACCACTGTGACCGCTGTGTGACCTCTGTGAGACGTCTATGACCACTGTGACCTCTGTGTGACCTCTGTGAGACCTCTGTGACCACTGTGACTTCTGTGAGACGTCTATGACCTCTGTGAGATCTCTATGACCTCTGTGAGATCTCTGTGACCACTGTGACCTCTGTGAGATGTCTATGACCTCTGTGAGATCTCTATGACCTCTGTGAGATCTCTGTGACCACTGTGACCTCTGTGTGACCTCTGTGAGACCTCTGTGACCACTGTGACCTCTGTGACCTCTGTGTGACCTCTGTGACCACTGTGACCTCTGTGAGACGTTTATGACCTCTGTGACCTCTGTGTGACATCTGTGAGACCTCTGTGACCACTGTGACCTCTGTGTGACATCTGTGAGACGTCTATGACCTCTTGTGAGATATCTATGACCTCTGTGACCTCTGTGAGATCTCTATGACCTCTGTGAGATCTCTATGACCTCTGTGAGATCTCTGTGACCACTGTGACCTCTGTGTGACCTCTGTGAGACGTCTATGACCACTGTGACCTCTGTGACACGTCTATGACCTCTGTGACCTCTGTGTGACCTCTGTGAGACGTCTATGACCTCTGTGAGATGTCTATGACCTCTGTGACCTCTGTGAGACCTCTGTGACCAGTGTGACCTCTGTGTGACCTCTGTAAGACGTGTACGTCTTCTGTGACCTCTGTGACACGTCTATGACCTCTGTGACCTCTGTGTGACCTCTGTGAGATCTCTATGACCTCTGTGAGATCTCTGTGACCTCTGTGAGATCTCGGTGACCACTGTGACCTCTGTGAGACCTCTATGAGACGTCTATGACCTCTGTGACCTCTGTGTGACATCTGTGAGACCTCTGTGACCACTGTGACCTCTGTGAGACGTCTATGACCTCTGTGACCTCTGTGTGACCTCTGTGAGACGTCTATGACCTCTGTGAGATCTCTGTGACCACTGTGACCGCTGTGTGACCTCTGTGAGACGTCTATGACCACTGTGACCTCTGTGTGACCTCTGTGAGACCTCTGTGACCACTGTGACCTCTGTGAGACGTCTATGACCTCTGTGAGATCTCTATGACCTCTGTGAGATCTCTGTGACCACTGTGACCTCTGTGAGATGTCTATGACCTCTGTGAGATCTCTATGACCTCTGTGAGATCTCTGTGACCACTGTGACCTCTGTGTGACCTCTGTGAGACCTCTGTGACCACTGTGACCTCTGTGAGACGTCTATGACCTCTGTGAGATCTCTATGACCTCTGTGAGATCTCTGTGACCACTGTGACCTCTGTGACCTCTGTGTGACCTCTGTGACCACTGTGACCTCTGTGAGACGTTTATGACCTCTGTGACCTCTGTGTGACATCTGTGAGACCTCTGTGACCACTGTGACCTCTGTGTGACATCTGTGAGACGTCTATGACCACTGTGACCTCTGTGACACGTCTATGACCTCTGTGACCTCTGTGTGACCTCTGTGAGACGTCTATGACCTCTGTGAGATGTCTATGACCTCTGTGACCTCTGTGAGACCTCTGTGACCAGTGTGACCTCTGTGTGACCCCTGTAAGACGTGTACGTCTTCTGTGACCTCTGTGACACGTCTATGACCTCTGTGACCTCTGTGTGACCTCTGTGAGATCTCTATGACCTCTGTGAGATCTCTGTGACCTCTGTGAGATCTCGCTGACCACTGTGACCTCTGTGAGACCTCTATGAGACGTCTATGACCTCTGTGACCTCTGTGTGACATCTGTGAGACCTCTGTGACCACTGTGACCTCTGTGAGACGTCTATGACCTCTGTGACCACTGTGTGACCTCTGTGAGACCTCTGTGACCACTGTGACCTGTGTGAAACGTCTATGACCTCTGTGAGACCTCTATGACCTCTGTGACCTCTGTGTGACCTCTGTGAGACCTCTGTGACCACTGTGACCTCTGTGAGACGTCTATGACCTCTGTGAGATCTCTATGACCTCTGTGAGATCTCTGTGACCACTGTGACCTCTGTGACCTCTGTGTGACCTCTGTGACCACTGTGACCTCTGTGAGACGTTTATGACCTCTGTGACCTCTGTGTGACATCTGTGAGACCTCTGTGACCACTGTGACCTCTGTGTGACCTCTGTGAGACGTCTATGACCTCTTGTGAGATATCTATGACCTCTGTGACCTCTGTGAGATCTCTGTGACCAGTGTGACCTCTGTGTGACCTCTGTGAGACGTCTATGACCTCTGTGACCACTGTGTGACCTCTGTGAGACCTCTGTGACCACTGTGACCTGTGTGAAACGTCTATGACCTCTGTGAGACCTCTATGACCTCTGTGACCTCTGTGTGACCTCTGTGAGACCTCTGTGACCACTGTGACCTCTGTGAGACTTCTATGACCTCTGTGAGATCTCTATGACCTCTGTGAGATCTCTATGACCTCTGTGAGATCTCTGTGACCACTGTGACCTCTGTGAGGCCTCTGTGAGACCTCTGTGACCACTGTGACCTCTGTGAGATCTCTGTGACCACTGTGACCTCTGTGTGACATCTGTGAGACCTCTGTGACCACTGTGACCTCTGTGAGACGTCTATGACCTCTGTGACCTCTGTGTGACATCTGTGAGACCTCTGTGACCACTGTGACCTCTGTGAGACGTCTATGACCTCTGTGAGACGTCTATGACCTCTGTGGGATCTCTATGACCTCTGTGAGATCTCTATGACCTCTGTGAGATCTCTGTGACCTCTGTGAGATCTCGGTGACCACTGTGACCCCTGTGAGACCTCTATGAGACGTCTATGACCTCTGTGACCTCTGTGTGACATCTGTGAGACCTCTGTGACCACTGTGACCTCTGTGAGACGTCTATGACCTCTGTGAGATCTCTATGACCTCTGTGAGATGTCTATGACCTCTGTGACCTCTGTGAGACCTCTGTGACCAGTGTGACCTCTGTGTGACCTCTGTAAGACGTGTACGTCTTCTGTGACCTCTGTGACACGTCTATGACCTCTGTGACCTCTGTGTGACCTCTGTGAGATCTCTATGACCTCTGTGAGATCTCTGTGACCTCTGTGAGACCTCTGTGACCACTGCGACCTCTGTGTGACCTCTGTGAGACGTCTATGACCTCTGTGACCTCTGTGAGATCTCTGTGACCAGTGTGACCTCTGTGTGACCTCTGTGAGACGTCTATGACCTCTGTGACCACTGTGTGACCTCTGTGAGACCTCTGTGACCACTGTGACCTGTGTGAAACGTCTATGACCTCTGTGAGACCTCTATGACCTCTGTGACCTCTGTGTGACCTCTGTGAGACCTCTGTGACCACTGTGACCTCTGTGACACGTCTATGACCTCTGTGACCTCTGTGTGACCTCTGTGAGACGTCTATGACCTCTGTGAGATGTCTATGACCTCTGTGACCTCTGTGTGACATCTGTGAGACCTCTGTGACCACTGTGACCTCTGTGAGACGTCTATGACCTCTGTGAGATCTCTATGACCTCTGTGAGATCTCTATGACCTCTGTGAGATCTCTGTGACCACTGTGACCTCTGTGTGACCTCTGTGAGACGTCTATGACCACTGTGACCTCTGTGACACGTCTATGACCTCTGTGACCTCTGTGTGACCTCTGTGAGACGTCTATGACCTCTGTGAGATGTCTATGACCTCTGTGACCTCTGTGAGACCTCTGTGACCAGTGTGACCTCTGTGTGACCTCTCTAAGACGTGTACGTCTTCTGTGACCTCTGTGACACGTCTATGACCTCTGTGACCTCTGTGTGACCTCTGTGAGATCTCTATGACCTCTGTGAGATCTCTGTGACCTCTGTGAGATCTCGGTGACCACTGTGACCTCTGTGAGACCTCTATGAGACGTCTATGACCTCTGTGACCTCTGTGTGACATCTGTGAGACCTCTGTGACCACTGTGACCTCTGTGTGACCTCTGTGAGACGTCTATGACCTCTTGTGAGACGTCTATGACCACTGTGACCTCTGTGTGACCTCTGTGAGACCTCTGTGACCACTGTGACTTCTGTGAGACGTCTATGACCTCTGTGAGATCTCTATGACCTCTGTGAGATCTCTGTGACCACTGTGACCTCTGTGAGATGTCTATGACCTCTGTGAGATCTCTATGACCTCTGTGAGATCTCTGTGACCACTGTGACCTCTGTGTGACCTCTGTGAGACCTCTGTGACCACTGTGACCTCTGTGACCTCTGTGTGACCTCTGTGACCACTGTGACCTCTGTGAGACGTTTATGACCTCTGTGACCTCTGTGTGACATCTGTGAGACCTCTGTGACCACTGTGACCTCTGTGTGACATCTGTGAGACGTCTATGACCTCTTGTGAGATATCTATGACCTCTGTGACCTCTGTGAGATCTCTATGACCTCTGTGAGATCTCTATGACCTCTGTGAGATCTCTGTGACCACTGTGACCTCTGTGTGACCTCTGTGAGACGTCTATGACCACTGTGACCTCTGTGACACGTCTATGACCTCTGTGACCTCTGTGTGACCTCTGTGAGACGTCTATGACCTCTGTGAGATGTCTATGACCTCTGTGACCTCTGTGAGACCTCTGTGACCAGTGTGACCTCTGTGTGACCTCTGTAAGACGTGTACGTCTTCTGTGACCTCTGTGACACGTCTATGACCTCTGTGACCTCTGTGTGACCTCTGTGAGATCTCTATGACCTCTGTGAGATCTCTGTGACCTCTGTGAGACCTCTGTGACCACTGCGACCTCTGTGTGACCTCTGTGAGACGTCTATGACCTCTGTGACCTCTGTGAGATCTCTGTGACCAGTGTGACCTCTGTGTGACCTCTGTGAGACGTCTATGACCTCTGTGACCACTGTGTGACCTCTGTGAGACCTCTGTGACCACTGTGACCTGTGTGAAACGTCTATGACCTCTGTGAGACCTCTATGACCTCTGTGACCTCTGTGTGACCTCTGTGAGACCTCTGTGACCACTGTGACCTCTGTGACACGTCTATGACCTCTGTGACCTCTGTGTGACCTCTGTGAGACGTCTATGACCTCTGTGAGATGTCTATGACCTCTGTGACCTCTGTGTGACATCTGTGAGACCTCTGTGACCACTGTGACCTCTGTGAGACGTCTATGACCTCTGTGAGATCTCTATGACCTCTGTGAGATCTCTATGACCTCTGTGAGATCTCTGTGACCACTGTGACCTCTGTGTGACCTCTGTGAGACGTCTATGACCACTGTGACCTCTGTGACACGTCTATGACCTCTGTGACCTCTGTGTGACCTCTGTGAGACGTCTATGACCTCTGTGAGATGTCTATGACCTCTGTGACCTCTGTGAGACCTCTGTGACCAGTGTGACCTCTGTGTGACCTCTCTAAGACGTGTACGTCTTCTGTGACCTCTGTGACACGTCTATGACCTCTGTGAGATGTCTATGACCTCTGTGACCTCTGTGAGACCTCTGTGACCAGTGTGACCTCTGTGTGACCTCTCTAAGACGTGTACGTCTTCTGTGACCTCTGTGACACGTCTATGACCTCTGTGACCTCTGTGTGACCTCTGTGAGATCTCTATGACCTCTGTGAGATCTCTGTGACCTCTGTGAGATCTCGGTGACCACTGTGACCTCTGTGAGACCTCTATGAGACGTCTATGACCTCTGTGACCTCTGTGTGACATCTGTGAGACCTCTGTGACCACTGTGACCTCTGTGTGACCTCTGTGAGACGTCTATGACCTCTTGTGAGATATCTATGACCTCTGTGACCTCTGTGAGATCTCTGTGATCAGTGTGACCTCTGTGTGACCTCTGTGAGACGTCTATGACATCTGTGAGATCTCTATGACCTCTGTGAGATCTCTATGACCTCTGTGAGATCTCTGTGACCACTGTGACCTCTGTGTGACCTCTGTGAGACGTCTATGACCACTGTGACCTCTGTGACACGTCTATGACCTCTGTGACCTCTGTGTGACCTCTGTGAGACGTCTATGACCTCTGTGAGATGTCTATGACCTCTGTGACCTCTGTGTGACCTCTGTGAGATCTCTATGACCTCTGTGAGATCTCTGTGACCTCTGTGAGATCTCGGTGACCACTGTGACCTCTGTGAGACCTCTATGAGACGCCTATGACCTCTGTGACCTCTGTGTGACATCTGTGAAACCTCTGTGACCACTGTGACCTCTGTGAGACTTCTATGACCTCTGTGAGATCTCTGTGACCACTGTGACCTCTGTGACCACTGTGACCTCTGTGAGACGTTTATGACCTCTGTGACCTCTGTGTGACCTCTGTGAGACCTCTGTGACCAGTGTGACCTCTGTGTGACCTCTGTAAGACGTGTACGTCTTCTGTGACCTCTGTGACACGTCTATGACCTCTGTGACCTCTGTGTGACCTCTGTGAGATCTCTATGACCTCTGTGAGATCTCTGTGACCTCTGTGAGATCTCGGTGACCACTGTGACCTCTGTGAGACCTCTATGAGACGTCTATGACCTCTGTGACCTCTGTGTGACATCTGTGAGACCTCTGTGACCACTGTGACCTCTGTGAGACGTCTATGACCTCTGTGACCTCTGTGTGACCTCTGTGAGACGTCTATGACCTCTGTGAGATCTCTGTGACCACTGTGACCGCTGTGTGACCTCTGTGAGACGTCTATGACCACTGTGACCTCTGTGTGACCTCTGTGAGACCTCTGTGACCACTGTGACTTCTGTGAGACGTCTATGACCTCTGTGAGATCTCTATGACCTCTGTGAGATCTCTGTGACCACTGTGACCTCTGTGAGATGTCTATGACCTCTGTGAGATCTCTATGACCTCTGTGAGATCTCTGTGACCACTGTGACCTCTGTGTGACCTCTGTGAGACCTCTGTGACCACTGTGACCTCTGTGACCTCTGTGTGACCTCTGTGACCACTGTGACCTCTGTGAGACGTTTATGACCTCTGTGACCTCTGTGTGACATCTGTGAGACCTCTGTGACCACTGTGACCTCTGTGTGACATCTGTGAGACGTCTATGACCTCTTGTGAGATATCTATGACCTCTGTGACCTCTGTGAGATCTCTATGACCTCTGTGAGATCTCTATGACCTCTGTGAGATCTCTGTGACCACTGTGACCTCTGTGTGACCTCTGTGAGACGTCTATGACCACTGTGACCTCTGTGACACGTCTATGACCTCTGTGACCTCTGTGTGACCTCTGTGAGACGTCTATGACCTCTGTGAGATGTCTATGACCTCTGTGACCTCTGTGAGACCTCTGTGACCAGTGTGACCTCTGTGTGACCTCTGTAAGACGTGTACGTCTTCTGTGACCTCTGTGACACGTCTATGACCTCTGTGACCTCTGTGTGACCTCTGTGAGATCTCTATGACCTCTGTGAGATCTCTGTGACCTCTGTGAGATCTCGGTGACCACTGTGACCTCTGTGAGACCTCTATGAGACGTCTATGACCTCTGTGACCTCTGTGTGACATCTGTGAGACCTCTGTGACCACTGTGACCTCTGTGAGACGTCTATGACCTCTGTGACCTCTGTGTGACCTCTGTGAGACGTCTATGACCTCTGTGAGATCTCTGTGACCACTGTGACCGCTGTGTGACCTCTGTGAGACGTCTATGACCACTGTGACCTCTGTGTGACCTCTGTGAGACCTCTGTGACCACTGTGACCTCTGTGAGACGTCTATGACCTCTGTGAGATCTCTATGACCTCTGTGAGATCTCTGTGACCACTGTGACCTCTGTGAGATGTCTATGACCTCTGTGAGATCTCTATGACCTCTGTGAGATCTCTGTGACCACTGTGACCTCTGTGTGACCTCTGTGAGACCTCTGTGACCACTGTGACCTCTGTGAGACGTCTATGACCTCTGTGAGATCTCTATGACCTCTGTGAGATCTCTGTGACCACTGTGACCTCTGTGACCTCTGTGTGACCTCTGTGACCACTGTGACCTCTGTGAGACGTTTATGACCTCTGTGACCTCTGTGTGACATCTGTGAGACCTCTGTGACCACTGTGACCTCTGTGTGACATCTGTGAGACGTCTATGACCACTGTGACCTCTGTGACACGTCTATGACCTCTGTGACCTCTGTGTGACCTCTGTGAGACGTCTATGACCTCTGTGAGATGTCTATGACCTCTGTGACCTCTGTGAGACCTCTGTGACCAGTGTGACCTCTGTGTGACCTCTGTAAGACGTGTACGTCTTCTGTGACCTCTGTGACACGTCTATGACCTCTGTGACCTCTGTGTGACCTCTGTGAGATCTCTATGACCTCTGTGAGATCTCTGTGACCTCTGTGAGATCTCGCTGACCACTGTGACCTCTGTGAGACCTCTATGAGACGTCTATGACCTCTGTGACCTCTGTGTGACATCTGTGAGACCTCTGTGACCACTGTGACCTCTGTGAGACGTCTATGACCTCTGTGACCACTGTGTGACCTCTGTGAGACCTCTGTGACCACTGTGACCTGTGTGAAACGTCTATGACCTCTGTGAGACCTCTATGACCTCTGTGACCTCTGTGTGACCTCTGTGAGACCTCTGTGACCACTGTGACCTCTGTGAGACGTCTATGACCTCTGTGAGATCTCTATGACCTCTGTGAGATCTCTGTGACCACTGTGACCTCTGTGACCTCTGTGTGACCTCTGTGACCACTGTGACCTCTGTGAGACGTTTATGACCTCTGTGACCTCTGTGTGACATCTGTGAGACCTCTGTGACCACTGTGACCTCTGTGTGACCTCTGTGAGACGTCTATGACCTCTTGTGAGATATCTATGACCTCTGTGACCTCTGTGAGATCTCTGTGACCAGTGTGACCTCTGTGTGACCTCTGTGAGACGTCTATGACCTCTGTGACCACTGTGTGACCTCTGTGAGACCTCTGTGACCACTGTGACCTGTGTGAAACGTCTATGACCTCTGTGAGACCTCTATGACCTCTGTGACCTCTGTGTGACCTCTGTGAGACCTCTGTGACCACTGTGACCTCTGTGAGACTTCTATGACCTCTGTGAGATCTCTATGACCTCTGTGAGATCTCTATGACCTCTGTGAGATCTCTGTGACCACTGTGACCTCTGTGAGGCCTCTGTGAGACCTCTGTGACCACTGTGACCTCTGTGAGATCTCTGTGACCACTGTGACCTCTGTGTGACATCTGTGAGACCTCTGTGACCACTGTGACCTCTGTGAGACGTCTATGACCTCTGTGACCTCTGTGTGACATCTGTGAGACCTCTGTGACCACTGTGACCTCTGTGAGACGTCTATGACCTCTGTGAGACGTCTATGACCTCTGTGGGATCTCTATGACCTCTGTGAGATCTCTATGACCTCTGTGAGATCTCTGTGACCTCTGTGAGATCTCGGTGACCACTGTGACCCCTGTGAGACCTCTATGAGACGTCTATGACCTCTGTGACCTCTGTGTGACATCTGTGAGACCTCTGTGACCACTGTGACCTCTGTGAGACGTCTATGACCTCTGTGAGATCTCTATGACCTCTGTGAGATCTCTATGACCTCTGTGAGATCTCTGTGACCACTGTGACCTCTGTGTGACCTCTGTGAGACGTCTATGACCTCTGTGAGATGTCTATGACCTCTGTGACCTCTGTGAGACCTCTGTGACCAGTGTGACCTCTGTTTGACCTCTGTAAGACGTGTACGTCTTCTGTGACCTCTGTGACACGTCCATGACCTCTGTGACCTCTGTGTGACCTCTGTGAGATCTCTATGACCTCTGTGAGATCTCTGTGACCTCTGTGAGATCTCGGTGACCACTGTGACCTCTGTGAGACCTCTATGAGACGTCTATGACCTCTGTGACCTCTGTGTGACATCTGTGAGACCTCTGTGACCACTGTGACCTCTGTGAGACGTCTATGACCTCTGTGACCTCTGTGTGACCTCTGTGAGACGTCTATGACCTCTGTGAGATCTCTGTGACCTCTGTGAGATCTCTGTGACCACTGTGACCGCTGTGTGACCTCTGTGAGACGTCTATGACCACTGTGACGTCTGTGTGACCTCTGTGAGACCTCTGTGACCACTGTGACCTCTGTGAGACGTCTATGACCTCTGTGACCTCTGTGACCTCTGTGTGACCTCTGTGAGACCTCTGTGACCACTGTGACCTCTGTGAGACGTCTATGACCTCTGTGAGATCTCTATGACCTCTGTGAGATCTCTGTGACCACTGTGACCTCTGTGACCTCTGTGTGACCTCTGTGAGACGTTTATGACCTCTGTGACCTCTGTGTGACATCTGTGAGACCTCTGTGACCACTGTGACCTCTGTGTGACCTCTGTGAGACGTCTATGACCTCTTGTGAGATATCTATGACCTCTGTGACCTCTGTGAGATCTCTGTGACCAGTGTGACCTCTGTGTGACCTCTGTGAGACGTCTATGACCTCTGTGACCACTGTGTGACCTCTGTGAGACCTCTGTGACCACTGTGACCTGTGTGAAACGTCTATGACCTCTGTGAGACCTCTATGACCTCTGTGACCTCTGTGTGACCTCTGTGAGACCTCTGTGACCACTGTGACCTCTGTGAGACTTCTATGACCTCTGTGAGATCTCTATGACCTCTGTGAGATCTCTATGACCTCTGTGACCTCTGTGAGGCCTCTGTGAGACCTCTGTGACCACTGTGACCTCTGTGAGATCTCTGTGACCACTGTGACCTCTGTGTGACCTCTGTGAGACCTCTGTGACCACTGTGACCTCTGTGAGATCTCTGTGACCACTGTGACCTCTGTGTGACCTCTGTGAGACCTCTTTGACCACTGTGACCTCTGTGAGACGTCTATGACCTCTGTGACCTCTGTGTGACATCTGTGAGACCTCTGTGACCACTGTGACCTCTGTGAGACGTCTATGACCTCTGTGAGACGTCTATGACCTCTGTGGGATCTCTATGACCTCTGTGAGATCTCTATGACCTCTGTGAGATCTCTGTGACCTCTGTGAGATCTCGGTGACCACTGTGACCTCTGTGAGACCTCTATGAGACGACTATGACCTCTGTGACCTCTGTAAGATCTGTGAGACCTCTGTGAGACGTCTATGACCTCTGTGAGATCTCTATGACCTCTGTGAGATCTCTATGACCTCTGTGAGATCTCTGTGACCACTGTGACCTCTGTGTGACCTCTGTGAGACGTCTATGACCACTGTGACCTCTGTGACACGTCTATGACCTCTGTGACCTCTGTGTGACCTCTGTGAGACGTCTATGACCTCTGTGAGATCTCTGTGACCTCTGTGAGATCTCTGTGACCACTGTGACCGCTGTGTGACCTCTGTGAGACGACTATGACCACTGTGACCTCTGTGTGACCTCTGTGAGACCTCTGTGACCACTGTGACCTCTGTGAGACGTCTATGACCTCTGTGAGATCTCTATGACCTCTGTGAGATCTCTGTGAGCACTGTGACCTCTGTGAGACGTCTATGACCTCTGTGAGATCTCTATGACCTCTGTGAGATCTCTATGACCTCTGTAAGATCTCTGTGACCACTGTGACCTCTGTGTGACCTCTGTGAGACCTCTGTGACCACTGTGACCTCTGTGAGACGTCTATGACCTCTGTGAGATCTCTATGACCTCTGTGAGATCTCTGTGACCACTGTGACCTCTGTGACCTCTGTGTGACCTCTGTGACCACTGTGACCTCTGTGAGACGTTTATGACCTCTGTGACCTCTGTGTGACATCTGTGAGACCTCTGTGACCACTGTGACCTCTGTGTGACCTCTGTGAGACGTCTATGACCTCTGTGACCTCTGTGTGACATCTGTGAGACCTCTGTGACCACTGTGACCTCTGTGTGACCTCTGTGAGACGTCTATGACCTCTTGTGAGATATCTATGACCTCTATGACCTCTGTGAGATCTCTATGACCTCTGTGAGATCTCTATGACCTCTGTGACCTCTGTGAGGCCTCTGTGAGACCTCTGTGACCACTGTGACCTCTGTGAGATCTCTGTGACCACTGTGACCTCTGTGTGACCTCTGTGAGACCTCTGTGACCACTGTGACCTCTGTGAGATCTCTGTGACCACTGTGACCTCTGTGTGACCTCTGTGAGACCTCTTTGACCACTGTGACCTCTGTGAGACGTCTATGACCTCTGTGACCTCTGTGTGACATCTGTGAGACCTCTGTGACCACTGTGACCTCTGTGAGACGTCTATGACCTCTGTGAGACGTCTATGACCTCTGTGGGATCTCTATGACCTCTGTGAGATCTCTATGACCTCTGTGAGATCTCTGTGACCTCTGTGAGATCTCGGTGACCACTGTGACCTCTGTGAGACCTCTATGAGACGACTATGACCTCTGTGACCTCTGTAAGATCTGTGAGACCTCTGTGAGACGTCTATGACCTCTGTGAGATCTCTATGACCTCTGTGAGATCTCTATGACCTCTGTGAGATCTCTGTGACCACTGTGACCTCTGTGTGACCTCTGTGAGACGTCTATGACCACTGTGACCTCTGTGACACGTCTATGACCTCTGTGACCTCTGTGTGACCTCTGTGAGACGTCTATGACCTCTGTGAGATGTCTATGACCTCTGTGACCTCTGTGAGACCTCTGTGACCAGTGTGACCTCTGTGTGACCTCTGTAAGACGTGTACGTCTTCTGTGACCTCTGTGACACGTCTATGACCTCTGTGAGATCTCTATGACCTCTGTGAGATCTCTGTGACCTCTGTGAGATCTCGGTGACCACTGTGACCTCTGTGAGACCTCTATGAGACGTCTATGACCTCTGTGACCTCTGTGTGACATCTGTGAGACCTCTGTGACCACTGTGACCTCTGTGAGACGTCTATGACGTCTGTGACCTCTGTGTGACCTCTGTGAGACGTCTATGACCTCTGTGAGATCTCTGTGACCTCTGTGAGATCTCTGTGACCACTGTGACCGCTGTGTGACCTCTGTGAGACGTCTATGACCACTGTGACCTCTGTGTGACCTCTGTGAGACCTCTGTGACCACTGTGACCTCTGTGAGACGTCTATGACCTCTGTGAGATCTCTATGACCTCTGTGAGATCTCTGTGAGCACTGTGACCTCTGTGAGACGTCTATGACCTCTGTGAGATCTCTATGACCTCTGTGAGATCTCTATGACCTCTGTAAGATCTCTGTGACCACTGTGACCTCTGTGTGACCTCTGTGAGACCTCTGTGACCACTGTGACCTCTGTGAGACGTCTATGACCTCTGTGAGATCTCTATGATCTCTGTGAGATCTCTGTGACCACTGTGACCTCTGTGACCTCTGTGTGACCTCTGTGACCACTGTGACCTCTGTGAGACGTTTATGACCTCTGTGACCTCTGTGTGACATCTGTGAGACCTCTGTGACCACTGTGACCTCTGTGTGACCTCTGTGAGACGTCTATGACCTCTGTGACCTCTGTGTGACATCTGTGAGACCTCTGTGACCACTGTGACCTCTGTGTGACCTCTGTGAGACGTCTATGACCTCTGTGACCTCTGTGTGACATCTGTGAGACCTCTGTGACCACTGTGACCTCTGTGTGACCTCTGTGAGACGTCTATGACCTCTGTGAGACGTCTATGACCTCTGTGGGATCTCTATGACCTCTGTGAGATCTCTATGACCTCTGTGAGATCTCTGTGACCTCTGTGAGATCTCGGTGACCACTGTGACCTCTGTGAGACCTCTATGAGACGACTATGACCTCTGTGACCTCTGTAAGATCTGTGAGACCTCTGTGAGACGTCTATGACCTCTGTGAGATCTCTATGACCTCTGTGAGATCTCTATGACCTCTGTGAGATCTCTGTGACCACTGTGACCTCTGTGTGACCTCTGTGAGACGTCTATGACCACTGTGACCTCTGTGACACGTCTATGACCTCTGTGACCTCTGTGTGACCTCTGTGAGACGTCTATGACCTCTGTGAGATGTCTATGACCTCTGTGACCTCTGTGAGACCTCTGTGACCAGTGTGACCTCTGTGTGACCTCTGTAAGACGTGTACGTCTTCTGTGACCTCTGTGACACGTCTATGACCTCTGTGACCTCTGTGTGACCTCTGTGAGATGTCTATGACCTCTGTGAGATCTCTGTGACCTCTGTGAGATCTCGGTGACCACTGTGACCTCTGTGAGACCTCTATGAGACGTCTATGACCTCTGTGACCTCTGTGTGACATCTGTGAGACCTCTGTGACCACTGTGACCTCTGTGAGACGTCTATGACGTCTGTGACCTCTGTGTGACCTCTGTGAGACGTCTATGACCTCTGTGAGATCTCTGTGACCTCTGTGAGATCTCTGTGACCACTGTGACCGCTGTGTGACCTCTGTGAGACGTCTATGACCACTGTGACCTCTGTGTGACCTCTGTGAGACCTCTGTGACCACTGTGACCTCTGTGAGACGTCTATGACCTCTGTGAGATCTCTATGACCTCTGTGAGATCTCTGTGAGCACTGTGACCTCTGTGAGACGTCTATGACCTCTGTGAGATCTCTATGACCTCTGTGAGATCTCTATGACCTCTGTAAGATCTCTGTGACCACTGTGACCTCTGTGTGACCTCTGTGAGACCTCTGTGACCACTGTGACCTCTGTGAGACGTCTATGACCTCTGTGAGATCTCTATGATCTCTGTGAGATCTCTGTGACCACTGTGACCTCTGTGACCTCTGTGTGACCTCTGTGACCACTGTGACCTCTGTGAGACGTTTATGACCTCTGTGACCTCTGTGTGACATCTGTGAGACCTCTGTGACCACTGTGACCTCTGTGTGACCTCTGTGAGACGTCTATGACCTCTGTGACCTCTGTGTGACATCTGTGAGACCTCTGTGACCACTGTGACCTCTGTGTGACCTCTGTGAGACGTCTATGACCTCTTGTGAGATATCTATGACCTCTATGACCTCTGTGAGATCTCTATGACCTCTGTGAGATCTCTATGACCTCTGTGACCTCTGTGAGGCCTCTGTGAGACCTCTGTGACCACTGTGACCTCTGTGAGATCTCTGTGACCACTGTGACCTCTGTGTGACCTCTGTGAGACCTCTGTGACCACTGTGACCTCTGTGAGATCTCTGTGACCACTGTGACCTCTGTGTGACCTCTGTGAGACCTCTTTGACCACTGTGACCTCTGTGAGACGTCTATGACCTCTGTGACCTCTGTGTGACATCTGTGAGACCTCTGTGACCACTGTGACCTCTGTGAGACGTCTATGACCTCTGTGAGACGTCTATGACCTCTGTGGGATCTCTATGACCTCTGTGAGATCTCTATGACCTCTGTGAGATCTCTGTGACCTCTGTGAGATCTCGGTGACCACTGTGACCTCTGTGAGACCTCTATGAGACGACTATGACCTCTGTGACCTCTGTAAGATCTGTGAGACCTCTGTGAGACGTCTATGACCTCTGTGAGATCTCTATGACCTCTGTGAGATCTCTATGACCTCTGTGAGATCTCTGTGACCACTGTGACCTCTGTGTGACCTCTGTGAGACGTCTATGACCACTGTGACCTCTGTGACACGTCTATGACCTCTGTGACCTCTGTGTGACCTCTGTGAGACGTCTATGACCTCTGTGAGATGTCTATGACCTCTGTGACCTCTGTGAGACCTCTGTGACCAGTGTGACCTCTGTGTGACCTCTGTAAGACGTGTACGTCTTCTGTGACCTCTGTGACACGTCTATGACCTCTGTGACCTCTGTGTGACCTCTGTGAGATGTCTATGACCTCTGTGAGATCTCTGTGACCTCTGTGAGATCTCGGTGACCACTGTGACCTCTGTGAGACCTCTATGAGACGTCTATGACCTCTGTGACCTCTGTGTGACATCTGTGAGACCTCTGTGACCACTGTGACCTCTGTGAGACGTCTATGACGTCTGTGACCTCTGTGTGACCTCTGTGAGACGTCTATGACCTCTGTGAGATCTCTGTGACCTCTGTGAGATCTCTGTGACCACTGTGACCGCTGTGTGACCTCTGTGAGACGTCTATGACCACTGTGACCTCTGTGTGACCTCTGTGAGACCTCTGTGACCACTGTGACCTCTGTGAGACGTCTATGACCTCTGTGAGATCTCTATGACCTCTGTGAGATCTCTGTGAGCACTGTGACCTCTGTGAGACGTCTATGACCTCTGTGAGATCTCTATGACCTCTGTGAGATCTCTATGACCTCTGTAAGATCTCTGTGACCACTGTGACCTCTGTGTGACCTCTGTGAGACCTCTGTGACCACTGTGACCTCTGTGAGACGTCTATGACCTCTGTGAGATCTCTATGACCTCTGTGAGATCTCTGTGACCACTGTGACCTCTGTGACCTCTGTGTGACCTCTGTGACCACTGTGACCTCTGTGAGACATTTATGACCTCTGTGACCTCTGTGTGACATCTGTGAGACCTCTGTGACCACTGTGACCTCTGTGTGACCTCTGTGAGACGTCTATGACCTCTGTGACCTCTGTGTGACATCTGTGAGACCTCTGTGACCACTGTGACCTCTGTGTGACCTCTGTGAGACGTCTATGACCTCTTGTGAGATATCTATGACCTCTGTGACCTCTGTGAGATCTCTGTGATCAGTGTGACCTCTGTGTGACCTCTGTGAGACGTCTATGACATCTGTGAGATCTCTATGACCTCTGTGAGATCTCTATGACCTCTGTGAGATCTCTGTGACCACTGTGACCTCTGTGTGACCTCTGTGAGACGTCTATGGCCACTGTGACCTCTGTGACACGTCTATGACCTCTGTGACCTCTGTGTGACCTCTGTGAGACGTCTATGACCTCTGTGAGATGTCTATGACCTCTGTGAGATCTCTATGACCTCTGTGAGATCTCTGTGACCACTGTGACCTCTGTGACCTCTGTGTGACCTCTGTGACCACTGTGACCTCTGTGAGACGTTTATGACCTCTGTGACCTCTGTGTGACATCTGTGAGACCTCTGTGACCACTGTGACCTCTGTGTGACCTCTGTGAGACGTCTATGACCTCTTGTGAGATATCTATGACCTCTGTGACCTCTGTGAGATCTCTGTGACCAGTGTGACCTCTGTGTGACCTCTGTGAGACGTCTATGACCTCTGTGACCACTGTGTGACCTCTGTGAGACCTCTGTGACCACTGTGACCTGTGTGAAACGTCTATGACCTCTGTGAGACCTCTATGACCTCTGTGACCTCTGTGTGACCTCTGTGAGACCTCTGTGACCACTGTGACCTCTGTGAGACGTCTATGACCTCTGTGACGTCTGTGTGACATCTGTGAGACCTCTGTGACCACTGTGACCTCTGTGAGACTTCTATGACCTCTGTGAGATCTCTATGACCTCTGTGAGATCTCTATGACCTCTGTGAGATCTCTGTGACCACTGTGACCTCTGTGAGGCCTCTGTGAGACCTCTGTGACCACTGTGACCTCTGTGAGATCTCTGTGACCACTGTGACCTCTGTGTGACATCTGTGAGACCTCTGTGACCACTGTGACCTCTGTGAGACGTCTATGACCTCTGTGACCTCTGTGTGACATCTGTGAGACCTCTGTGACCACTGTGACCTCTGTGAGACGTCTATGACCTCTGTGAGACGTCTATGACCTCTGTGAGACGTCTATGACCTCTGTGGGATCTCTATGACCTCTGTGAGATCTCTATGACCTCTGTGAGATCTCTGTGACCTCTGTGAGATCTCTGTGACCACTGTGACCTCTGTGTGACCTCTGTGAGACGTCTATGACCTCTGTGAGATGTCTATGACCTCTGTGACCTCTGTGAGACCTCTGTGACCAGTGTGACCTCTGTGTGACCTCTGTAAGACGTGTACGTCTTCTGTGACCTCTGTGACACGTCCATGACCTCTGTGACCTCTGTGTGACCTCTGTGAGATCTCTATGACCTCTGTGAGATCTCTGTGACCTCTGTGAGATCTCGGTGACCACTGTGACCTCTGTGAGACCTCTATGAGACGTCTATGACCTCTGTGACCTCTGTGTGACATCTGTGAGACCTCTGTGACCACTGTGACCTCTGTGAGACGTCTATGACCTCTGTGACCTCTGTGTGAACTCTGTGAGACGTCTATGACCTCTGTGAGATCTCTGTGACCTCTGTGAGATCTCTGTGACCACTGTGACCGCTGTGTGACCTCTGTGAGACGTCTATGACCACTGTGACGTCTGTGTGACCTCTGTGAGACCTCTGTGACCACTGTGACCTCTGTGAGACGTCTATGACCTCTGTGACCTCTGTGACCTCTGTGTGACCTCTGTGAGACCTCTGTGACCACTGTGACCTCTGTGAGACGTCTATGACCTCTGTGAGATCTCTATGACCTCTGTGAGATCTCTGTGACCACTGTGACCTCTGTGACCTCTGTGTGACCTCTGTGAGACGTTTATGACCTCTGTGACCTCTGTGTGACATCTGTGAGACCTCTGTGACCACTGTGACCTCTGTGTGACCTCTGTGAGACGTCTATGACCTCTTGTGAGATATCTATGACCTCTGTGACCTCTGTGAGATCTCTGTGACCAGTGTGACCTCTGTGTGACCTCTGTGAGACGTCTATGACCTCTGTGACCACTGTGACCTGTGTGAAACGTCTATGACCTCTGTGAGACCTCTATGACCTCTGTGACCTCTGTGTGACCTCTGTGAGACCTCTGTGACCACTGTGACCTCTGTGAGACTTCTATGACCTCTGTGAGATCTCTATGACCTCTGTGAGATCTCTATGACCTCTGTGAGATCTCTGTGACCACTGTGACCTCTGTGTGACCTTTGTAAGACGTCTATGACCACTGTGACCTCTGTGACACGTCAATGACTTCTGTGACCTCTGTGTGACCTCTGTGAGACGTCTATGACCTCTGTGAGATCTCTGTGACCTCTGTGAGATCTCTGTGACCACTGTGACCGCTGTGTGACCTCTGTGAGACGTCTATGACCACTGTGACGTCTGTGTGACCTCTGTGAGACCTCTGTGACCACTGTGACCTCTGTGAGACGTCTATGACCTCTGTGACCTCTGTGTGACATCTGTGAGACCTCTGTGACCACTGTGACCTCTGTGAGACGTCTATGACCTCTGTGACCACTGTGTGACCTCTGTGAGACCTCTGTGACCACTGTGACCTGTGTGAAACGTCTATGACCTCTGTGAGACCTCTATGACCTCTGTGACCTCTGTGTGACCTCTGTGAGACCTCTGTGACCACTGTGACCTCTGTGAGACGTCTATGACCTCTGTGAGATCTCTATGACCTCTGTGAGATCTCTGTGAC
Source organism: Lasioglossum villosulum (assembly GCA_963971365.1). NCBI lineage: Eukaryota > Metazoa > Arthropoda > Insecta > Hymenoptera > Halictidae > Lasioglossum > Lasioglossum villosulum. Next base: position 299,567 of record CAXARU010000125.1, on the reverse strand, counting down.
CACTGTGACCTCTGTGACCTCTGTGTGACCTCTGTGAGACGTTTATGACCTCTGTGACCTCTGTGTGACATCTGTGAGACGTCTATGACCACTGTGACCTCTGTGACACGTCTATGACCTCTGTGACCTCTGTGTGACCTCTGTGAGACGTCTATGACCTCTGTGAGATGTCTATGACCTCTGTGAGATCTCTATGACCTCTGTGAGATCTCTGTGACCACTGTGACCTCTGTGACCTCTGTGTGACCTCTGTGACCACTGTGACCTCTGTGAGACGTTTATGACCTCTGTGACCTCTGTGTGACATCTGTGAGACCTCTGTGACCACTGTGACCTCTGTGTGACCTCTGTGAGACGTCTATGACCTCTTGTGAGATATCTATGACCTCTGTGACCTCTGTGAGATCTCTGTGACCAGTGTGACCTCTGTGTGACCTCTGTGAGACGTCTATGACCTCTGTGACCACTGTGTGACCTCTGTGAGACCTCTGTGACCACTGTGACCTGTGTGAAACGTCTATGACCTCTGTGAGACCTCTATGACCTCTGTGACCTCTGTGTGACCTCTGTGAGACCTCTGTGACCACTGTGACCTCTGTGAGACGTCTATGACCTCTGTGACGTCTGTGTGACATCTGTGAGACCTCTGTGACCACTGTGACCTCTGTGAGACTTCTATGACCTCTGTGAGACGTCTATGACCTCTGTGGGATCTCTATGACCTCTGTGAGATCTCTATGACCTCTGTGAGATCTCTGTGACCTCTGTGAGATCTCGGTGACCACTGTGACCCCTGTGAGACCTCTATGAGACGTCTATGACCTCTGTGACCTCTGTGTGACATCTGTGAGACCTCTGTGACCACTGTGACCTCTGTGAGACGTCTATGACCTCTGTGACCACTGTGTGACCTCTGTGAGACCTCTGTGACCACTGTGACCTGTGTGAAACGTCTATGACCTCTGTGAGACCTCTATGACCTCTGTGACCTCTGTGTGACCTCTGTGAGACCTCTGTGACCACTGTGACCTCTGTGAGACGTCTATGACCTCTGTGAGATCTCTATGACCTCTGTGAGATCTCTGTGACCACTGTGACCTCTGTGACCTCTGTGTGACCTCTGTGAGACGTTTATGACCTCTGTGACCTCTGTGTGACATCTGTGAGACGTCTATGACCACTGTGACCTCTGTGACACGTCTATGACCTCTGTGACCTCTGTGTGACCTCTGTGAGACGTCTATGACCTCTGTGAGATGTCTATGACCTCTGTGAGATCTCTATGACCTCTGTGAGATCTCTGTGACCACTGTGACCTCTGTGACCTCTGTGTGACCTCTGTGACCACTGTGACCTCTGTGAGACGTTTATGACCTCTGTGACCTCTGTGTGACATCTGTGAGACCTCTGTGACCACTGTGACCTCTGTGTGACCTCTGTGAGACGTCTATGACCTCTTGTGAGATATCTATGACCTCTGTGACCTCTGTGAGATCTCTGTGACCAGTGTGACCTCTGTGTGACCTCTGTGAGACGTCTATGACCTCTGTGACCACTGTGTGACCTCTGTGAGACCTCTGTGACCACTGTGACCTGTGTGAAACGTCTATGACCTCTGTGAGACCTCTATGACCTCTGTGACCTCTGTGTGACCTCTGTGAGACCTCTGTGACCACTGTGACCTCTGTGAGACGTCTATGACCTCTGTGACCTCTGTGTGACATCTGTGAGACCTCTGTGACCACTGTGACCTCTGTGAGACGTCTATGACCTCTGTGAGACGTCTATGACCTCTGTGGGATCTCTATGACCTCTGTGAGATCTCTATGACCTCTGTGAGATCTCTGTGACCTCTGTGAGATCTCGGTGACCACTGTGACCCCTGTGAGACCTCTATGAGACGTCTATGACCTCTGTGACCTCTGTGTGACATCTGTGAGACCTCTGTGACCACTGTGACCTCTGTGAGACGTCTATGACCTCTGTGAGATCTCTATGACCTCTGTGAGATCTCTATGACCTCTGTGAGATCTCTGTGACCACTGTGACCTCTGTGTGACCTCTGTGAGACGTCTATGACCTCTGTGAGATGTCTATGACCTCTGTGACCTCTGTGAGACCTCTGTGACCAGTGTGACCTCTGTGTGACCTCTGTAAGACGTGTACGTCTTCTGTGACCTCTGTGACACGTCCATGACCTCTGTGACCTCTGTGTGACCTCTGTGAGATCTCTATGACCTCTGTGAGATCTCTGTGACCTCTGTGAGATCTCGGTGACCACTGTGACCTCTGTGAGACCTCTATGAGACGTCTATGACCTCTGTGACCTCTGTGTGACATCTGTGAGACCTCTGTGACCACTGTGACCTCTGTGAGACGTCTATGACCTCTGTGACCTCTGTGTGACCTCTGTGAGACGTCTATGACCTCTGTGAGATCTCTGTGACCTCTGTGAGATCTCTGTGACCACTGTGACCGCTGTGTGACCTCTGTGAGGCGTCTATGACCACTGTGACGTCTGTGTGACCTCTGTGAGACCTCTGTGACCACTGTGACCTCTGTGAGACGTCTATGACCTCTGTGACCTCTGTGACCTCTGTGTGACCTCTGTGAGACCTCTGTGACCACTGTGACCTCTGTGAGACGTCTATGACCTCTGTGAGATCTCTATGACCTCTGTGAGATCTCTGTGACCACTGTGACCTCTGTGACCTCTGTGTGACCTCTGTGAGACGTTTATGTCCTCTGTGACCTCTGTGTGACATCTGTGAGACCTCTGTGACCACTGTGACCTCTGTGTGACCTCTGTGAGACGTCTATGACCTCTTGTGAGATATCTATGACCTCTGTGACCTCTGTGAGATCTCTGTGACCAGTGTGACCTCTGTGTGACCTCTGTGAGACGTCTATGACCTCTGTGACCACTGTGACCTGTGTGAAACGTCTATGACCTCTGTGAGACCTCTATGACCTCTGTGACCTCTGTGTGACCTCTGTGAGACCTCTGTGACCACTGTGACCTCTGTGAGACTTCTATGACCTCTGTGAGATCTCTATGACCTCTGTGAGATCTCTATGACCTCTGTGAGATCTCTGTGACCACTGTGACCTCTGTGTGACCTTTGTAAGACGTCTATGACCACTGTGACCTCTGTGACACGTCTATGACTTCTGTGACCTCTGTGTGACCTCTGTGAGACGTCTATGACCTCTGTGAGATCTCTGTGACCTCTGTGAGATCTCTGTGACCACTGTGACCGCTGTGTGACCTCTGTGAGACGTCTATGACCACTGTGACGTCTGTGTGACCTCTGTGAGACCTCTGTGACCACTGTGACCTCTGTGAGACGTCTATGACCTCTGTGACCTCTGTGTGACATCTGTGAGACCTCTGTGACCACTGTGACCTCTGTGAGACGTCTATGACCTCTGTGACCACTGTGTGACCTCTGTGAGACCTCTGTGACCACTGTGACCTGTGTGAAACGTCTATGACCTCTGTGAGACCTCTATGACCTCTGTGACCTCTGTGTGACCTCTGTGAGACCTCTGTGACCACTGTGACCTCTGTGAGACGTCTATGACCTCTGTGAGATCTCTATGACCTCTGTGAGATCTCTGTGACCACTGTGACCTCTGTGACCTCTGTGTGACCTCTGTGAGACGTTTATGACCTCTGTGACCTCTGTGTGACATCTGTGAGACCTCTGTGACCACTGTGACCTCTGTGTGACCTCTGTGAGACGTCTATGACCTCTTGTGAGATATCTATGACCTCTGTGACCTCTGTGAGATCTCTGTGACCAGTGTGACCTCTGTGTGACCTCTGTGAGACGTCTATGACCTCTGTGACCACTGTGTGACCTCTGTGAGACCTCTGTGACCACTGTGACCTGTGTGAAACGTCTATGACCTCTGTGAGACCTCTATGACCTCTGTGACCTCTGTGTGACCTCTGTGAGACCTCTGTGACCACTGTGACCTCTGTGAGACTTCTATGACCTCTGTGAGATCTCTATGACCTCTGTGAGATCTCTATGACCTCTGTGACCTCTGTGAGGCCTCTGTGAGACCTCTGTGACCACTGTGACCTCTGTGAGATCTCTGTGACCACTGTGACCTCTGTGTGACCTCTGTGAGACCTCTGTGACCACTGTGACCTCTGTGAGATCTCTGTGACCACTGTGACCGCTGTGTGACCTCTGTGAGACGTCTATGACCACTGTGACGTCTGTGTGACCTCTGTGAGACCTCTGTGACCACTGTGACCTCTGTGAGACGTCTATGACCTCTGTGACCTCTGTGACCTCTGTGTGACCTCTGTGAGACCTCTGTGACCACTGTGACCTCTGTGAGACGTCTATGACCTCTGTGAGATCTCTATGACCTCTGTGAGATCTCTGTGACCACTGTGACCTCTGTGACCTTTGTGTGACCTCTGTGAGACGTTTATGACCTCTGTGACCTCTGTGTGACATCTGTGAGACCTCTGTGACCACTGTGACCTCTGTGTGACCTCTGTGAGACGTCTATGACCTCTTGTGAGATATCTATGACCTCTGTGACCTCTGTGAGATCTCTGTGACCAGTGTGACCTCTGTGTGACCTCTGTGAGACGTCTATGACCTCTGTGACCACTGTGACCTGTGTGAAACGTCTATGACCTCTGTGAGACCTCTATGACCTCTGTGACCTCTGTGTGACCTCTGTGAGACCTCTGTGACCACTGTGACCTCTGTGAGACTTCTATGACCTCTGTGAGATCTCTATGACCTCTGTGAGATCTCTATGACCTCTGTGAGATCTCTGTGACCACTGTGACCTCTGTGTGACCTTTGTAAGACGTCTATGACCACTGTGACCTCTGTGACACGTCTATGACTTCTGTGACCTCTGTGTGACCTCTGTGAGACGTCTATGACCTCTGTGAGATCTCTGTGACCTCTGTGAGATCTCTGTGACCACTGTGACCGCTGTGTGACCTCTGTGAGACGTCTATGACCACTGTGACGTCTGTGTGACCTCAGTGAGACCTCTGTGACCACTGTGACCTCTGTGAGACGTCTATGACCTCTGTGACCTCTGTGTGACATCTGTGAGACCTCTGTGACCACTGTGACCTCTGTGAGACGTCTATGACCTCTGTGACCACTGTGTGACCTCTGTGAGACCTCTGTGACCACTGTGACCTGTGTGAAACGTCTATGACCTCTGTGAGACCTCTATGACCTCTGTGACCTCTGTGTGACCTCTGTGAGACCTCTGTGACCACTGTGACCTCTGTGAGACGTCTATGACCTCTGTGAGATCTCTATGACCTCTGTGAGATCTCTGTGACCACTGTGACCTCTGTGACCTCTGTGTGACCTCTGTGAGACGTTTATGACCTCTGTGACCTCTGTGTGACATCTGTGAGACCTCTGTGACCACTGTGACCTCTGTGTGACCTCTGTGAGACGTCTATGACCTCTTGTGAGATATCTATGACCTCTGTGACCTCTGTGAGATCTCTGTGACCAGTGTGACCTCTGTGTGACCTCTGTGAGACGTCTATGACCTCTGTGACCACTGTGTGACCTCTGTGAGACCTCTGTGACCACTGTGACCTGTGTGAAACGTCTATGACCTCTGTGAGACCTCTATGACCTCTGTGACCTCTGTGTGACCTCTGTGAGACCTCTGTGACCACTGTGACCTCTGTGAGACTTCTATGACCTCTGTGAGATCTCTATGACCTCTGTGAGATCTCTATGACCTCTGTGACCTCTGTGAGGCCTCTGTGAGACCTCTGTGACCACTGTGACCTCTGTGAGATCTCTGTGACCACTGTGACCTCTGTGTGACCTCTGTGAGACCTCTGTGACCACTGTGACCTCTGTGAGATCTCTGTGACCACTGTGACCTCTGTGTGACCTCTGTGAGACGTCTATGACCACTGTGACCTCTGTGACACGTCTATGACCTCTGTGACCTCTGTGTGACCTCTGTGAGACGTCTATGACCTCTGTGAGATGTCTATGACCTCTGTGACCTCTGTGAGACCTCTGTGACCAGTGTGACCTCTGTGTGACCTCTGTAAGACGTGTACGTCTTCTGTGACCTCTGTGACACGTCTATGACCTCTGTGACCTCTGTGTGACCTCTGTGAGATCTCTATGACCTCTGTGAGATCTCTGTGACCTCTGTGAGTTCTCGGTGACCACTGTGACCTCTGTGAGACCTCTATGAGACGTCTATGACCTCTGTGACCTCTGTGTGACATCTGTGAGACCTCTGTGACCACTGTGACCTCTGTGAGACGTCTATGACGTCTGTGACCTCTGTGTGACCTCTGTGAGACGTCTATGACCTCTGTGAGATCTCTGTGACCTCTGTGAGATCTCTGTGACCACTGTGACCGCTGTGTGACCTCTGTGAGACGTCTATGACCACTGTGACCTCTGTGTGACCTCTGTGAGACCTCTGTGACCACTGTGACCTCTGTGAGACGTCTATGACCTCTGTGAGATCTCTATGACATCTGTGAGATCTCTGTGAGCACTGTGACCTCTGTGAGACGTCTATGACCTCTGTGAGATCTCTATGACCTCTGTGAGATCTCTATGACCTCTGTAAGATCTCTGTGACCACTGTGACCTCTGTGTGACCTCTGTGAGACCTCTGTGACCACTGTGACCTCTGTGAGACGTCTATGACCTCTGTGAGATCTCTATGACCTCTGTGAGATCTCTGTGACCACTGTGACCTCTGTGACCTCTGTGTGACCTCTGTGACCACTGTGACCTCTGTGAGACATTTATGACCTCTGTGACCTCTGTGTGACATCTGTGAGACCTCTGTGACCACTGTGACCTCTGTGTGACCTCTGTGAGACGTCTATGACCTCTGTGACCTCTGTGTGACATCTGTGAGACCTCTGTGACCACTGTGACCTCTGTGTGACCTCTGTGAGACGTCTATGACCTCTTGTGAGATATCTATGACCTCTGTGACCTCTGTGAGATCTCTGTGATCAGTGTGACCTCTGTGTGACCTCTGTGAGACGTCTATGACATCTGTGAGATCTCTATGACCTCTGTGAGATCTCTATGACCTCTGTGAGATCTCTGTGACCACTGTGACCTCTGTGTGACCTCTGTGAGACGTCTATGACCACTGTGACCTCTGTGACACGTCTATGACCTCTGTGACCTCTGTGTGACCTCTGTGAGACGTCTATGACCTCTGTGAGATGTCTATGACCTCTGTGAGATCTCTATGACCTCTGTGAGATCTCTGTGACCACTGTGACCTCTGTGACCTCTGTGTGACCTCTGTGACCACTGTGACCTCTGTGAGACGTTTATGACCTCTGTGACCTCTGTGTGACATCTGTGAGACCTCTGTGACCACTGTGACCTCTGTGTGACCTCTGTGAGACGTCTATGACCTCTTGTGAGATATCTATGACCTCTGTGACCTCTGTGAGATCTCTGTGACCAGTGTGACCTCTGTGTGACCTCTGTGAGACGTCTATGACCTCTGTGACCACTGTGTGACCTCTGTGAGACCTCTGTGACCACTGTGACCTGTGTGAAACGTCTATGACCTCTGTGAGACCTCTATGACCTCTGTGACCTCTGTGTGACCTCTGTGAGACCTCTGTGACCACTGTGACCTCTGTGAGACGTCTATGACCTCTGTGACGTCTGTGTGACATCTGTGAGACCTCTGTGACCACTGTGACCTCTGTGAGACTTCTATGACCTCTGTGAGATCTCTATGACCTCTGTGAGATCTCTATGACCTCTGTGAGATCTCTGTGACCACTGTGACCTCTGTGAGGCCTCTGTGAGACCTCTGTAACCACTGTGACCTCTGTGAGATCTCTGTGACCACTGTGACCTCTGTGTGACATCTGTGAGACCTCTGTGACCACTGTGACCTCTGTGAGACGTCTATGACCTCTGTGACCTCTGTGTGACATCTGTGAGACCTCTGTGACCACTGTGACCTCTGTGAGACGTCTATGACCTCTGTGAGACGTCTATGACCTCTGTGGGATCTCTATGACCTCTGTGAGATCTCTATGACCTCTGTGAGATCTCTGTGACCTCTGTGAGATCTCGGTGACCACTGTGACCCCTGTGAGACCTCTATGAGACGTCTATGACCTCTGTGACCTCTGTGTGACATCTGTGAGACCTCTGTGACCACTGTGACCTCTGTGAGACGTCTATGACCTCTGTGAGATCTCTATGACCTCTGTGAGATCTCTATGACCTCTGTGAGATCTCTGTGACCACTGTGACCTCTGTGTGACCTCTGTGAGACGTCTATGACCTCTGTGAGATGTCTATGACCTCTGTGACCTCTGTGAGACCTCTGTGACCAGTGTGACCTCTGTGTGACCTCTGTAAGACGTGTACGTCTTCTGTGACCTCTGTGACACGTCCATGACCTCTGTGACCTCTGTGTGACCTCTGTGAGATCTCTATGACCTCTGTGAGATCTCTGTGACCTCTGTGAGATCTCGGTGACCACTGTGACCTCTGTGAGACCTCTATGAGACGTCTATGACCTCTGTGACCTCTCTGTGACATCTGTGAGACCTCTGTGACCACTGTGACCTCTGTGAGACGTCTATGACCTCTGTGACCTCTGTGTGACCTCTGTGAGACGTCTATGACCTCTGTGAGATCTCTGTGACCTCTGTGAGATCTCTGTGACCACTGTGACCGCTGTGTGACCTCTGTGAGACGTCTATGACCACTGTGACGTCTGTGTGACCTCTGTGAGACCTCTGTGACCACTGTGACCTCTGTGAGACGTCTATGACCTCTGTGACCTCTGTGACCTCTGTGTGACCTCTGTGAGACCTCTGTGACCACTGTGACCTCTGTGAGACGTCTATGACCTCTGTGAGATCTCTATGACCTCTGTGAGATCTCTGTGACCACTGTGACCTCTGTGACCTCTGTGTGACCTCTGTGAGACGTTTATGACCTCTGTGACCTCTGTGTGACATCTGTGAGACCTCTGTGACCACTGTGACCTCTGTGTGACCTCTGTGAGACGTCTATGACCTCTTGTGAGATATCTATGACCTCTGTGACCTCTGTGAGATCTCTGTGACCAGTGTGACCTCTGTGTGACCTCTGTGAGACGTCTATGACCTCTGTGACCACTGTGACCTGTGTGAAACGTCTATGACCTCTGTGAGACCTCTATGACCTCTGTGACCTCTGTGTGACCTCTGTGAGACCTCTGTGACCACTGTGACCTCTGTGAGACTTCTATGACCTCTGTGAGATCTCTATGACCTCTGTGAGATCTCTATGACCTCTGTGAGATCTCTGTGACCACTGTGACCTCTGTGTGACCTTTGTAAGACGTCTATGACCACTGTGACCTCTGTGACACGTCTATGACTTCTGTGACCTCTGTGTGACCTCTGTGAGACGTCTATGACCTCTGTGAGATCTCTGTGACCTCTGTGAGATCTCTGTGACCACTGTGACCGCTGTGTGACCTCTGTGAGACGTCTATGACCACTGTGACGTCTGTGTGACCTCTGTGAGACCTCTGTGACCACTGTGACCTCTGTGAGACGTCTATGACCTCTGTGACCTCTGTGTGACATCTGTGAGACCTCTGTGACCACTGTGACCTCTGTGAGACGTCTATGACCTCTGTGACCACTGTGTGACCTCTGTGAGACCTCTGTGACCACTGTGACCTGTGTGAAACGTCTATGACCTCTGTGAGACCTCTATGACCTCTGTGACCTCTGTGTGACCTCTGTGAGACCTCTGTGACCACTGTGACCTCTGTGAGACGTCTATGACCTCTGTGAGATCTCTATGACCTCTGTGAGATCTCTGTGACCACTGTGACCTCTGTGACCTCTGTGTGACCTCTGTGAGACGTTTATGACCTCTGTGACCTCTGTGTGACATCTGTGAGACCTCTGTGACCACTGTGACCTCTGTGTGACCTCTGTGAGACGTCTATGACCTCTTGTGAGATATCTATGACCTCTGTGACCTCTGTGAGATCTCTGTGACCAGTGTGACCTCTGTGTGACCTCTGTGAGACGTCTATGACCTCTGTGACCACTGTGTGACCTCTGTGAGACCTCTGTGACCACTGTGACCTGTGTGAAACGTCTATGACCTCTGTGAGACCTCTATGACCTCTGTGACCTCTGTGTGACCTCTGTGAGACCTCTGTGACCACTGTGACCTCTGTGAGACTTCTATGACCTCTGTGAGATCTCTATGACCTCTGTGAGATCTCTATGACCTCTGTGACCTCTGTGAGGCCTCTGTGAGACCTCTGTGACCACTGTGACCTCTGTGAGATCTCTGTGACCACTGTGACCTCTGTGTGACCTCTGTGAGACCTCTGTGACCACTGTGACCTCTGTGAGATCTCTGTGACCACTGTGACCTCTGTGTGACCTCTGTGAGACCTCTTTGACCACTGTGACCTCTGTGAGACGTCTATGACCTCTGTGACCTCTGTGTGACATCTGTGAGACCTCTGTGACCACTGTGACCTCTGTGAGACGTCTATGACCTCTGTGAGACGTCTATGACCTCTGTGGGATCTCTATGACCTCTGTGAGATCTCTATGACCTCTGTGAGATCTCTGTGACCTCTGTGAGATCTCGGTGACCACTGTGACCTCTGTGAGACCTCTATGAGACGACTATGACCTCTGTGACCTCTGTAAGATCTGTGAGACCTCTGTGAGACGTCTATGACCTCTGTGAGATCTCTATGACCTCTGTGAGATCTCTATGACCTCTGTGAGATCTCTGTGACCTCTGTGAGATCTCGGTTACCACTGTGACCTCTGTGAGACCTCTATGAGACGACTATGACCTCTGTGACCTCTGTAAGATCTGTGAGACCTCTGTGAGACGTCTATGACCTCTGTGAGATCTCTATGACCTCTGTGAGATCTCTATGACCTCTGTGAGATCTCTGTGACCACTGTGACCTCTGTGTGACCTCTGTGAGACGTCTATGACCACTGTGACCTCTGTGACACGTCTATGACCTCTGTGACCTCTGTGTGACCTCTGTGAGACGTCTATGACCTCTGTGAGATGTCTATGACCTCTGTGACCTCTGTGAGACCTCTGTGACCAGTGTGACCGCTGTGTGACCTCTGTGAGACGTCTATGACCACTGTGACCTCTGTGTGACCTCTGTGAGACCTCTGTGACCACTGTGACCTCTGTGAGACGTCTATGACCTCTGTGAGATCTCTATGACCTCTGTGAGATCTCTGTGAGCACTGTGACCTCTGTGAGACGTCTATGACCTCTGTGAGATCTCTATGACCTCTGTGAGATCTCTATGACCTCTGTAAGATCTCTGTGACCACTGTGACCTCTGTGTGACCTCTGTGAGACCTCTGTGACCACTGTGACCTCTGTGAGACGTCTATGACCTCTGTGAGACGTCTATGACCTCTGTGAGATCTCTATGACCTCTGTGAGATCTCTATGACCTCTGTGAGATCTCTGTGACCACTGTGACCTCTGTGTGACCTCTGTGAGACGTCTATGACCACTGTGACCTCTGTGACACGTCTATGACCTCTGTGACCTCTGTGTGACCTCTGTGAGACGTCTATGACCTCTGTGAGATGTCTATGACCTCTGTGACCTCTGTGAGACCTCTGTGACCAGTGTGACCTCTGTGTGACCTCTGTAAGACGTGTACGTCTTCTGTGACCTCTGTGACACGTCTATGACCTCTGTGACCTCTGTGTGACCTCTGTGAGATCTCTATGACCTCTGTGAGATCTCTGTGACCTCTGTGAGATCTCGGTGACCACTGTGACCTCTGTGAGACCTCTATGAGACGTCTATGACCTCTGTGACCTCTGTGTGACATCTGTGAGACCTCTGTGACCACTGTGACCTCTGTGAGACGTCTATGACGTCTGTGACCTCTGTGTGACCTCTGTGAGACGTCTATGACCTCTGTGAGATCTCTGTGACCTCTGTGAGATCTCTGTGACCACTGTGACCGCTGTGTGACCTCTGTGAGACGTCTATGACCACTGTGACCTCTGTGTGACCTCTGTGAGACCTCTGTGACCACTGTGACCTCTGTGAGACGTCTATGACCTCTGTGAGATCTCTATGACCTCTGTGAGATCTCTGTGAGCACTGTGACCTCTCTGAGACGTCTATGACCTCTGTGAGATCTCTATGACCTCTGTGAGATCTCTATGACCTCTGTAAGATCTCTGTGACCACTGTGACCTCTGTGTGACCTCTGTGAGACCTCTGTGACCACTGTGACCTCTGTGAGACGTCTATGACCTCTGTGAGATCTCTATGACCTCTGTGAGATCTCTGTGACCACTGTGACCTCTGTGACCTCTGTGTGACCTCTGTGACCACTGTGACCTCTGTGAGACGTTTATGACCTCTGTGACCTCTGTGTGACATCTGTGAGACCTCTGTGACCACTGTGACCTCTGTGTGACCTCTGTGAGACGTCTATGACCTCTTGTGAGATATCTATGACCTCTGTGACCTCTGTGAGATCTCTGTGACCATTGTGACCTCTGTGTGACCTCTGTGAGATGTCTATGACCTCTGTGACCACTGTGTGACCTCTGTGAGACCTCTGTGACCACTGTGACCTGTGTGAAACGTCTATGACCTCTGTGAAACCTCTATGACCTCTGTGACCTCTGTGTGACCTCTGTGAGACCTCTGTGACCACTGTGACCTCTGTGAGACGTCTATGACCTCTGTGACCTCTGTGTGACATCTGTGAGACCTCTGTGACCACTGTGACCTCTGTGAGACGTCTATGACCTCTGTGAGATCTCTATGACCTCTGTGAGATCTCTATGACCTCTGTGAGATCTCTGTGACCACTGTGACCTCTGTGTGACCTTTGTAAGACGTCTATGACCACTGTGACCTCTGTGACACGTCTATGACCTCTGTGACCTCTGTGTGACCTCTGTGAGACGTCTATGACCTCTGTGAGATATCTATGACCTCTGTGACCTCTGTGAGGCCTCTGTGAGACCTCTGTGACCACTGTGACCTCTGTGTGACCTCTGTGAGACCTCTGTGACCACTGTGACCTCTGTGAGACGTCTATGACCTCTGTGACCTCTGTGTGACATCTGTGAGACCTCTGTGACCACTGTGACCTCTGTGAGACGTCTATGACCTCTGTGAGACGTCTATGACCTCTGTGGGATCTCTATGACCTCTGTGAGATCTCTATGACCTCTGTGAGATCTCTGTGACCTCTGTGAGATCTCGGTGACCACTGTGACCTCTGTGAGACCTCTATGAGACGTCTATGACCTCTGTGACCTCTGTGAGACCTCTATGAGACGTCTATGACCTCTGTGACCTCTGTGTGACATCTGTGAGACCTCTGTGACCACTGTGAACTCTGTGAGACGTCTATGACCTCTGTGAGATCTCTATGACCTCTGTGAGATCTCTATGACCTCTGTGACCTCTGTGTGACCTCTGTGAGACGTCTATGACCACTGTGACCTCTGTGACACGTCTATGACCTCTGTGACCTCTGTGTGACCTCTGTGAGACGTCTATGACCTCTGTGAGATGTCTATGACCTCTGTGACCTCTGTGAGACCTCTGTGACCAGTGTGACCTCTGTGTGACCTCTGTAAGACGTGTACGTCTTCTGTGACCTCTGTGACACGTCTATGACCTCTGTGACCTCTGTGTGACCTCTGTGAGATCTCTATGACCTCTGTGAGATCTCTGTGACCTCTGTGAGATCTCGGTGGCCACTGTGACCTCTTTGAGACCTCTATGAAACGTCTATGACTTCTGTGACCTCTGTGTGACATCTGTGAGACCTCTGTGACCACTGTGACCTCTGTGAGACGTCTATGACCTCTGTGACCTCTGTGTGACCTCTGTGAGACGTCTATGACCTCTGTGAGATCTCTGTGACCTCTGTGAGATCTCTGTGACCACTGTGACCGCTGTGTGACCTCTGTGAGACGTCTATGACCACTGTGACCTCTGTGTGACCTCTGTGAGACCTCTGTGACCACTGTGACCTCTGTGAGACGTCTATGACCTCTGTGAGATCTCTATGACATCTGTGAGACCTCTGTGACCACTGTGACCTCTGTGTGACCTCTGTGAGACGTCTATGACCTCTTGTGAGATATCTATGACCTCTGTGACCTCTGTGAGATCTCTGTGACCAGTGTGACCTCTGTGTGACCTCTGTGAGATGTCTATGACCTCTGTGACCACTGTGTGACCTCTGTGAGACCTCTGTGACCACTGTGACCTGTGTGAAACGTCTATGACCTCTGTGACCACTGTGTGACCTCTGTGAGACCTCTATGACCTCTGTGACCTCTGTGTGACCTCTGTGAGACCTCTGTGACCACTGTGACCTCTGTGAGACGTCTATGACCTCTGTGACGTCTGTGTGACATCTGTGAGACCTCTGTGACCACTGTGACCTCTGTGAGACGTCTATGACCTCTGTGACGTCTGTGTGACATCTGTGAGACCTCTGTGACCACTGTGACCTCTGTGAGACGTCTATGACCTCTGTGAGACGTCTATGACCTGTGTGGGATCTCTATGACCTCTGTGAGATCTCTATGACCTCTGTGAGATCTCTGTGACCTCTGTGAGATCTCGGTGACCACTGTGACCTCTGTGAGACCTCTATGAGACGTCTATGACCTCTGTGACCTCTCTGTGACATCTGTGAGACCTCTGTGACCACTGTGACCTCTGTGAGACGTCTATGACCTCTGTGACCTCTGTGTGACCTCTGTGAGACGTCTATGACCACTGTGACCTCTGTGACACGTCTATGACCTCTGTGACCTCTGTGTGACCTCTGTGAGACGTCTATGACCTCTGTGAGATCTCTGTGACCTCTGTGAGATCTCTGTGACCACTGTGACCTCTGTGTGACCTCTGTGAGACCTCTGTGACCACTGTGACCTCTGTGAGACGTCTATGACCTCTGTGACCACTGCGACCTCTGTGAGATCTCTGTGACCACTGTGACCTCTGTGACCTCTGTGTGACCTCTGTGACCACTGTGACCTCTGTGAGACGTTTATGACCTCTGTGACCTCTGTGTGACATCTGTGAGACCTCTGTGACCACTGTGACCTCTGTGTGACCTCTGTGAGACGTCTATGACCTCTTGTGAGATATCTATGACCTCTGTGACCTCTGTGAGATCTCTGTGACGAGTGTGACCTCTGTGTGACCTCTGTGAGACCTCTGTGAGACCTCTGTGACCACTGTGACCTCTGTGACACGTCTATGACCTCTGTCACCTCTGTGTGACCTCTGTGAGATCTCTATGACCTCTGTGACCTCTGTGTGACATCTGTGAGACCTCTGTGACCACTGTGACCTCTGTGAGACGTCTATGACCTCTGTGACCACTGTGTGACCTCTGTGAGACCTCTGTGACCACTGTGACCTCTGTGAGACGTTTATGACCTCTGTGACCTCTGTGTGACATCTGTGAGACCTCTGTGACCACTGCGACCTCTGTGTGACCTCTGTGAGACGTCTATGACCACTGTGACCTCTGTGACACGTCTATGACCTCTGTGACCTCTGTGTGACCTCTGTGAGACGTCTATGACCTCTGTGAGATGTCTATGACCTCTGTGACCTCTGTGAGACCTCTGTGACCAGTGTGACCTATGTGTGACCTCTGTAAGACGTGTACGTCTTCTGTGACCTCTGTGACACGTCTATGACCTCTGTGAGATCTCTATGACCTCTGTGAGATCTCTGTGACCACTGTGACCTCTGTGACCTCTGTGTGACCTCTGTGACCACTGTGACCTCTGTGAGACGTTTATGACCTCTGCGACCTCTGTGTGACATCTGTGAGACCTCTGTGACCACTGCGACCTCTGTGTGACCTCTGTGAGACGTCTATGACCTCTTGTGAGATATCTATGACCTCTGTGACCTCTGTGAGATCTCTGTGACCAGTGTGACCTCTGTGTGACCTCTGTGAGACGTCTATGACCTCTGTGACCACTGTGTGACCTCTGTGAGACCTCTGTGACCACTGTGACCTGTGTGAAACGTCTATGACCTCTGTGAGACCTCTATGACCTCTGTGACCTCTGTGTGACCTCTGTGAGACCTCTGTGACCACTGTGACCTCTGTGACACGTCTATGACCTCTGTGACCTCTGTGTGACCTCTGTGAGACGTCTATGACCTCTGTGAGATGTCTATGACCTCTGTGACCTCTGTGTGACATCTGTGAGACCTCTGTGACCACTGTGACCTCTGTGAGACGTCTATGACCTCTGTGAGATCTCTATGACCTCTGTGAGATCTCTATGACCTTTGTGAGATCTCTGTGACCACTGTGACCTCTGTGTGACCTCTGTGAGACGTCTATGACCACTGTGACCTCTGTGACACGTCTATGACCTCTGTGACCTCTGTGTGACCTCTGTGAGACGTCTATGACCTCTGTGAGATGTCTATGACCTCTGTGACCTCTGTGAGACCTCTGTGACCAGTGTGACCTCTGTGTGACCTCTGTGAGATCTCTATGACCTCTGTGAGATCTCTGTGACCTCTGTGAGATCTCGGTGACCACTGTGACCTCTGTGAGACCTCTATGAGACGTCTATGACCTCTGTGACCTCTGTGTGACATCTGTGAGACCTCTGTGACCACTGTGACCTCTGTGTGACCTCTGTGAGACGTCTATGACCTCTTGTGAGATATCTATGACCTCTGTGACCTCTGTGAGATCTCTGTGATCAGTGTGACCTCTGTGTGACCTCTGTGAGACGTCTATGACATCTGTGAGATCTCTATGATCTCTGTGAGATCTCTATGACCTCTGTGAGATCTCTGTGACCACTGTGACCTCTGTGTGACCTCTGTGAGACGTCTATGACCACTGTGACCTCTGTGACACGTCTATGACCTCTGTGACCTCTGTGTGACATCTGTGAAACCTCTGTGACCACTGTGACCTCTGTGAGACTTCTATGACCTCTGTGAGATCTCTGTGACCACTGTGACCTCTGTGACCTCTGTGTGACCTCTGTGACCACTGTGACCTCTGTGAGACGTTTATGACCTCTGTGACCTCTGTGTGACCTCTGTGAGACCTCTGTGACCAGTGTGACCTCTGTGTGACCTCTGTAAGACGTGTACGTCTTCTGTGACCTCTGTGACACGTCTATGACCTCTGTGACCTCTGTGTGACCTCTGTGAGATCTCTATGACCTCTGTGAGATCTCTGTGACCTCTGTGAGATCTCGGTGACCACTGTGACCTCTGTGAGACCTCTGTGAGACGTCTATGACCTCTGTGACCTCTGTGTGACCTCTGTGAGACGTCTATGACCTCTGTGAGATCTCTGTGACCACTGTGACCGCTGTGTGACCTCTGTGAGACGTCTATGACCACTGTGACCTCTGTGTGACCTCTGTGAGACCTCTGTGACCACTGTGACCTCTGTGAGACGTCTATGACCTCTGTGAGATCTCTATGACCTCTGTGAGATCTCTGTGACCACTGTGACCTCTGTGAGATGTCTATGACCTCTGTGAGATCTCTATGACCTCTGTGAGATCTCTGTGACCACTGTGACCTCTGTGTGACCTCTGTGAGACCTCTGTGACCACTGTGACCTCTGTGAGACGTCTATGACCTCTGTGAGATCTCTATGACCTCTGTGAGATCTCTGTGACCACTGTGACCTCTGTGACCTCTGTGTGACCTCTGTGACCACTGTGACCTCTGTGAGACGTTTATGACCTCTGTGACCTCTGTGTGACATCTGTGAGACCTCTGTGACCACTGTGACCTCTGTGTGACATCTGTGAGACGTCAATGACCTCTTGTGAGATATCTATGACCTCTGTGACCTCTGTGAGATCTCTATGACCTCTGTGAGATCTCTATGACCTCTGTGAGATCTCTGTGACCACTGTGACCTCTGTGTGACCTCTGTGAGACGTCTATGACCACTGTGACCTCTGTGACACGTCTATGACCTCTGTGACACGTCTATGACCTCTGTGAGATGTCTATGACCTCTGTGACCTCTGTGAGACCTCTGTGACCAGTGTGACCTCTGTGTGACCTCTGTAAGACGTGTACGTCTTCTGTGACCTCTGTGACACGTCTATGACCTCTGTGACCTCTGTGTGACCTCTGTGAGATCTCTATGACCTCTGTGAGATCTCTGTGACCTCTGTGAGATCTCGCTGACCACTGTGACCTCTGTGAGACCTCTATGAGACGTCTATGACCTCTGTGACCTCTGTGTGACATCTGTGAGACCTCTGTGACCACTGTGACCTCTGTGAGACGTCTATGACCTCTGTGACCACTGTGTGACCTCTGTGAGACCTCTGTGACCACTGTGACCTGTGTGAAACGTCTATGACCTCTGTGAGACCTCTATGACCTCTGTGACCTCTGTGTGACCTCTGTGAGACCTCTGTGACCACTGTGACCTCTGTGAGACGTCTATGACCTCTGTGAGATCTCTATGACCTCTGTGAGATCTCTGTGACCACTGTGACCTCTGTGACCTCTGTGTGACCTCTGTGACCACTGTGACCTCTGTGAGACGTTTATGACCTCTGTGACCTCTGTGTGACATCTGTGAGACCTCTGTGACCACTGTGACCTCTGTGTGACCTCTGTGAGACGTCTATGACCTCTTGTGAGATATCTATGACCTCTGTGACCTCTGTGAGATCTCTGTGACCAGTGTGACCTCTGTGTGACCTCTGTGAGACGTCTATGACCTCTGTGACCACTGTGTGACCTCTGTGAGACCTCTGTGACCACTGTGACCTGTGTGAAACGTCTATGACCTCTGTGAGACCTCTATGACCTCTGTGACCTCTGTGTGACCTCTGTGAGACCTCTGTGACCACTGTGACCTCTGTGAGACGTCTATGACCTCTGTGACCTCTGTGTGACATCTGTGAAACCTCTGTGACCACTGTGACCTCTGTGAGACTTCTATGACCTCTGTGAGATCTCTATGACCTCTGTGAGATCTCTATGACCTCTGTGAGATCTCTGTGACCACTGTGACCTCTGTGAGGCCTCTGTGAGACCTCTGTGACCACTGTGACCTCTGTGAGATCTCTGTGACCACTGTGACCTCTGTGTGACATCTGTGAGACCTCTGTGAGACGTCTATGACCTCTGTGACCTCTGTGTGACATCTGTGAGACCTCTGTGACCACTGTGACCTCTGTGAGACGTCTATGACCTCTGTGAGATCTCTATGACCTCTGTGAGATCTCTATGACCTCTGTGAGATCTCGGTGACCACTGTGACCTCTGTGTGACCTCTGTGAGACGTCTATGACCTCTGTGAGATGTCTATGACCTCTGTGACCTCTGTGAGACCTCTGTGACCAGTGTGACCTCTGTGTGACCTCTGTAAGACGTGTACGTCTTCTGTGACCTCTGTGACACGTCCATGACCTCTGTGACCTCTGTGTGACCTCTGTGAGATCTCTATGACCTCTGTGAGATCTCTGTGACCTCTGTGAGATCTCGGTGACCACTGTGACCTCTGTGAGACCTCTATGAGACGTCTATGACCTCTGTGACCTCTGTGTGACATCTGTGAGACCTCTGTGACCACTGTGACCTCTGTGAGACGTCTATGACCTCTGTGACCTCTGTGTGACCTCTGTGAGACGTCTATGACCTCTGTGAGATCTCTGTGACCTCTGTGAGATCTCTGTGACCACTGTGACCGCTGTGTGACCTCTGTGAGACGTCTATGACCACTGTGACGTCTGTGTGACCTCTGTGAGACCTCTGTGACCACTGTGACCTCTGTGAGACGTCTATGACCTCTGTGACCTCTGTGACCTCTGTGTGACCTCTGTGAGACCTCTGTGACTACTGTGACCTCTGTGAGACGTCTATGACCTCTGTGAGATCTCTATGACCTCTGTGAGATCTCTGTGACCACTGTGACCTCTGTGACCTCTGTGTGACCTCTGTGAGACGTTTATGACCTCTGTGACCTCTGTGTGACATCTGTGAGACCTCTGTGACCACTGTGACCTCTGTGTGACCTCTGTGAGACGTCTATGACCTCTTGTGAGATATCTATGACCTCTGTGACCTCTGTGAGATCTCTGTGGCCAGTGTGACCTCTGTGTGACCTCTGTGAGACGTCTATGACCTCTGTGACCACTGTGACCTGTGTGAAACGTCTATGACCTCTGTGAGACCTCTATGACCTTTGTGACCTCTGTGTGACCTCTGTGAGACCTCTGTGACCACTGTGACCTCTGTGAGACTTCTATGACCTCTGTGAGATCTCTATGACCTCTGTGAGATCTCTATGACCTCTGTGAGATCTCTGTGACCACTGTGACCTCTGTGTGACCTTTGTAAGACGTCTATGACCACTGTGACCTCTGTGACACGTCTATGACTTCTGTGACCTCTGTGTGACCTCTGTGAGACGTCTATGACCTCTGTGAGATCTCTGTGACCTCTGTGAGATCTCTGTGACCACTGTGACCGCTGTGTGACCTCTGTGTGACATCTGTGAGACCTCTGTGACCACTGTGACCTCTGTGAGACGTCTATGACCTCTGTGACCACTGTGTGACCTCTGTGAGACCTCTGTGACCACTGTGACCTGTGTGAAACGTCTATGACCTCTGTGAGACCTCTATGACCTCTGTGACCTCTGTGTGACCTCTGTGAGACCTCTGTGACCACTGTGACCTCTGTGAGACGTCTATGACCTCTGTGAGATCTCTATGACCTCTGTGAGATCTCTGTGACCACGTTGACCTCTGTGACCTCTGTGTGACCTCTGTGAGACGTTTATGACCTCTGTGACCTCTGTGTGACATCTGTGAGACCTCTGTGACCACTGTGACCTCTGTGTGACCTCTGTGAGACGTCTATGACCTCTTGTGAGATATCTATGACCTCTGTGACCTCTGTGAGATCTCTGTGACCAGTGTGACCTCTGTGTGACCTCTGTGAGACGTCTATGACCTCTGTGAGACGTCTATGACCTCTGTGGGATCTCTATGACCTCTGTGAGATCTCTATGACCTCTGTGAGATCTCTGTGACCTCTGTGAGATCTCGGTGACCACTGTGACCTCTGTGAGACCTCTATGAGACGTCTATGACCTCTGTGACCTCTGTGTGACATCTGTGAGACCTCTGTGACCACTGTGACCTCTGTGAGACGTCTATGACCTCTGTGACCTCTGTGTGACCTCTGTGAGACGTCTATGACCTCTGTGAGATCTCTGTGACCTCTGTGAGATCTCTGTGACCACTGTGACCGCTGTGTGACCTCTGTGAGACCTCTATGAGACGTCTATGACCTCTGTGACCTCTGTGTGACATCTGTGAGACCTCTGTGACCACTGTGACCTCTGTGAGACGTCTATGACCTCTGTGAGATCTCTATGACCTCTGTGAGATCTCTATGACCTCTGTGAGATCTCTGTGACCACTGTGACCTCTGTGTGACCTCTGTGAGACGTCTATGACCACTGTGACCTCTGTGACACGTCTATGACCTCTGTGACCTCTGTGTGACCTCTGTGAGACGTCTATGACCTCTGTGAGATGTCTATGACCTTTGTGACCTCTGTGAGACCTCTGTGACCAGTGTGACCTCTGTGTGACCTCTGTAAGACGTGTACGTCTTCTGTGACCTCTGTGACACGTCTATGACCTCTGTGACCTCTGTGTGACCTCTGTGAGATCTCTATGACCTCTGTGAGATCTCTGTGACCTCTGTGAGATCTCGGTGGCCACTGTGACCTCTGTGAGACCTCTATGAGACGTCTATGACCTCTGTGACCTCTGTGTGACATCTGTGAGACCTCTGTGACCACTGTGACCTCTGTGAGACGTCTATGACCTCTGTGACCTCTGTGTGACCTCTGTGAGACGTCTATGACCTCTGTGAGATCTCTGTGACCTCTGTGAGATCTCTGTGACCACTGTGACCGCTGTGTGACCTCTGTGAGACGTCTATGACCACTGTGACCTCTGTGTGACCTCTGTGAGACCTCTGTGACCACTGTGACCTCTGTGAGACTTCTATGACCTCTGTGAGATCTCTATGACCTCTGTGAGATCTCTATGACCTCTGTGAGATCTCTGTGACCACTGTGACCTCTGTGTGACCTTTGTAAGACGTCTATGACCACTGTGACCTCTGTGACACGTCTATGACTTCTGTGACCTCTGTGTGACCTCTGTGAGACGTCTATGACCTCTGTGAGATCTCTGTGACCTCTGTGAGATCTCTGTGACCACTGTGACCGCTGTGTGACCTCTGTGAGACGTCTATGACCACTGTGACGTCTGTGTGACCTCTGTGAGACCTCTGTGACCACTGTGACCTCTGTGAGACGTCTATGACCTCTGTGACCTCTGTGTGACATCTGTGAGACCTCTGTGACCACTGTGACCTCTGTGAGACGTCTATGACCTCTGTGACCACTGTGTGACCTCTGTGAGACCTCTGTGACCACTGTGACCTGTGTGAAACGTCTATGACCTCTGTGAGACCTCTATGACCTCTGTGACCTCTGTGTGACCTCTGTGAGACCTCTGTGACCACTGTGACCTCTGTGAGACGTCTATGACCTCTGTGAGATCTCTATGACCTCTGTGAGATCTCTGTGACCACTGTGACCTCTGTGACCTCTGTGTGACCTCTGTGAGACGTTTATGACCTCTGTGACCTCTGTGTGACATCTGTGAGACCTCTGTGACCACTGTGACCTCTGTGTGACCTCTGTGAGACGTCTATGACCTCTTGTGAGATATCTATGACCTCTGTGACCTCTGTGAGATCTCTGTGACCAGTGTGACCTCTGTGTGACCTCTGTGAGACGTCTATGACCTCTGTGAGACGTCTATGACATCTGTGGGATCTCTATGACCTCTGTGAGATCTCTATGACCTCTGTGACCTCTGTGACCTCTGTGTGACCTCTGTGAGACCTCTGTGACTACTGTGACCTCTGTGAGACGTCTATGACCTCTGTGAGATCTCTATGACCTCTGTGAGATCTCTGTGACCACTGTGACCTCTGTGACCTCTGTGTGACCTCTGTGAGACGTTTATGACCTCTGTGACCTCTGTGTGACATCTGTGAGACCTCTGTGACCACTGTGACCTCTGTGTGACCTCTGTGAGACGTCTATGACCTCTTGTGAGATATCTATGACCTCTGTGACCTCTGTGAGATCTCTGTGGCCAGTGTGACCTCTGTGTGACCTCTGTGAGACGTCTATGACCTCTGTGACCACTGTGACCTGTGTGAAACGTCTATGACCTCTGTGAGACCTCTATGACCTTTGTGACCTCTGTGTGACCTCTGTGAGACCTCTGTGACCACTGTGACCTCTGTGAGACTTCTATGACCTCTGTGAGATCTCTATGACCTCTGTGAGATCTCTATGACCTCTGTGAGATCTCTGTGACCACTGTGACCTCTGTGTGACCTTTGTAAGACGTCTATGACCACTGTGACCTCTGTGACACGTCTATGACTTCTGTGACCTCTGTGTGACCTCTGTGAGACGTCTATGACCTCTGTGAGATCTCTGTGACCTCTGTGAGATCTCTGTGACCACTGTGACCGCTGTGTGACCTCTGTGTGACATCTGTGAGACCTCTGTGACCACTGTGACCTCTGTGAGACGTCTATGACCTCTGTGACCACTGTGTGACCTCTGTGAGACCTCTGTGACCACTGTGACCTGTGTGAAACGTCTATGACCTCTGTGAGACCTCTATGACCTCTGTGACCTCTGTGTGACCTCTGTGAGACCTCTGTGACCACTGTGACCTCTGTGAGACGTCTATGACCTCTGTGAGATCTCTATGACCTCTGTGAGATCTCTGTGACCACGTTGACCTCTGTGACCTCTGTGTGACCACTGTGAGACGTTTATGACCTCTGTGACCTCTGTGTGACATCTGTGAGACCTCTGTGACCACTGTGACCTCTGTGTGACCTCTGTGAGACGTCTATGACCTCTTGTGAGATATCTATGACCTCTGTGACCTCTGTGAGATCTCTGTGACCAGTGTGACCTCTGTGTGACCTCTGTGAGACGTCTATGACCTCTGTGACCTCTGTGTGACATCTGTGAGACCTCTGTGACCACTGTGACCTCTGTGAGACGTCTATGACCTCTGTGAGATCTCTATGACCTCTGTGAGATCTCTATGACCTCTGTGAGATCTCTGTGACCACTGTGACCTCTGTGTGACCTCTGTGAGACGTCTATGACCACTGTGACCTCTGTGACACGTCTATGACCTCTGTGACCTCTGTGTGACCTCTGTGAGACGTCTATGACCTCTGTGAGATGTCTATGACCTTTGTGACCTCTGTGAGACCTCTGTGACCAGTGTGACCTCTGTGTGACCTCTGTAAGACGTGTACGTCTTCTGTGACCTCTGTGACACGTCTATGACCTCTGTGACCTCTGTGTGACCTCTGTGAGATCTCTATGACCTCTGTGAGATCTCTGTGACCTCTGTGAGATCTCGGTGGCCACTGTGACCTCTGTGAGACCTCTATGAGACCTCTGTGACCTCTGTGACCTCTGTGTGACCTCTGTGAGACCTCTGTGACCACTGTGACCTCTGTGAGACGTCTATGACCTCTGTGAGATCTCTATGACCTCTGTGAGATCTCTGTGACCTCTGTGAGATCTCTGTGACCACTGTGACCGCTGTGTGACCTCTGTGAGACGTCTATGACCACTGTGACCTCTGTGTGACCTCTGTGAGACCTCTGTGACCACTGTGACCTCTGTGAGACTTCTATGACCTCTGTGAGATCTCTATGACCTCTGTGAGATCTCTATGACCTCTGTGAGATCTCTGTGACCACTGTGACCTCTGTGTGACCTTTGTAAGACGTCTATGACCACTGTGACCTCTGTGACACGTCTATGACTTCTGTGACCTCTGTGTGACCTCTGTGAGACGTCTATGACCTCTGTGAGATCTCTGTGACCTCTGTGAGATCTCTGTGACCACTGTGACCGCTGTGACCTCTGTGAGACGTCTATGACCTCTGTGAGATCTCTATGACCTCTGTGAGATCTCTGTGACCACTGTGACCTCTGTGACCTCTGTGTGACCTCTGTGAGACGTTTATGACCTCTGTGACCTCTGTGTGACATCTGTGAGACCTCTGTGACCACTGTGACCTCTGTGTGACCTCTGTGAGACGTCTATGACCTCTTGTGAGATATCTATGACCTCTGTGACCTCTGTGAGATCTCTGTGACCAGTGTGACCTCTGTGTGACCTCTGTGAGACGTCTATGACCTCTGTGAGACGTCTATGACATCTGTGGGATCTCTATGACCTCTGTGAGATCTCTATGACCTCTGTGAGATCTCTGTGACCTCTGTGAGATCTCGGTGACCACTGTGACCTCTGTGAGACCTCTATGAGACGTCTATGACCTCTGTGACCTCTGTGTGACATCTGTGAGACCTCTGTGACCACTGTGACCTCTGTGAGACGTCTATGACCTCTGTGACCTCTGTGTGACCTCTGTGAGACGTCTATGACCTCTGTGAGATCTCTGTGACCTCTGTGAGATCTCTGTGACCACTGTGACCGCTGTGTGACCTCTGTGAGACGTCTATGACCACTGTGACGTCTGTGTGACCTCTGTGAGACCTCTGTGACCACTGTGACCTCTGTGAGACGTCTATGACCTCTGTGACCTCTGTGACCTCTGTGTGACCTCTGTGAGACCTCTGTGACCACTGTGACCTCTGTGAGACGTCTATGACCTCTGTGAGATCTCTATGACCTCTGTGAGATCTCTGTGACCACTGTGACCTCTGTGACCTCTGTGTGACCTCTGTGAGACGTTTATGACCTCTGTGACCTCTGTGTGACATCTGTGAGACCTCTGTGACCTCTGTGTGACCTCTGTGAGACGTCTATGACCTCTTGTGAGATATCTATGACCTCTGTGACCTCTGTGAGATCTCTGTGGCCAGTGTGACCTCTGTGTGACCTCTGTGAGACGTCTATGACCTCTGTGACCACTGTGACCTGTGTGAAACGTCTATGACCTCTGTGAGACCTCTATGACCTCTGTGACCTCTGTGTGACCTCTGTGAGACCTCTGTGACCACTGTGACCTCTGTGAGACTTCTATGACCTCTGTGAGATCTCTATGACCTCTGTGAGATCTCTATGACCTCTGTGAGATCTCTGTGACCACTGTGACATCTGTGTGACCTTTGTAAGACGTCTATGACCACTGTGACCTCTGTGACACGTCTATGACTTCTGTGACCTCTGTGTGACCTCTGTGAGACGTCTATGACCTCTGTGAGATCTCTGTGACCTCTGTGAGATCTCTGTGACCACTGTGACCGCTGTGTGACCTCTGTGAGACGTCTATGACCACTGTGACGTCTGTGTGACCTCTGTGAGACCTCTGTGACCACTGTGACCTCTGTGAGACGTCTATGACCTCTGTGACCTCTGTGTGACATCTGTGAGACCTCTGTGACCACTGTGACCTCTGTGAGACGTCTATGACCTCTGTGACCACTGTGTGACCTCTGTGAGACCTCTGTGACCACTGTGACCTGTGTGAAACGTCTATGACCTCTGTGAGACCTCTATGACCTCTGTGACCTCTGTGTGACCTCTGTGAGACCTCTGTGACCACTGTGACCTCTGTGAGACGTCTATGACCTCTGTGAGATCTCTATGACCTCTGTGAGATCTCTATGACCTCTGTGAGATCTCTGTGACCACTGTGACCTCTGTGTGACCTCTGTGAGACGTCTATGACCACTGTGACCTCTGTGACACGTCTATGACCTCTGTGACCTCTGTGTGACCTCTGTGAGACGTCTATGACCTCTGTGAGATGTCTATGACCTTTGTGACCTCTGTGAGACCTCTGTGACCAGTGTGACCTCTGTGTGACCTCTGTAAGACGTGTACGTCTTCTGTGACCTCTGTGACACGTCTATGACCTCTGTGACCTCTGTGTGACCTCTGTGAGATCTCTATGACCTCTGTGAGATCTCTGTGACCTCTGTGAGATCTCGGTGGCCACTGTGACCTCTGTGAGACCTCTATGAGACGTCTATGACCTCTGTGACCTCTGTGTGACATCTGTGAGACCTCTGTGACCACTGTGACCTCTGTGAGACGTCTATGACCTCTGTGACCTCTGTGTGACCTCTGTGAGACGTCTATGACCTCTGTGAGATCTCTGTGACCTCTGTGAGATCTCTGTGACCACTGTGACCGCTGTGTGACCTCTGTGAGACGTCTATGACCACTGTGACCTCTGTGTGACCTCTGTGAGACCTCTGTGACCACTGTGACCTCTGTGAGACGTCTATGACCTCTGTGAGATCTCTATGACCTCTGTGAGATCTCTGTGACCACTGTGACCTCTGTGAGACGTCTATGACCTCTGTGTGACCTCTGTGAGACCTCTGTGACCACTGTGACCTCTGTGAGACGTCTATGACCTCTGTGAGATCTCTATGACCTCTGTGAGATCTCTGTGACCACTGTGACCTCTGTGACCTCTGTGTGACCTCTCTGACCACTGTGACCTCTGTGAGTCGTTTATGACCTCTGTGACCTCTGTGTGACATCTGTGAGACCTCTGTGACCACTGTGACCTCTGTGTGACCTCTGTGAGACGTCTATGACCTCTTGTGAGATATCTATGACCTCTGTGACCTCTGTGAGATCTCTGTGACCAGTGTGACCTCTGTGTGACCTCTGTGAGATGTCTATGACCTCTGTGACCACTGTGTGACCTCTGTGAGACCTCTGTGACCACTGTGACCTGTGTGAAACGTCTATGACCTCTGTGAGACCTCTATGACCTCTGTGACCTCTCTGTGACATCTGTGAGACCTCTGTGACCACTGTGACCTCTGTGAGACGTCTATGACCTCTGTGACCTCTGTGTGACCTCTGTGAGACGTCTATGACCACTGTGACCTCTGTGACACGTCTATGACCTCTGTGACCTCTGTGTGACCTCTGTGAGACGTCTATGACCTCTGTGAGATCTCTGTGACCTCTGTGAGATCTCTGTGACCACTGTGACCTCTGTGTGACCTCTGTGAGACCTCTGTGACCACTGTGACCTCTGTGAGACGTCTATGACCTCTGTGACCACTGCGACCTCTGTGAGATCTCTGTGACCACTGTGACCTCTGTGACCTCTGTGTGACCTCTGTGACCACTGTGACCTCTGTGAGACGTTTATGACCTCTGTGACCTCTGTGTGACATCTGTGAGACCTCTGTGACCACTGTGACCTCTGTGTGACCTCTGTGAGACGTCTATGACCTCTTGTGAGATATCTATGACCTCTGTGACCTCTGTGAGATCTCTGTGACGAGTGTGACCTCTGTGTGACCTCTGTGAGACCTCTGTGAGACCTCTGTGACCACTGTGACCTCTGTGACACGTCTATGACCTCTGTCACCTCTGTGTGACCTCTGTGAGATCTCTATGACCTCTGTGACCTCTGTGTGACATCTGTGAGACCTCTGTGACCACTGTGACCTCTGTGAGACGTCTATGACCTCTGTGACCACTGTGTGACCTCTGTGAGACCTCTGTGACCACTGTGACCTCTGTGAGACGTTTATGACCTCTGTGACCTCTGTGTGACATCTGTGAGACCTCTGTGACCACTGCGACCTCTGTGTGACCTCTGGGAGACGTCTATGACCACTGTGACCTCTGTGACACGTCTATGACCTCTGTGAGACGTCTATGACCTCTGTGAGATGTCTATGACCTCTGTGACCTCTGTGAGACCTCTGTGACCAGTGTGACCTCTGTGTGACCTCTGTAAGACGTGTACGTCTTCTGTGACCTCTGTGACACGTCTATGACCTCTGTGAGATCTCTATGACCTCTGTGAGATCTCTGTGACCACTGTGACCTCTGTGACCTCTGTGTGACCTCTGTGACCACTGTGACCTCTGTGAGACGTTTATGACCTCTGCGACCTCTGTGTGACATCTGTGAGACCTCTGTGACCACTGCGACCTCTGTGTGACCTCTGTGAGACGTCTATGACCTCTTGTGAGATATCTATGACCTCTGTGACCTCTGTGAGATCTCTGTGACCAGTGTGACCTCTGTGTGACCTCTGTGAGACGTCTATGACCTCTGTGACCACTGTGTGACCTCTGTGAGACCTCTGTGACCACTGTGACCTGTGTGAAACGTCTATGACCTCTGTGAGACCTCTATGACCTCTGTGACCTCTGTGTGACCTCTGTGAGACCTCTGTGACCACTGTGACCTCTGTGACACGTCTATGACCTCTGTGACCTCTGTGTGACCTCTGTGAGACGTCTATGACCTCTGTGAGATGTCCATGACCTCTGTGACCTCTGTGTGACATCTGTGAGACCTCTGTGACCACTGTGACCTCTGTGAGACGTCTATGACCTCTGTGAGATCTCTATGACCTCTGTGAGATCTCTATGACCTCTGTGAGATCTCTGTGACCACTGTGACCTCTGTGTGACCTCTGTGAGACGTCTATGACCACTGTGACCTCTGTGACACGTCTATGACCTCTGTGACCTCTGTGTGACCTCTGTGAGACGTCTATGACCTCTGTGAGATGTCTATGACCTCTGTGACCTCTGTGAGACCTCTGTGACCAGTGTGACCTCTGTGTGACCTCTGTAAGACGTGTACGTCTTCTGTGACCTCTGTGACACGTCTATGACCTCTGTGACCTCTGTGTGACCTCTGTGAGATCTCTATGACCTCTGTGAGATCTCTGTGACCTCTGTGAGATCTCGGTGACCACTGTGACCTCTGTGAGACCTCTATGAGACGTCTATGACCTCTGTGACCTCTGTGTGACATCTGTGAGACCTCTGTGACCACTGTGACCTCTGTGAGACGTCTATGACCTCTGTGAGATCTCTATGACCTCTGTGAGATCTCTGTGACCACTGTGACCTCTGTGAGACGTCTATGACCTCTGTGTGACCTCTGTGAGACCTCTGTGACCACTGTGACCTCTGTGAGACGTCTATGACCTCTGTGAGATCTCTATGACCTCTGTGAGATCTCTGTGACCACTGTGACCTCTGTGACCTCTGTGTGACCTCTCTGACCACTGTGACCTCTGTGAGTCGTTTATGACCTCTGTGACCTCTGTGTGACATCTGTGAGACCTCTGTGACCACTGTGACCTCTGTGTGACCTCTGTGAGACGTCTATGACCTCTTGTGAGATATCTATGACCTCTGTGACCTCTGTGAGATCTCTGTGACCAGTGTGACCTCTGTGTGACCTCTGTGAGATGTCTATGACCTCTGTGACCACTGTGTGACCTCTGTGAGACCTCTGTGACCACTGTGACCTGTGTGAAACGTCTATGACCTCTGTGAGACCTCTATGACCTCTGTGACCTCTCTGTGACATCTGTGAGACCTCTGTGACCACTGTGACCTCTGTGAGACGTCTATGACCTCTGTGACCTCTGTGTGACCTCTGTGAGACGTCTATGACCACTGTGACCTCTGTGACACGTCTATGACCTCTGTGACCTCTGTGTGACCTCTGTGAGACGTCTATGACCTCTGTGAGATCTCTGTGACCTCTGTGAGATCTCTGTGACCACTGTGACCTCTGTGTGACCTCTGTGAGACCTCTGTGACCACTGTGACCTCTGTGAGACGTCTATGACCTCTGTGACCACTGCGACCTCTGTGAGATCTCTGTGACCACTGTGACCTCTGTGACCTCTGTGTGACCTCTGTGACCACTGTGACCTCTGTGAGACGTTTATGACCTCTGTGACCTCTGTGTGACATCTGTGAGACCTCTGTGACCACTGTGACCTCTGTGTGACCTCTGTGAGACGTCTATGACCTCTTGTGAGATATCTATGACCTCTGTGACCTCTGTGAGATCTCTGTGACGAGTGTGACCTCTGTGTGACCTCTGTGAGACCTCTGTGAGACCTCTGTGACCACTGTGACCTCTGTGACACGTCTATGACCTCTGTCACCTCTGTGTGACCTCTGTGAGATCTCTATGACCTCTGTGACCTCTGTGTGACATCTGTGAGACCTCTGTGACCACTGTGACCTCTGTGAGACGTCTATGACCTCTGTGACCACTGTGTGAGCTCTGTGAGACCTCTGTGACCACTGTGACCTCTGTGAGACGTTTATGACCTCTGTGACCTCTGTGTGACATCTGTGAGACCTCTGTGACCACTGCGACCTCTGTGTGACCTCTGGGAGACGTCTATGACCACTGTGACCTCTGTGACACGTCTATGACCTCTGTGACCTCTGTGTGACCTCTGTGAGACGTCTATGACCTCTGTGAGATGTCTATGACCTCTGTGACCTCTGTGAGACCTCTGTGACCAGTGTGACCTCTGTGTGACCTCTGTAAGACGTGTACGTCTTCTGTGACCTCTGTGACACGTCTATGACCTCTGTGAGATCTCTATGACCTCTGTGAGATCTCTGTGACCACTGTGACCTCTGTGACCTCTGTGTGACCTCTGTGACCACTGTGACCTCTGTGAGACGTTTATGACCTCTGCGACCTCTGTGTGACATCTGTGAGACCTCTGTGACCACTGCGACCTCTGTGTGACCTCTGTGAGACGTCTATGACCTCTTGTGAGATATCTATGACCTCTGTGACCTCTGTGAGATCTCTGTGACCAGTGTGACCTCTGTGTGACCTCTGTGAGACGTCTATGACCTCTGTGACCACTGTGTGACCTCTGTGAGACCTCTGTGACCACTGTGACCTGTGTGAAA
This sequence comes from Lasioglossum villosulum, assembly GCA_963971365.1. Taxonomy (NCBI): domain Eukaryota; kingdom Metazoa; phylum Arthropoda; class Insecta; order Hymenoptera; family Halictidae; genus Lasioglossum; species Lasioglossum villosulum. The sequence continues at coordinate 267,689 of CAXARU010000125.1, read as the reverse complement.
CGTCTATGACCTCTGTGAGACCTCTATGACCTCTGTGACCTCTGTGTGACCTCTGTGAGACCTCTGTGACCACTGTGACCTCTGTGACACGTCTATGACCTCTGTGACCTCTGTGTGACCTCTGTGAGACGTCTATGACCTCTGTGAGATGTCCATGACCTCTGTGACCTCTGTGTGACATCTGTGAGACCTCTGTGACCACTGTGACCTCTGTGAGACGTCTATGACCTCTGTGAGATCTCTATGACCTCTGTGAGATCTCTATGACCTCTGTGAGATCTCTGTGACCACTGTGACCTCTGTGTGACCTCTGTGAGACGTCTATGACCACTGTGACCTCTGTGACACGTCTATGACCTCTGTGACCTCTGTGTGACCTCTGTGAGACGTCTATGACCTCTGTGAGATGTCTATGACCTCTGTGACCTCTGTGAGACCTCTGTGACCAGTGTGACCTCTGTGTGACCTCTGTAAGACGTGTACGTCTTCTGTGACCTCTGTGACACGTCTATGACCTCTGTGACCTCTGTGTGACCTCTGTGAGATCTCTATGACCTCTGTGAGATCTCTGTGACCTCTGTGAGATCTCGGTGACCACTGTGACCTCTGTGAGACCTCTATGAGACGTCTATGACCTCTGTGACCTCTGTGTGACATCTGTGAGACCTCTGTGACCACTGTGACCTCTGTGTGACCTCTGTGAGACGTCTATGACCTCTTGTGAGATATCTATGACCTCTGTGACCTCTGTGAGATCTCTGTGATCAGTGTGACCTCTGTGTGACCTCTGTGAGACGTCTATGACATCTGTGACATCTCTATGACCTCTGTGAGATCTCTATGACCTCTGTGAGATCTCTGTGACCACTGTGACCTCTGTGTGACCTCTGTGAGACGTCTATGACCACTGTGACCTCTGTGACACGTCTATGACCTCTGTGACCTCTGTGTGATCTCTGTGAGACGTCTATGACCTCTGTGAGATGTCTATGACCTCTGTGACCTCTGTGTGACCTCTGTGAGATCTCTATGACCTCTGTGAGATCTCTGTGACCTCTGTGAGATCTCGGTGACCACTGTGACCTCTGTGAGACCTCTATGAGACGTCTATGACCTCTGTGACCTCTGTGTGACATCTGTGAAACCTCTGTGACCACTGTGACCTCTGTGAGACTTCTATGACCTCTGTGAGATCTCTGTGACCACTGTGACCTCTGTGTGACCTCTGTGAGACCTCTGTGACCAGTGTGACCTCTGTGTGACCTCTGTAAGACGTGTACGTCTTCTGTGACCTCTGTGACACGTCTATGACCTCTGTGACCTCTGTGTGACCTCTGTGAGATCTCTATGACCTCTGTGAGATCTCTGTGACCTCTGTGAGATCTCGGTGACCACTGTGACCTCTGTGAGACCTCTATGAGACGTCTATGACCTCTGTGACCTCTGTGTGACATCTGTGAGACCTCTGTGACCACTGTGACCTCTGTCAGACGTCTATGACCTCTGTGACCTCTGTGTGACCTCTGTGAGACGTCTATGACCTCTGTGAGATCTCTGTGACCACTGTGACCGCTGTGTGACCTCTGTGAGACGTCTATGACCACTGTGACCTCTGTGTGACCTCTGCGAGACCTCTGTGACCACTGTGACCTCTGTGAGACGTCTATGACCTCTGTGAGATCTCTATGACCTCTGTGAGATCTCTGTGACCACTGTGACCTCTGTGAGATGTCTATGACCTCTGTGAGATCTCTATGACCTCTGTGAGATCTCTGTGACCACTGTGACCTCTGTGTGACCTCTGTGAGACCTCTGTGACCACTGTGACCTCTGTGAGACGTCTATGACCTCTGTGAGATCTCTATGACCTCTGTGAGATCTCTGTGACCACTGTGACCTCTGTGACCTCTGTGTGACCTCTGTGACCACTGTGACCTCTGTGAGACGTTTATGACCTCTGTGACCTCTGTGTGACATCTGTGAGACCTCTGTGACCACTGTGACCTCTGTGTGACATCTGTGAGACGTCTATGACCTCTTGTGAGATATCTATGACCTCTATGACCTCTGTGAGATCTCTATGACCTCTGTGAGATCTCTGTGACCACTGTGACCTCTGTGTGACCTCTGTGAGACCTCTATGAGACGTCTATGACCTCTGTGACCTCTGTGTGACATCTGTGAGACCTCTGTGACCACTGTGACCTCTGTGAGACGTCTATGACCTCTGTGACCACTGTGTGACCTCTGTGAGACCTCTGTGACCACTGTGACCTGTGTGAAACGTCTATGACCTCTGTGAGACCTCTATGACCTCTGTGACCTCTGTGTGACCTCTGTGAGACCTCTGTGACCACTGTGACCTCTGTGAGACGTCTATGACCTCTGTGAGATCTCTATGACCTCTGTGAGATCTCTGTGACCACTGTGACCTCTGTGACCTCTGTGTGACCTCTGTGACCACTGTGACCTCTGTGAGACGTTTATGACCTCTGTGACCTCTGTGTGACATCTGTGAGACCTCTGTGACCACTGTGACCTCTGTGTGACCTCTGTGAGACGTCTATGACCTCTTGTGAGATATCTATGACCTCTGTGACCTCTGTGAGATCTCTGTGACCAGTGTGACCTCTGTGTGACCTCTGTGAGACGTCTATGACCTCTGTGACCACTGTGTGACCTCTGTGAGACCTCTGTGACCACTGTGACCTGTGTGAAACGTCTATGACCTCTGTGAGACCTCTATGACCTCTGTGACCTCTGTGTGACCTCTGTGAGACCTCTGTGACCACTGTGACCTCTGTGAGACGTCTATGACCTCTGTGACCTCTGTGTGACATCTGTGAAACCTCTGTGACCACTGTGACCTCTGTGAGACTTCTATGACCTCTGTGAGGTCTCTATGACCTCTGTGAGATCTCTATGACCTCTGTGAGATCTCTGTGACCACTGTGACCTCTGTGAGGCCTCTGTGAGACCTCTGTGACCACTGTGACCTCTGTGAGATCTCTGTGACCACTGTGACCTCTGTGTGACATCTGTGAGACCTCTGTGAGACGTCTATGACCTCTGTGACCTCTGTGTGACATCTGTGAGACCTCTGTGACCACTGTGACCTCTGTGGGATCTCTATGACCTCTGTGAGATCTCTATGACCTCTGTGAGATCTCTGTGACCTCTGTGAGATCTCGGTGACCACTGTGACCCCTGTGAGACCTCTATGAGACGTCTATGACCTCTGTGACCTCTGTGTGACATCTGTGAGACCTCTGTGACCACTGTGACCTCTGTGAGACGTCTATGACCTCTGTGAGATCTCTATGACCTCTGTGAGATCTCTATGACCTCTGTGAGATCTCTGTGACCTCTGTGAGATCTCTGTGACCTCTGTGAGATCTCGGTGACCACTGTGACCTCTGTGAGACCTCTATGAGACGTCTATGACCTCTGTGACCTCTGTGTGACATCTGTGAGACCTCTGTGACCACTGTGACCTCTGTGAGACGTCTATGACCTCTGTGACCTCTGTGTGACCTCTGTGAGACGTCTATGACCTCTGTGAGATCTCTGTGACCTCTGTGAGATCTCTGTGACCACTGTGACCGCTGTGTGACCTCTGTGAGACGTCTATGACCACTGTGACGTCTGTGTGACCTCTGTGAGACCTCTGTGACCACTGTGACCTCTGTGAGACGTCTATGACCTCTGTGACCTCTGTGACCTCTGTGTGACCTCTGTGAGACCTCTGTGACCACTGTGACCTCTGTGAGACGTCTATGACCTCTGTGAGATCTCTATGACCTCTGTGAGATCTCTGTGACCACTGTGACCTCTGTGACCTCTGTGTGACCTCTGTGAGACGTTTATGACCTCTGTGACCTCTGTGTGACATCTGTGAGACCTCTGTGACCACTGTGACCTCTGTGTGACCTCTGTGAGACGTCTATGACCTCTTGTGAGATATCTATGACCTCTGTGACCTCTGTGAGATCTCTGTGGCCAGTGTGACCTCTGTGTGACCTCTGTGAGACGTCTATGACCTCTGTGACCACTGTGACCTGTGTGAAACGTCTATGACCTCTGTGAGACCTCTATGACCTCTGTGACCTCTGTGTGACCTCTGTGAGACCTTTGTGACCACTGTGACCTCTGTGAGACTTCTATGACCTCTGTGAGATCTCTATGACCTCTGTGAGATCTCTGTGACCACTGTGACCTCTGTGTGACCTTTGTAAGACGTCTATGACCACTGTGACCTCTGTGACACGTCTATGACTTCTGTGACCTCTGTGTGACCTCTGTGAGACGTCTATGACCTCTGTGAGATCTCTGTGACCTCTGTGAGATCTCTGTGACCACTGTGACCGCTGTGTGACCTCTGTGAGACGTCTATGACCACTGTGACGTCTGTGTGACCTCTGTGAGACCTCTGTGACCACTGTGACCTCTGTGAGACGTCTATGACCTCTGTGACCTCTGTGTGACATCTGTGAGACCTCTGTGACCACTGTGACCTCTGTGAGACGTCTATGACCTCTGTGACCACTGTGTGACCTCTGTGAGACCTCTGTGACCACTGTGACCTGTGTGAAACGTCTATGACCTCTGTGAGACCTCTATGACCTCTGTGACCTCTGTGTGACCTCTGTGAGACCTCTGTGACCACTGTGACCTCTGTGAGACGTCTATGACCTCTGTGAGATCTCTATGACCTCTGTGAGATCTCTGTGACCACTGTGACCTCTGTGACCTCTGTGTGACCTCTGTGAGACGTTTATGACCTCTGTGACCTCTGTGTGACATCTGTGAGACCTCTGTGACCACTGTGACCTCTGTGTGACCTCTGTGAGACGTCTATGACCTCTTGTGTGATATCTATGACCTCTGTGACCTCTGTGAGATCTCTGTGACCAGTGTGACCTCTGTGTGACCTCTGTGAGACGTCTATGACCTCTGTGAGACGTCTATGACCTCTGTGGGATCTCTATGACCTCTGTGAGATCTCTCTGACCTCTGTGAGATCTCTGTGACCTCTGTGAGATCTCGGTGACCACTGTGACCTCTGTGAGACCTCTATGAGACGTCTATGACCTCTGTGACCTCTGTGTGACATCTGTGAGACCTCTGTGACCACTGTGACCTCTGTGAGACGTCTATGACCTCTGTGACCTCTGTGTGACCTCTGTGAGACGTCTATGACCTCTGTGAGATCTCTGTGACCTCTGTGAGATCTCTATGACCTCTGTGAGATCTCTGTGACCACTGTGACCTCTGTGTGACCTCTGTGAGACGTCTATGACCACTATGACCTCTGTGACACGTCTATGACCTCTGTGACCTCTGTGTGACCTCTGTGAGACGTCTATGACCTCTGTGAGATGTCTATGACCTCTGTGACCTCTGTGAGACCTCTGTGACCAGTGTGACCTCTGTGTGACCTCTGTAAGACGTGTACGTCTTCTGTGACCTCTGTGACACGTTATGACCTCTGTGACCTCTGTGTGACCTCTGTGAGATCTCTATGACCTCTGTGAGATCTCTGTGACCTCTGTGAGATCTCGGTGGCCACTGTGACCTCTGTGAGACCTCTATGAGACGTCTATGACCTCTGTGACCTCTGTATGACATCTGTGAGACCTCTGTGACCACTGTGACCTCTGTGAGACGTCTATGACCTCTGTGACCTCTGTGTGACCTCTGTGAGACGTCTATGACCTCTGTGAGATCTCTGTGACCTCTGTGAGATCTCTGTGACCACTGTGACCGCTGTGTGACCTCTGTGAGACGTCTATGACCACTGTGACCTCTGTGTGACCTCTGTGAGACCTCTGTGACCACTGTGACCTCTGTGAGACGTCTATGACCTCTGTGAGATCTCTATGACCTCTGTGAGATCTCTGTGACCACTGTGACCTCTGTGAGACGTCTATGACCTCTGTGAGATCTCTATGACCTCTCTGAGATCTCTATGACCTCTGTGAGATCTCTGTGACCACTGTGACCTCTGTGTGACCTCTGTGAGACCTCTGTGACCACTGTGACCTCTGTGAGACGTCTATGACCTCTGTGAGATCTCTATGACCTCTGTGAGATCTCTGTGACCACTGTGACCTCTGTGACCTCTGTGTGACCTCTGTGACCACTGTGACCTCTGTGAGACGTTTATGACCTCTGTGACCTCTGTGTGACATCTGTGAGACCTCTGTGACCACTGTGACCTCTGTGTGACCTCTGTGAGACGTCTATGACCTCTTGTGAGATATCTATGACCTCTGTGACCTCTGTGAGATCTCTGTGACCAGTGTGACCTCTGTGTGACCTCTGTGAGATGTCTATGACCTCTGTGACCACTGTGTGACCTCTGTGAGACCTCTGTGACCACTGTGACCTGTGTGAAACGTCTATGACCTCTGTGAGACCTCTATGACCTCTGTGACCTCTGTGTGACCTCTGTGAGACCTCTGTGACCACTGTGACCTCTGTGAGACGTCTATGACCTCTGTGACGTCTGTGTGACATCTGTGAGACCTCTGTGACCACTGTGACCTCTGTGAGACGTCTATGACCTCTGTGACGTCTGTGTGACATCTGTGAGACCTCTGTGACCACTGTGACCTCTGTGAGACGTCTATGACCTCTGTGAGACGTCTATGACCTCTGTGAGACGTCTATGACCTGTGTGGGATCTCTATGACCTCTGTGAGATCTCTATGACCTCTGTGAGATCTCTGTGACCTCTGTGAGATCTCGGTGACCACTGTGACCTCTGTGAGACCTCTATGAGACGTCTATGACCTCTGTGACCTCTCTGTGACATCTGTGAGACCTCTGTGACCACTGTGACCTCTGTGAGACGTCTATGACCTCTGTGACCTCTGTGTGTCCTCTGTGAGACGTCTATGACCACTGTGACCTCTGTGACACGTCTATGACCTCTGTGACCTCTGTGTGACCTCTGTGAGACGTCTATGACCTCTGTGAGATCTCTGTGACCTCTGTGAGATCTCTGTGACCACTGTGACCTCTGTGTGACCTCTGTGAGACCTCTGTGACCACTGTGACCTCTGTGAGACGTCTATGACCTCTGTGACCACTGCGACCTCTGTGAGATCTCTGTGACCACTGTGACCTCTGTGACCTCTGTGTGACCTCTGTCACCACTGTGACCTCTGTGAGACGTTTATGACCTCTGTGACCTCTGTGTGACATCTGTGAGACCTCTGTGACCACTGTGACCTCTGTGTGACCTCTGTGAGACGTCTATGACCTCTTGTGAGATATCTATGTCCTCTGTGTGACCTCTGTGAGACCTCTGTGAGACCTCTGTGACCACTGTGACCTCTGTGACACGTCTATGACCTCTGTCACCTCTGTGTGACCTCTGTGAGATCTCTATGACCTCTGTGACCTCTGTGTGACATCTGTGAGACCTCTGTGACCACTGTGACCTCTGTGAGACGTCTATGACCTCTGTGACCACTGTGTGACCTCTGTGAGACCTCTGTGACCACTGTGACCTCTGTGAGACGTTTATGACCTCTGTGACCTCTGTGTGACATCTGTGAGACCTCTGTGACCACTGCGACCTCTGTGTGACCTCTGTGAGACGTCTATGACCACTGTGACCTCTGTGACACGTCTATGACCTCTGTGACCTCTGTGTGACCTCTGTGAGACGTCTATGACCTCTGTGAGATGTCTATGACCTCTGTGACCTCTGTGAGACCTCTGTGACCAGTGTGACCTCTGTGTGACCTCTGTAAGACGTGTACGTCTTCTGTGACCTCTGTGACACGTCTATGACCTCTGTGAGATCTCTATGACCTCTGTGAGATCTCTGTGACCACTGTGACCTCTGTGACCTCTGTGTGACCTCTGTGACCACTGTGACCTCTGTGAGACGTTTATGACCTCTGCGACCTCTGTGTGACATCTGTGAGACCTCTGTGACCACTGCGACCTCTGTGTGACCTCTGTGAGACGTCAATGACCTCTTGTGAGATATCTATGACCTCTGTGACCTCTGTGAGATCTCTGTGACCAGTGTGACCTCTGTGTGACCTCTGTGAGACGTCTATGACCTCTGTGACCACTGTGTGACCTCTGTGAGACCTCTGTGACCACTGCGACCTCTGTGTGACCTCTGTGAGACGTCTATGACCTCTGTGAGATGTCTATGACCTCTGTGACCTCTGTGTGACATCTGTGAGACCTCTGTGACCACTGTGACCTCTGTGAGACGTCTATGACCTCTGTGAGATGTCTATGACCTCTGTGACCTCTGTGTGACATCTGTGAGACCTCTGTGACCACTGTGACCTCTGTGAGACGTCTATGACCTCTGTGAGATCTCTATGACCTCTGTGAGATCTCTGTGACCACTGTGACCTCTGTGTGACCTCTGTGAGACGTCTATGACCACTGTGACCTCTGTGACACGTCTATGACCTCTGTGACCTCTGTGTGACCTCTGTGAGACGTCTATGACCTCTGTGAGATGTCTATGACCTCTGTGACCTCTGTGAGACCTCTGTGACCAGTGTGACCTCTGTGAGACGTTTATGACCTCTGTGACCTCTGTGTGACCTCTGTGAGACCTCTGTGACCAGTGCGACCTCTGTGTGACCTCTGTAAGACGTGTACGTCTTCTGTGACCTCTGTGACACGTCTATGACCTCTGTGACCTCTGTGTGACCTCTGTGAGATCTCTATGACCTCTGTGAGATCTCTGTGACCTCTGTGAGATCTCGGTGACCACTGTGACCTCTGTGAGACCTCTATGAGACGTCTATGACCTCTGTGACCTCTGTGTGACATCTGTGAGACCTCTGTGACCACTGTGACCTCTGTGAGACGTCTATGACCTCTGTGAGATCTCTGTGACCACTGTGACCTCTGTGTGACCTATGTGAGACGTCTATGACCACTGTGACCTCTGTGACACGTCTATGACCTCTGTGACCTCTGTGTGACCTCTGTGAGACGTCTATGACCTCTGTGAGATCTCTGTGACCTCTGTGAGATCTCGCTGACCACTGTGACCTCTGTGAGACCTCTATGAGACGTCTATGACCTCTGTGACCTCTGTGTGACATCTGTGAGACCTCTGTGACCACTGTGACCTCTGTGAGACGTCTATGACCTCTGTGACCACTGTGTGACCTCTGTGAGACCTCTGTGACCACTGTGACCTGTGTGAAACGTCTATGACCTCTGTGAGACCTCTATGACCTCTGTGACCTCTGTGTGACCTCTGTGAGACCTCTGTGACCACTGTGACCTCTGTGAGACGTCTATGACCTCTGTGAGATCTCTATGACCTCTGTGAGATCTCTGTGACCACTGTGACCTCTGTGACCTCTGTGTGACCTCTGTGACCACTGTGACCTCTGTGAGACGTTTATGACCTCTGTGACCTCTGTGTGACATCTGTGAGACCTCTGTGACCACTGTGACCTCTGTGTGACCTCTGTGAGACGTCTATGACCTCTTGTGAGATATCTATGACCTCTGTGACCTCTGTGAGATCTCTGTGACCAGTGTGACCTCTGTGTGACCTCTGTGAGACGTCTATGACCTCTGTGACCACTGTGTGACCTCTGTGAGCGCTCTGTGACCACTGTGACCTGTGTGAAACGTCTATGACCTCTGTGAGACCTCTATGACCTCTGTGACCTCTGTGTGACCTCTGTGAGACCTCTGTGACCACTGTGACCTCTGTGAGACGTCTATGACCTCTGTGAACTCTGTGTGACATCTGTGAAACCTCTGTGACCACTGTGACCTCTGTGAGACTTCTATGACCTCTGTGAGATCTCTATGACCTCTGTGAGATCTCTATGACCTCTGTGAGATCTCTGTGACCACTGTGACCTCTGTGAGGCCTCTGTGAGACCTCTGTGACCATTGTGACCTCTGTGAGATCTCTGTGACCACTGTGACCTCTGTGTCACATCTGTGAGACCTCTGTGAGACGTCTATGACCTCTGTGACCTCTGTGTGACATCTGTGAGACCTCTGTGACCACTGTGACCTCTGTGGGATCTCTATGACCTCTGTGAGATCTCTATGACCTCTGTGAGATCTCTGTGACCTCTGTGAGATCTCGGTGACCACTGTGACCCCTGTGAGACCTCTATGAGACGTCTATGACCTCTGTGACCTCTGTGTGACATCTGTGAGACCTCTGTGACCACTGTGACCTCTGTGAGACGTCTATGACCTCTGTGAGATCTCTATGACCTCTGTGAGATCTCTATGACCTCTGTGAGATCTCTGTGACCACTGTGACCTCTGTGACCTCTGTGAGACGTCTATGACCTCTGTGAGATGTCTATGACCTCTGTGACCTCTGTGAGACCTCTGTGACCAGTGTGACCTCTGTGTGACCTCTGTAAGACGTGTACGTCTTCTGTGACCTCTGTGACACGTCCATGACCTCTGTGACCTCTGTGTGACCTCTGTGAGATCTCTATGACCTCTGTGAGATCTCTGTGACCTCTGTGAGATCTCGGTGACCACTGTGACCTCTGTGAGACCTCTATGAGACGTCTATGACCTCTGTGACCTCTGTGTGACATCTGTGAGACCTCTGTGACCACTGTGACCTCTGTGAGACGTCTATGACCTCTGTGACCTCTGTGTGACCTCTGTGAGACGTCTATGACCTCTGTGAGATCTCTGTGACCTCTGTGAGATCTCTGTGACCACTGTGACCGCTGTGTGACCTCTGTGAGACGTCTATGACCACTGTGACGTCTGTGTGACCTCTGTGAGACCTCTGTGACCACTGTGACCTCTGTGAGACGTCTATGACCTCTGTGACCTCTGTGACCTCTGTGTGACCTCTGTGAGACCTCTGTGACCACTGTGACCTCTGTGAGACGTCTATGACCTCTGTGCGATCTCTATGACCTCTGTGTGACCTCTGTGAGACGTCTATGACCTCTGTGAGATCTCTGTGACCTCTGTGAGATCTCTGTGACCACTGTGACCGCTGTGTGACCTCTGTGAGACGTCTATGACCACTGTGACCTCTGTGTGACCTCTGTGAGACCTCTGTGACCACTGTGACCTCTGTGAGACGTCTATGACCTCTGTGAGATCTCTATGACCTCTGTGAGATCTCTGTGACCACTGTGACCTCTGTGAGACGTCTATGACCTCTGTGAGATCTCTATGACCTCTCTGAGATCTCTATGACCTCTGTGAGATCTCTGTGACCACTGTGACCTCTGTGTGACCTCTGTGAGACCTCTGTGACCACTGTGACCTCTGTGAGACGTCTATGACCTCTGTGAGATCTCTATGACCTCTGTGAGATCTCTGTGACCACTGTGACCTCTGTGACCTCTGTGTGACCTCTGTGACCACTGTGACCTCTGTGAGACGTTTATGACCTCTGTGACCTCTGTGTGACATCTGTGAGACCTCTGTGACCACTGTGACCTCTGTGTGACCTCTGTGAGACGTCTATGACCTCTTGTGAGATATCTATGACCTCTGTGACCTCTGTGAGATCTCTGTGACCAGTGTGACCTCTGTGTGACCTCTGTGAGATGTCTATGACCTCTGTGACCACTGTGTGACCTCTGTGAGACCTCTGTGACCACTGTGACCTGTGTGAAACGTCTATGACCTCTGTGAGACCTCTATGACCTCTGTGACCTCTGTGTGACCTCTGTGAGACCTCTGTGACCACTGTGACCTCTGTGAGACGTCTATGACCTCTGTGACGTCTGTGTGACATCTGTGAGACCTCTGTGACCACTGTGACCTCTGTGAGACGTCTATGACCTCTGTGACGTCTGTGTGACATCTGTGAGACCTCTGTGACCACTGTGACCTCTGTGAGACGTCTATGACCTCTGTGAGACGTCTATGACCTCTGTGAGACGTCTATGACCTGTGTGGGATCTCTATGACCTCTGTGAGATCTCTATGACCTCTGTGAGATCTCTGTGACCTCTGTGAGATCTCGGTGACCACTGTGACCTCTGTGAGACCTCTATGAGACGTCTATGACCTCTGTGACCTCTCTGTGACATCTGTGAGACCTCTGTGACCACTGTGACCTCTGTGAGACGTCTATGACCTCTGTGACCTCTGTGTGTCCTCTGTGAGACGTCTATGACCACTGTGACCTCTGTGACACGTCTATGACCTCTGTGACCTCTGTGTGACCTCTGTGAGACGTCTATGACCTCTGTGAGATCTCTGTGACCTCTGTGAGATCTCTGTGACCACTGTGACCTCTGTGTGACCTCTGTGAGACCTCTGTGACCACTGTGACCTCTGTGAGACGTCTATGACCTCTGTGACCACTGCGACCTCTGTGAGATCTCTGTGACCACTGTGACCTCTGTGACCTCTGTGTGACCTCTGTCACCACTGTGACCTCTGTGAGACGTTTATGACCTCTGTGACCTCTGTGTGACATCTGTGAGACCTCTGTGACCACTGTGACCTCTGTGTGACCTCTGTGAGACGTCTATGACCTCTTGTGAGATATCTATGTCCTCTGTGTGACCTCTGTGAGACCTCTGTGAGACCTCTGTGACCACTGTGACCTCTGTGACACGTCTATGACCTCTGTCACCTCTGTGTGACCTCTGTGAGATCTCTATGACCTCTGTGACCTCTGTGTGACATCTGTGAGACCTCTGTGACCACTGTGACCTCTGTGAGACGTCTATGACCTCTGTGACCACTGTGTGACCTCTGTGAGACCTCTGTGACCACTGTGACCTCTGTGAGACGTTTATGACCTCTGTGACCTCTGTGTGACATCTGTGAGACCTCTGTGACCACTGCGACCTCTGTGTGACCTCTGTGAGACGTCTATGACCACTGTGACCTCTGTGACACGTCTATGACCTCTGTGACCTCTGTGTGACCTCTGTGAGACGTCTATGACCTCTGTGAGATGTCTATGACCTCTGTGACCTCTGTGAGACCTCTGTGACCAGTGTGACCTCTGTGTGACCTCTGTAAGACGTGTACGTCTTCTGTGACCTCTGTGACACGTCTATGACCTCTGTGAGATCTCTATGACCTCTGTGAGATCTCTGTGACCACTGTGACCTCTGTGACCTCTGTGTGACCTCTGTGACCACTGTGACCTCTGTGAGACGTTTATGACCTCTGCGACCTCTGTGTGACATCTGTGAGACCTCTGTGACCACTGCGACCTCTGTGTGACCTCTGTGAGACGTCAATGACCTCTTGTGAGATATCTATGACCTCTGTGACCTCTGTGAGATCTCTGTGACCAGTGTGACCTCTGTGTGACCTCTGTGAGACGTCTATGACCTCTGTGACCACTGTGTGACCTCTGTGAGACCTCTGTGACCACTGCGACCTCTGTGTGACCTCTGTGAGACGTCTATGACCTCTGTGAGATGTCTATGACCTCTGTGACCTCTGTGTGACATCTGTGAGACCTCTGTGACCACTGTGACCTCTGTGAGACGTCTATGACCTCTGTGAGATGTCTATGACCTCTGTGACCTCTGTGTGACATCTGTGAGACCTCTGTGACCACTGTGACCTCTGTGAGACGTCTATGACCTCTGTGAGATCTCTATGACCTCTGTGAGATCTCTGTGACCACTGTGACCTCTGTGTGACCTCTGTGAGACGTCTATGACCACTGTGACCTCTGTGACACGTCTATGACCTCTGTGACCTCTGTGTGACCTCTGTGAGACGTCTATGACCTCTGTGAGATGTCTATGACCTCTGTGACCTCTGTGAGACCTCTGTGACCAGTGTGACCTCTGTGAGACGTTTATGACCTCTGTGACCTCTGTGTGACCTCTGTGAGACCTCTGTGACCAGTGCGACCTCTGTGTGACCTCTGTAAGACGTGTACGTCTTCTGTGACCTCTGTGACACGTCTATGACCTCTGTGACCTCTGTGTGACCTCTGTGAGATCTCTATGACCTCTGTGAGATCTCTGTGACCTCTGTGAGATCTCGGTGACCACTGTGACCTCTGTGAGACCTCTATGAGACGTCTATGACCTCTGTGACCTCTGTGTGACATCTGTGAGACCTCTGTGACCACTGTGACCTCTGTGAGACGTCTATGACCTCTGTGAGATCTCTGTGACCACTGTGACCTCTGTGTGACCTATGTGAGACGTCTATGACCACTGTGACCTCTGTGACACGTCTATGACCTCTGTGACCTCTGTGTGACCTCTGTGAGACGTCTATGACCTCTGTGAGATCTCTGTGACCTCTGTGAGATCTCGCTGACCACTGTGACCTCTGTGAGACCTCTATGAGACGTCTATGACCTCTGTGACCTCTGTGTGACATCTGTGAGACCTCTGTGACCACTGTGACCTCTGTGAGACGTCTATGACCTCTGTGACCACTGTGTGACCTCTGTGAGACCTCTGTGACCACTGTGACCTGTGTGAAACGTCTATGACCTCTGTGAGACCTCTATGACCTCTGTGACCTCTGTGTGACCTCTGTGAGACCTCTGTGACCACTGTGACCTCTGTGAGACGTCTATGACCTCTGTGAGATCTCTATGACCTCTGTGAGATCTCTGTGACCACTGTGACCTCTGTGACCTCTGTGTGACCTCTGTGACCACTGTGACCTCTGTGAGACGTTTATGACCTCTGTGACCTCTGTGTGACATCTGTGAGACCTCTGTGACCACTGTGACCTCTGTGTGACCTCTGTGAGACGTCTATGACCTCTTGTGAGATATCTATGACCTCTGTGACCTCTGTGAGATCTCTGTGACCAGTGTGACCTCTGTGTGACCTCTGTGAGACGTCTATGACCTCTGTGACCACTGTGTGACCTCTGTGAGCGCTCTGTGACCACTGTGACCTGTGTGAAACGTCTATGACCTCTGTGAGACCTCTATGACCTCTGTGACCTCTGTGTGACCTCTGTGAGACCTCTGTGACCACTGTGACCTCTGTGAGACGTCTATGACCTCTGTGAACTCTGTGTGACATCTGTGAAACCTCTGTGACCACTGTGACCTCTGTGAGACTTCTATGACCTCTGTGAGATCTCTATGACCTCTGTGAGATCTCTATGACCTCTGTGAGATCTCTGTGACCACTGTGACCTCTGTGAGGCCTCTGTGAGACCTCTGTGACCATTGTGACCTCTGTGAGATCTCTGTGACCACTGTGACCTCTGTGTCACATCTGTGAGACCTCTGTGAGACGTCTATGACCTCTGTGACCTCTGTGTGACATCTGTGAGACCTCTGTGACCACTGTGACCTCTGTGGGATCTCTATGACCTCTGTGAGATCTCTATGACCTCTGTGAGATCTCTGTGACCTCTGTGAGATCTCGGTGACCACTGTGACCCCTGTGAGACCTCTATGAGACGTCTATGACCTCTGTGACCTCTGTGTGACATCTGTGAGACCTCTGTGACCACTGTGACCTCTGTGAGACGTCTATGACCTCTGTGAGATCTCTATGACCTCTGTGAGATCTCTATGACCTCTGTGAGATCTCTGTGACCACTGTGACCTCTGTGACCTCTGTGAGACGTCTATGACCTCTGTGAGATGTCTATGACCTCTGTGACCTCTGTGAGACCTCTGTGACCAGTGTGACCTCTGTGTGACCTCTGTAAGACGTGTACGTCTTCTGTGACCTCTGTGACACGTCCATGACCTCTGTGACCTCTGTGTGACCTCTGTGAGATCTCTATGACCTCTGTGAGATCTCTGTGACCTCTGTGAGATCTCGGTGACCACTGTGACCTCTGTGAGACCTCTATGAGACGTCTATGACCTCTGTGACCTCTGTGTGACATCTGTGAGACCTCTGTGACCACTGTGACCTCTGTGAGACGTCTATGACCTCTGTGACCTCTGTGTGACCTCTGTGAGACGTCTATGACCTCTGTGAGATCTCTGTGACCTCTGTGAGATCTCTGTGACCACTGTGACTGCTGTGTGACCTCTGTGAGACGTCTATGACCACTGTGACGTCTGTGTGACCTCTGTGAGACCTCTGTGACCACTGTGACCTCTGTGAGACGTCTATGACCTCTGTGACCTCTGTGACCTCTGTGTGACCTCTGTGAGACCTCTGTGACCACTGTGACCTCTGTGAGACGTCTATGACCTCTGTGCGATCTCTATGACCTCTGTGAGATCTCTGTGACCACTGTGACCTCTGTGACCTCTGTGTGACCTCTGTGAGACGTTTATGACCTCTGTGACCTCTGTGTGACATCTGTGAGACCTCTGTGACCACTGTGACCTCTGTGTGACCTCTGTGAGACGTCTATGACCTCTTGTGAGATATCTATGACCTCTGTGACCACTGTGACCTCTGTGAGACGTTTATGACCTCTGTGACCTCTGTGTGACATCTGTGAGACCTCTGTGACCACTGTGACCTCTGTGTGACCTCTGTGAGACGTCTATGACCTCTTGTGAGATATCTATGACCTCTGTGACCTCTGTGAGATCTCTGTGACCAGTGTGACCTCTGTGTGACCTCTGTGAGACGTCTATGACCTCTGTGACCACTGTGTGACCTCTGTGAGCGCTCTGTGACCACTGTGACCTGTGTGAAACGTCTATGACCTCTGTGAGACCTCTATGACCTCTGTGACCTCTGTGTGACCTCTGTGAGACCTCTGTGACCACTGTGACCTCTGTGAGACGTCTATGACCTCTGTGAACTCTGTGTGACATCTGTGAAACCTCTGTGACCACTGTGACCTCTGTGAGACTTCTATGACCTCTGTGAGATCTCTATGACCTCTGTGAGATCTCTATGACCTCTGTGAGATCTCTGTGACCACTGTGACCTCTGTGAGGCCTCTGTGAGACCTCTGTGACCATTGTGACCTCTGTGAGATCTCTGTGACCACTGTGACCTCTGTGTCACATCTGTGAGACCTCTGTGAGACGTCTATGACCTCTGTGACCTCTGTGTGACATCTGTGAGACCTCTGTGACCACTGTGACCTCTGTGGGATCTCTATGACCTCTGTGAGATCTCTATGACCTCTGTGAGATCTCTGTGACCTCTGTGAGATCTCGGTGACCACTGTGACCCCTGTGAGACCTCTATGAGACGTCTATGACCTCTGTGACCTCTGTGTGACATCTGTGAGACCTCTGTGACCACTGTGACCTCTGTGAGACGTCTATGACCTCTGTGAGATCTCTATGACCTCTGTGAGATCTCTATGACCTCTGTGAGATCTCTGTGACCACTGTGACCTCTGTGACCTCTGTGAGACGTCTATGACCTCTGTGAGATGTCTATGACCTCTGTGACCTCTGTGAGACCTCTGTGACCAGTGTGACCTCTGTGTGACCTCTGTAAGACGTGTACGTCTTCTGTGACCTCTGTGACACGTCCATGACCTCTGTGACCTCTGTGTGACCTCTGTGAGATCTCTATGACCTCTGTGAGATCTCTGTGACCTCTGTGAGATCTCGGTGACCACTGTGACCTCTGTGAGACCTCTATGAGACGTCTATGACCTCTGTGACCTCTGTGTGACATCTGTGAGACCTCTGTGACCACTGTGACCTCTGTGAGACGTCTATGACCTCTGTGACCTCTGTGTGACCTCTGTGAGACGTCTATGACCTCTGTGAGATCTCTGTGACCTCTGTGAGATCTCTGTGACCACTGTGACCGCTGTGTGACCTCTGTGAGACGTCTATGACCACTGTGACGTCTGTGTGACCTCTGTGAGACCTCTGTGACCACTGTGACCTCTGTGAGACGTCTATGACCTCTGTGACCTCTGTGACCTCTGTGTGACCTCTGTGAGACCTCTGTGACCACTGTGACCTCTGTGAGACGTCTATGACCTCTGTGCGATCTCTATGACCTCTGTGAGATCTCTGTGACCACTGTGACCTCTGTGACCTCTGTGTGACCTCTGTGAGACGTTTATGACCTCTGTGACCTCTGTGTGACATCTGTGAGACCTCTGTGACCACTGTGACCTCTGTGTGACCTCTGTGAGACGTCTATGACCTCTTGTGAGATATCTATGACCTCTGTGACCTCTGTGAGATCTCTGTGGCCAGTGTGACCTCTGTGTGACCTCTGTGAGACGTCTATGACCTCTGTGACCACTGTGACCTGTGTGAAACGTCTATGACCTCTGTGAGACCTCTATGACCTCTGTGACCTCTGTGTGACCTCTGTGAGACCTCTGTGACCACTGTGACCTCTGTGAGACTTCTATGACCTCTGTGAGATCTCTATGACCTCTGTGAGATCTCTATGACCTCTGTGAGATCTCTGTGACCACTGTGACCTCTGTGTGACCTTTGTAAGACGTCTATGACCACTGTGACCTCTGTGACACGTCTATGACTTCTGTGACCTCTGTGTGACCTCTGTGAGACGTCTATGACCTCTGTGAGATCTCTGTCACCTCTGTGAGATCTCTGTGACCACTGTGACCGCTGTGTGACCTCTGTGAGACGTCTATGACCACTGTGACGTCTGTGTGACCTCTGTGAGACCTCTGTGACCACTGTGACCTCTGTGAGACGTCTATGACCTCTGTGACCTCTGTGTGACATCTGTGAGACCTCTGTGACCACTGTGACCTCTGTGAGACGTCTATGACCTCTGTGACCACTGTGTGACCTCTGTGAGACCTCTGTGACCACTGTGACCTGTGTGAAACGTCTATGACCTCTGTGAGACCTCTATGACCTCTGTGACCTCTGTGTGACCTCTGTGAGACCTCTGTGACCACTGTGACCTCTGTGAGACGTCTATGACCTCTGTGAGATCTCTATGACCTCTGTGAGATCTCTGTGACCACTGTGACCTCTGTGACCTCTGTGTGACCTCTGTGAGACGTTTATGACCTCTGTGACCTCTGTGTGACATCTGTGAGACCTCTGTGACCACTGTGACCTCTGTGTGACCTCTGTGAGACGTCTATGACCTCTTGTGTGATATCTATGACCTCTGTGACCTCTGTGAGATCTCTGTGACCAGTGTGACCTCTGTGTGACCTCTGTGAGACGTCTATGACCTCTGTGAGACGTCTATGACCTCTGTGGGATCTCTATGACCTCTGTGAGATCTCTATGACCTCTGTGAGATCTCTGTGACCTCTGTGAGATCTCGGTGACCACTGTGACCTCTGTGAGACCTCTATGAGACGTCTATGACCTCTGTGACCTCTGTGTGACATCTGTGAGACCTCTGTGACCACTGTGACCTCTGTGAGACGTCTATGACCTCTGTGACCTCTGTGTGACCTCTGTGAGACGTCTATGACCTCTGTGAGATCTCTGTGACCTCTGTGAGATCTCTGTGACCACTGTGACCGCTGTGTGACCTCTGTGAGACCTCTATGAGACGTCTATGACCTCTGTGACCTCTGTGTGACATCTGTGAGACCTCTGTGACCACTGTGACCTCTGTGAGACGTCTATGACCTCTGTGAGATCTCTATGACCTCTGTGAGATCTCTATGACCTCTGTGAGATCTCTGTGACCACTGTGACCTCTGTGTGACCTCTGTGAGACGTCTATGACCACTGTGACCTCTGTGACACGTCTATGACCTCTGTGACCTCTGTGTGACCTCTGTGAGACGTCTATGACCTCTGTGAGATGTCTATGACCTCTGTGACCTCTGTGAGACCTCTGTGACCAGTGTGACCTCTGTGTGACCTCTGTAAGACGTGTACGTCTTCTGTGACCTCTGTGACACGTTATGACCTCTGTGACCTCTGTGTGACCTCTGTGAGATCTCTATGACCTCTGTGAGATCTCTGTGACCTCTGTGAGATCTCGGTGGCCACTGTGACCTCTGTGAGACCTCTATGAGACGTCTATGACCTCTGTGACCTCTGTATGACATCTGTGAGACCTCTGTGACCACTGTGACCTCTGTGAGACGTCTATGACCTCTGTGACCTCTGTGTGACCTCTGTGAGACGTCTATGACCTCTGTGAGATCTCTGTGACCTCTGTGAGATCTCTGTGACCACTGTGACCGCTGTGCGACCTCTGTGAGACGTCTATGACCACTGTGACCTCTGTGTGACCTCTGTGAGACCTCTGTGACCACTGTGACCTCTGTGAGACGTCTATGACCTCTGTGAGATCTCTATGACCTCTGTGAGATCTCTGTGACCACTGTGACCTCTGTGAGACGTCTATGACCTCTGTGAGATCTCTATGACCTCTCTGAGATCTCTATGACCTCTGTGAGATCTCTGTGACCACTGTGACCTCTGTGTGACCTCTGTGAGACCTCTGTGACCACTGTGACCTCTGTGAGACGTCTATGACCTCTGTGAGATCTCTATGACCTCTGTGAGATCTCTGTGACCACTGTGACCTCTGTGACCTCTGTGTGACCTCTGTGACCACTGTGACCTCTGTGAGACGTTTATGACCTCTGTGACCTCTGTGTGACATCTGTGAGACCTCTGTGACCACTGTGACCTCTGTGTGACCTCTGTGAGACGTCTATGACCTCTTGTGAGATATCTATGACCTCTGTGACCTCTGTGAGATCTCTGTGACCAGTGTGACCTCTGTGTGACCTCTGTGAGATGTCTATGACCTCTGTGACCACTGTGTGACCTCTGTGGGACCTCTGTGACCACTGTGACCTGTGTGAAACGTCTATGACCTCTGTGAGACCTCTATGACCTCTGTGACCTCTGTGTGACCTCTGTGAGACCTCTGTGACCACTGTGACCTCTGTGAGACGTCTATGACCTCTGTGACGTCTGTGTGACATCTGTGAGACCTCTGTGACCACTGTGACCTCTGTGAGACGTCTATGACCTCTGTGACGTCTGTGTGACATCTGTGAGACCTCTGTGACCACTGTGACCTCTGTGAGACGTCTATGACCTCTGTGAGACGTCTATGACCTGTGTGGGATCTCTATGACCTCTGTGAGATCTCTATGACCTCTGTGAGATCTCTGTGACCTCTGTGAGATCTCGGTGACCACTGTGACCTCTGTGAGACCTCTATGAGACGTCTATGACCTCTGTGACCTCTCTGTGACATCTGTGAGACCTCTGTGACCACTGTGACCTCTGTGAGACGTCTATGACCTCTGTGACCTCTGTGTGTCCTCTGTGAGACGTCTATGACCACTGTGACCTCTGTGACACGTCTATGACCTCTGTGACCTCTGTGTGACCTCTGTGAGACGTCTATGACCTCTGTGAGATCTCTGTGACCTCTGTGAGATCTCTGTGACCACTGTGACCTCTGTGTGACCTCTGTGAGACCTCTGTGACCACTGTGACCTCTGTGAGACGTCTATGACCTCTGTGACCACTGCGACCTCTGTGAGATCTCTGTGACCACTGTGACCTCTGTGACCTCTGTGTGACCTCTGTGACCACTGTGACCTCTGTGAGACGTTTATGACCTCTGTGACCTCTGTGTGACATCTGTGAGACCTCTGTGACCACTGTGACCTCTGTGTGACCTCTGTGAGACGTCTATGACCTCTTGTGAGATATCTATGTCCTCTGTGTGACCTCTGTGAGACCTCTGTGAGACCTCTGTGACCACTGTGACCTCTGTGACACGTCTATGACCTCTGTCACCTCTGTGTGACCTCTGTGAGATCTCTATGACCTCTGTGACCTCTGTGTGACATCTGTGAGACCTCTGTGACCACTGTGACCTCTGTGAGACGTCTATGACCTCTGTGACCACTGTGTGACCTCTGTGAGACCTCTGTGACCACTGTGACCTCTGTGAGACGTTTATGACCTCTGTGACCTCTGTGTGACATCTGTGAGACCTCTGTGACCACTGCGACCTCTGTGTGACCTCTGTGAGACGTCTATGACCACTGTGACCTCTGTGACACGTCTATGACCTCTGTGACCTCTGTGTGACATCTGTGAGACGTCTATGACCTCTGTGAGATGTCTATGACCTCTGTGACCTCTGTGAGACCTCTGTGACCAGTGTGACCTCTGTGTGACCTCTGTAAGACGTGTACGTCTTCTGTGACCTCTGTGACACGTCTATGACCTCTGTGAGATCTCTATGACCTCTGTGAGATCTCTGTGACCACTGTGACCTCTGTGACCTCTGTGTGACCTCTGTGACCACTGTGACCTCTGTGAGACGTTTATGACCTCTGCGACCTCTGTGTGAAATCTGTGAGACCTCTGTGACCACTGCGACCTCTGTGTGACCTCTGTGAGACGTCTATGACCTCTTGTGAGATATCTATGACCTCTGTGACCTCTGTGAGATCTCTGTGACCAGTGTGACCTCTGTGTGACCTCTGTGAGACGTCTATGACCTCTGTGACCACTGTGTGACCTCTGTGAGACCTCTGTGACCACTGTGACCTGTGTGAAACGTCTATGACCTCTGTGAGACCTCTATGACCTCTGTGACCTCTGTGTGACCTCTGTGAGACCTCTGTGACCACTGTGACCTCTGTGACACGTCTATGACCTCTGTGACCTCTGTGTGACCTCTGTGAGACGTCTATGACCTCTGTGAGATGTCTATGACCTCTGTGACCTCTGTGTGACATCTGTGAGACCTCTGTGACCACTGTGACCTCTGTGAGACGTCTATGACCTCTGTGAGATGTCTATGACCTCTGTGACCTCTGTGTGACATCTGTGAGACCTCTGTGACCACTGTGACCTCTGTGAGACGTCTATGACCTCTGTGAGATCTCTATGACCTCTGTGAGATCTCTATGACCTCTGTGAGATCTCTGTGACCACTGTGACCTCTGTGTGACCTCTGTGAGACGTCTATGACCACTGTGACCTCTGTGACACGTCTATGACCTCTGTGACCTCTGTGTGACCTCTGTGAGACGTCTATGACCTCTGTGAGATGTCTATGACCTCTGTGACCTCTGTGAGACCTCTGTGACCAGTGTGACCTCTGTGTGACCTCTGTAAGACGTGTACGTCTTCTGTGACCTCTGTGACACGTCTATGACCTCTGTGACCTCTGTGTGACCTCTGTGAGATCTCTATGACCTCTGTGAGATCTCTGTGACCTCTGTGAGATCTCGGTGACCACTGTGACCTCTGTGAGACCTCTATGAGACGTCTATGACCTCTGTGACCTCTGTGTGACATCTGTGAGACCTCTGTGACCACTGTGACCTCTGTGTGACCTCTGTGAGACGTCTATGACCTCTTGTGAGATATCTATGACCTCTGTGACCTCTGTGAGATCTCTGTGATCAGTGTGACCTCTGTGTGACCTCTGTGAGACGTCTATGACATCTGTGAGATCTCTATGACCTCTGTGAGATCTCTATGACCTCTGTGAGATCTCTGTGACCACTGTGACCTCTGTGTGACCTCTGTGAGACGTCTATGACCTCTGTGAGATGTCTATGACCTCTGTGACCTCTGTGTGACCTCTGTGAGATCTCTATGACCTCTGTGAGATCTCTGTGACCTCTGTGAGATCTCGGTGACCACTGTGACCTCTGTGAGACCTCTATGAGACGTCTATGACCTCTGTGACCTCTGTGTGACATCTGTGAAACCTCTGTGACCACTGTGACCTCTGTGAGACTTCTATGACCTCTGTGAGATCTCTGTGACCACTGTGACCTCTGTGACCTCTGTGTGACCTCTGTGACCACTGTGACCACTGTGACCTCTGTGTGACATCTGTGAGACGTCTATGACCTCTTGTGAGATATCTATGACCTCTGTGACCTCTGTGAGATCTCTATGACCTCTGTGAGATCTCTATGACCTCTGTGAGATCTCTGTGACCACTGTGACCTCTGTGTGACCTCTGTGAGACGTCTATGACCACTGTGACCTCTGTGACACGTCTATGACCTCTGTGACCTCTGTGTGACCTCTGTGAGACGTCTATGACCTCTGTGAGATGTCTATGACCTCTGTGACCTCTGTGAGACCTCTGTGACCAGTGTGACCTCTGTGTGACCTCTGTAAGACGTGTACGTCTTCTGTGACCTCTGTGACACGTCTATGACCTCTGTGACCTCTGTGTGACCTCTGTGAGATCTCTATGACCTCTGTGAGATCTCTGTGACCTCTGTGAGATCTCGCTGACCACTGTGACCTCTGTGAGACCTCTATGGGACGTCTATGACCTCTGTGACCTCTGTGTGACATCTGTGAGACCTCTGTGACCACTGTGACCTCTGTGAGACGTCTATGACCTCTGTGACCACTGTGTGACCTCTGTGAGACCTCTGTGACGACTGTGACCTGTGTGAAACGTCTATGACCTCTGTGAGACCTCTATGACCTCTGTGACCACTGTGTGACCTCTGTGAGACCTCTGTGACCACTGTGACCTCTGTGAGACGTCTATGACCTCTGTGAGATCTCTATGACCTCTGTGAGATCTCTGTGACCACTGTGACCTCTGTGACCTCTGTGTGACCTCTGTGACCACTGTGACCTCTGTGAGACGTTTATGACCTCTGTGACCTCTGTGTGACATCTGTGAGACCTCTGTGACCACTGTGACCTCTGTGTGACCTCTGTGAGACGTCTATGACCTCTTGTGAGATATCTATGACCTCTGTGACCTCTGTGAGATCTCTGTGACTAGTGTGACCTCTGTGTGACCTCTGTGAGACGTCTATGACCTCTGTGACCACTGTGTGACCTCTGTGAGACCTCTGTGACCACTGTGACCTGTGTGAAACGTCTATGACCTCTGTGAGACCTCTATGACCTCTGTGACCTCTGTGTGACCTCTGTGAGACCTCTGTGACCACTGTGACCTCTGTGAGACGTCTATGACCTCTGTGACCTCTGTGTGACATCTGTGAAACCTCTGTGACCACTGTGACCTCTGTGAGACTTCTATGACCTCTGTGAGATCTCTATGACCTCTGTGAGATCTCTATGACCTCTGTGAGATCTCTGTGACCACTGTGACCTCTGTGAGGCCTCTGTGAGACCTCTGTGACCACTGTGACCTCTGTGAGATCTCTGTGACCACTGTGACCTCTGTGTGACATCTGTGAGACCTCTGTGAGACGTCTATGACCTCTGTGACCTCTGTGTGACATCTGTGAGACCTCTGTGACCACTGTGACCTCTGTGGGATCTCTATGACCTCTGTGAGATCTCTATGACCTCTGTGAGATCTCTGTGACCTCTGTGAGATCTCGGTGACCACTGTGACCCCTGTGAGACCTCTATGAGACGTCTATGACCTCTGTGACCTCTGTGTGACATCTGTGAGACCTCTGTGACCACTGTGACCTCTGTGAGACGTCTATGACCTCTGTGAGATATCTATGACCTCTGTGAGATCTCTATGACCTCTGTGAGATCTCTGTGACCACTGTGACCTCTGTGTGACCTCTGTGAGACGTCTATGACCTCTGTGAGATGTCTATGACCTCTGTGACCTCTGTGAGACCTCTGTGACCAGTGTGACCTCTGTGTGACCTCTGTAAGACGTGTACGTCTTCTGTGACCTCTGTGACACGTCCATGACCTCTGTGACCTCTGTGTGACCTCTGTGAGATCTCTATGACCTCTGTGAGATCTCTGTGACCTCTGTGAGATCTCGGTGACCACTGTGACATCTGTGAGACCTCTATGAGACGTCTATGACCTCTGTGACCTCTGTGTGACATCTGTGAGACCTCTGTGACCACTGTGACCTCTGTGAGACGTCTATGACCTCTGTGACCTCTGTGTGACCTCTGTGAGACGTCTATGACCTCTGTGAGATCTCTGTGACCTCTGTGAGATCTCTGTGACCACTGTGACCGCTGTGTGACCTCTGTGAGACGTCTATGACCACTGTGACGTCTGTGTGACCTCTGTGAGACCTCTGTGACCACTGTGACCTCTGTGAGACGTCTATGACCTCTGTGACCTCTGTGACCTCTGTGTGACCTCTGTGAGACCTCTGTGACCACTGTGACCTCTGTGAGACGTCTATGACCTCTGTGAGATCTCTATGACCTCTGTGAGATCTCTGTGACCACTGTGACCTCTGTGACCTCTGTGTGACCTCTGTGAGACGTTTATGACCTCTGTGACCTCTGTGTGACATCTGTGAGACCTCTGTGACCACTGTGACCTCTGTGTGACCTCTGTGAGACGTCTATGACCTCTTGTGAGATATCTATGACCTCTGTGACCTCTGTGAGATCTCTGTGGCCAGTGTGACCTCTGTGTGACCTCTGTGAGACGTCTATGACCTCTGTGACCACTGTGACCTGTGTGAAACGTCTATGACCTCTGTGAGACCTCTATGACCTCTGTGACCTCTGTGTGACCTCTGTGAGACCTCTGTGACCACTGTGACCTCTGTGAGACTTCTATGACCTCTGTGAGATCTCTATGACCTCTGTGAGATCTCTATGACCTCTGTGAGATCTCTGTGACCACTGTGACCTCTGTGAGACGTCTATGACCTCTGTGAGATCTCTATGACCTCTGTGAGATCTCTATGACCTCTGTGAGATCTCTGTGACCACTGTGACCTCTGTGTGACCTCTGTGAGACGTCTATGACCACTGTGACCTCTGTGACACGTCTATGACCTCTGTGACCTCTGTGTGACCTCTGTGAGACGTCTATGACCTCTGTGAGATGTCTATGACCTCTGTGACCTCTGTGAGACCTCTGTGACCAGTGTGACCTCTGTGTGACCTCTGTAAGACGTGTACGTCTTCTGTGACCTCTGTGACACGTCTATGACCTCTGTGACCTCTGTGTGACCTCTGTGAGATCTCTATGACCTCTGTGAGATCTCTGTGACCTCTGTGAGATCTCGGTTACCACTGTGACCTCTGTGAGACCTCTATGAGACGTCTATGACCTCTGTGACCTCTGTGTGACATCTGTGAGACCTCTGTGGCCACTGTGACCTCTGTGTGACCTCTGTGAGACGTCTATGACCTCTTGTGAGATATCTATGACCTCTGTGACCTCTGTGAGATCTCTGTGATCAGTGTGACCTCTGTGTGACCTCTGTGAGACGTCTATGACATCTGTGAGATCTCTATGACCTCTGTGAGATCTCTATGACCTCTGTGAGATCTCTGTGACCACTGTGACCTCTGTGTGACCTCTGTGAGACCTCTGTGAGACGTCTATGACCTCTGTGACCTCTGTGTGACATCTGTGAGACCTCTGTGACCACTGTGACCTCTGTGGGATCTCTATGACCTCTGTGAGATCTCTATGACCTCTGTGAGATCTCTGTGACCTCTGTGAGATCTCGGTGACCACTGTGACCCCTGTGAGACCTCTATGAGACGTCTATGACCTCTGTGACCTCTGTGTGACATCTGTGAGACCTCTGTGACCACTGTGACCTCTGTGAGACGTCTATGACCTCTGTGAGATATCTATGACCTCTGTGAGATCTCTATGACCTCTGTGAGATCTCTGTGACCACTGTGACCTCTGTGTGACCTCTGTGAGACGTCTATGACCTCTGTGAGATGTCTATGACCTCTGTGACCTCTGTGAGACCTCTGTGACCAGTGTGACCTCTGTGTGACCTCTGTAAGACGTGTACGTCTTCTGTGACCTCTGTGACACGTCCATGACCTCTGTGACCTCTGTGTGACCTCTGTGAGATCTCTATGACCTCTGTGAGATCTCTGTGACCTCTGTGAGATCTCGGTGACCACTGTGACATCTGTGAGACCTCTATGAGACGTCTATGACCTCTGTGACCTCTGTGTGACATCTGTGAGACCTCTGTGACCACTGTGACCTCTGTGAGACGTCTATGACCTCTGTGACCTCTGTGTGACCTCTGTGAGACGTCTATGACCTCTGTGAGATCTCTGTGACCTCTGTGAGATCTCTGTGACCACTGTGACCGCTGTGTGACCTCTGTGAGACCTCTGTGACCACTGTGACCTGTGTGAAACGTCTATGACCTCTGTGAGACCTCTATGACCTCTGTGACCTCTGTGTGACCTCTGTGAGACCTCTGTGACCACTGTGACCTCTGTGACACGTCTATGACCTCTGTGACCTCTGTGTGACCTCTGTGAGACGTCTATGACCTCTGTGAGATGTCTATGACCTCTGTGACCTCTGTGTGACATCTGTGAGACCTCTGTGACCACTGTGACCTCTGTGAGACGTCTATGACCTCTGTGAGATGTCTATGACCTCTGTGACCTCTGTGTGACATCTGTGAGACCTCTGTGACCACTGTGACCTCTGTGAGACGTCTATGACCTCTGTGAGATCTCTATGACCTCTGTGAGATCTCTATGACCTCTGTGAGATCTCTGTGACCACTGTGACCTCTGTGTGACCTCTGTGAGACGTCTATGACCACTGTGACCTCTGTGACACGTCTATGACCTCTGCGACCTCTGTGTGACCTCTGTGAGACGTCTATGACCTCTGTGAGATGTCTATGACCTCTGTGACCTCTGTGAGACCTCTGTGACCAGTGTGACCTCTGTGTGACCTCTGTAAGACGTGTACGTCTTCTGTGACCTCTGTGACACGTCTATGACCTCTGTGACCTCTGTGTGACCTCTGTGAGATCTCTATGACCTCTGTGAGATCTCTGTGACCTCTGTGAGATCTCGGTGACCACTGTGACCTCTGTGAGACCTCTATGAGACGTCTATGACCTCTGTGACCTCTGTGTGACATCTGTGAGACCTCTGTGACCACTGTGACCTCTGTGTGACCTCTGTGAGACGTCTATGACCTCTTGTGAGATATCTATGACCTCTGTGACCTCTGTGAGATCTCTGTGATCAGTGTGACCTCTGTGTGACCTCTGTGAGACGTCTATGACATCTGTGAGATCTCTATGACCTCTGTGAGATCTCTATGACCTCTGTGAGATCTCTGTGACCACTGTGACCTCTGTGTGACCTCTGTGAGACGTCTATGACCTCTGTGAGATGTCTATGACCTCTGTGACCTCTGTGTGACCTCTGTGAGATCTCTATGACCTCTGTGAGATCTCTGTGACCTCTGTGAGATCTCGGTGACCACTGTGACCTCTGTGAGACCTCTATGAGACGTCTATGACCTCTGTGACCTCTGTGTGACATCTGTGAAACCTCTGTGACCACTGTGACCTCTGTGAGACTTCTATGACCTCTGTGAGATCTCTGTGACCACTGTGACCTCTGTGACCTCTGTGTGACCTCTGTGACCACTGTGACCAGTGTGACCTCTGTGTGACCTCTGTAAGACGTGTACGTCTTCTGTGACCTCTGTGACACGTCTATGACCTCTGTGACCTCTGTGTGACCTCTGTGAGACGTCTATGACCTCTGTGAGACGTCTATGACCTCTGTGAGATCTCTGTGACCACTGTGACCGCTGTGTGACCTCTGTGAGACGTCTATGACCACTGTGACCTCTGTGTGGCCTCTGTGAGACCTCTGTGACCACTGTGACCTCTGTGAGACGTCTATGACCTCTGTGAGATCTCTATGACCTCTGTGAGATCTCTGTGACCACTGTGACCTCTGTGAGATGTCTATGACCTCTGTGAGATCTCTATGACCTCTGTGAGATCTCTGTGACCACTGTGACCTCTGTGACCTCTGTGTGACCTCTGTGACCACTGTGACCTCTGTGAGACGTTTATGACCTCTGTGACCTTTGTGTGACATCTGTGAGACCTCTGTGACCACTGTGACCTCTGTGTGACATCTGTGAGACGTCTATGACCTCTTGTGAGATATCTATGACCTCTGTGACCTCTGTGAGATCTCTATGACCTCTGTGAGATCTCTATGACCTCTGTGAGATCTCTGTGACCACTGTGACCTCTGTGTGACCTCTGTGAGACGTCTATGACCACTGTGACCTCTGTGACACGTCTATGACCTCTGTGACCTCTGTGTGACCTCTGTGAGACGTCTATGACCTCTGTGAGATGTCTATGACCTCTGTGACCTCTGTGAGACCTCTGTGACCAGTGTGACCTCTGTGTGACCTCTGTAAGACGTGTACGTCTTCTGTGACCTCTGTGACACGTCTATGACCTCTGTGACCTCTGTGTGACCTCTGTGAGATCTCTATGACCTCTGTGAGATCTCTGTGACCTCTGTGAGATCTCGCTGACCACTGTGACCTCTGTGAGACCTCTATGGGACGTCTATGACCTCTGTGACCTCTGTGTGACATCTGTGAGACCTCTGTGACCACTGTGACCTCTGTGAGACGTCTATGACCTCTGTGACCACTGTGTGACCTCTGTGAGACCTCTGTGACGACTGTGACCTGTGTGAAACGTCTATGACCTCTGTGAGACCTCTATGACCTCTGTGACCACTGTGTGACGTCTGTGAGACCTCTGTGACCACTGTGACCTCTGTGAGACGTCTATGACCTCTGTGAGATCTCTATGACCTCTGTGAGATCTCTGTGACCACTGTGACCTCTGTGACCTCTGTGTGACCTCTGTGACCACTGTGACCTCTGTGAGACGTTTATGACCTCTGTGACCTCTGTGTGACATTTGTGAGACCTCTGTGACCACTGTGACCTCTGTGTGACCTCTGTGAGACGTCTATGACCTCTTGTGAGATATCTATGACCTCTGTGACCTCTGTGAGATCTCTGTGACTAGTGTGACCTCTGTGTGACCTCTGTGAGACGTCTATGACCTCTGTGACCACTGTGTGACCTCTGTGAGACCTCTGTGACCACTGTGACCTGTGTGAAACGTCTATGACCTCTGTGAGACCTCTATGACCTCTGTGACCTCTGTGTGACCTCTGTGAGACCTCTGTGACCACTGTGACCTCTGTGAGACGTCTATGACCTCTGTGACCTCTGTGTGACATCTGTGAAACCTCTGTGACCACTGTGACCTCTGTGAGACTTCTATGACCTCTGTGAGATCTCTATGACCTCTGTGAGATCTCTATGACCTCTGTGAGATCTCTGTGACCACTGTGACCTCTGTGAGGCCTCTGTGAGACCTCTGTGACCACTGTGACCTCTGTGAGATCTCTGTGACCACTGTGACCTCTGTGTGACATCTGTGAGACCTCTGTGAGACGTCTATGACCTCTGTGACCTCTGTGTGACATCTGTGAGACCTCTGTGACCACTGTGACCTCTGTGGGATCTCTATGACCTCTGTGAGATCTCTATGACCTCTGTGAGATCTCTGTGACCTCTGTGAGATCTCGGTGACCACTGTGACCCCTGTGAGACCTCTATGAGACGTCTATGACCTCTGTGACCTCTGTGTGACATCTGTGAGACCTCTGTGACCACTGTGACCTCTGTGAGACGTCTATGACCTCTGTGAGATATCTATGACCTCTGTGAGATCTCTATGACCTCTGTGAGATCTCTGTGACCACTGTGACCTCTGTGTGACCTCTGTGAGACGTCTATGACCTCTGTGAGATGTCTATGACCTCTGTGACCTCTGTGAGACCTCTGTGACCAGTGTGACCTCTGTGTGACCTCTGTAAGACGTGTACGTCTTCTGTGACCTCTGTGACACGTCCATGACCTCTGTGACCTCTGTGTGACCTCTGTGAGATCTCTATGACCTCTGTGAGATCTCTGTGACCTCTGTGAGATCTCGGTGACCACTGTGACATCTGTGAGACCTCTATGAGACGTCTATGACCTCTGTGACCTCTGTGTGACATCTGTGAGACCTCTGTGACCACTGTGACCTCTGTGAGACGTCTATGACCTCTGTGACCTCTGTGTGACCTCTGTGAGACGTCTATGACCTCTGTGAGATCTCTGTGACCTCTGTGAGATCTCTGTGACCACTGTGACCGCTGTGTGACCTCTGTGAGACGTCTATGACCACTGTGACGTCTGTGTGACCTCTGTGAGACCTCTGTGACCACTGTGACCTCTGTGAGACGTCTATGACCTCTGTGACCTCTGTGACCTCTGTGTGACCTCTGTGAGACCTCTGTGACCACTGTGACCTCTGTGAGACGTCTATGACCTCTGTGAGATCTCTATGACCTCTGTGAGATCTCTGTGACCACTGTGACCTCTGTGACCTCTGTGTGACCTCTGTGAGACGTTTATGACCTCTGTGACCTCTGTGTGACATCTGTGAGACCTCTGTGACCACTGTGACCTCTGTGTGACCTCTGTGAGACGTCTATGACCTCTTGTGAGATATCTATGACCTCTGTGACCTCTGTGAGATCTCTGTGGCCAGTGTGACCTCTGTGTGACCTCTGTGAGACGTCTATGACCTCTGTGACCACTGTGACCTGTGTGAAACGTCTATGACCTCTGTGAGACCTCTATGACCTCTGTGACCTCTGTGTGACCTCTGTGAGACCTCTGTGACCACTGTGACCTCTGTGAGACTTCTATGACCTCTGTGAGATCTCTATGACCTCTGTGAGATCTCTATGACCTCTGTGAGATCTCTGTGACCACTGTGACCTCTGTGAGACGTCTATGACCTCTGTGAGATCTCTATGACCTCTGTGAGATCTCTATGACCTCTGTGAGATCTCTGTGACCACTGTGACCTCTGTGTGACCTCTGTGAGACGTCTATGACCACTGTGACCTCAGTGACACGTCTATGACCTCTGTGACCTCTGTGTGACCTCTGTGAGACGTCTATGACCTCTGTGAGATGTCTATGACCTCTGTGACCTCTGTGAGACCTCTGTGACCAGTGTGACCTCTGTGTGACCTCTGTAAGACGTGTACGTCTTCTGTGACCTCTGTGACACGTCTATGACCTCTGTGACCTCTGTGTGACCTCTGTGAGATCTCTATGACCTCTGTGAGATCTCTGTGACCTCTGTGAGATCTCGGTTACCACTGTGACCTCTGTGAGACCTCTATGAGACGTCTATGACCTCTGTGACCTCTGTGTGACATCTGTGAGACCTCTGTGACCACTGTGACCTCTGTGTGACCTCTGTGAGACGTCTATGACCTCTTGTGAGATATCTATGACCTCTGTGACCTCTGTGAGATCTCTGTGATCAGTGTGACCTCTGTGTGACCTCTGTGAGACGTCTATGACATCTGTGAGATCTCTATGACCTCTGTGAGATCTCTATGACCTCTGTGAGATCTCTGTGACCACTGTGACCTCTGTGTGACCTCTGTGAGACCTCTGTGAGACGTCTATGACCTCTGTGACCTCTGTGTGACATCTGTGAGACCTCTGTGACCACTGTGACCTCTGTGGGATCTCTATGACCTCTGTGAGATCTCTATGACCTCTGTGAGATCTCTGTGACCTCTGTGAGATCTCGGTGACCACTGTGACCCCTGTGAGACCTCTATGAGACGTCTATGACCTCTGTGACCTCTGTGTGACATCTGTGAGACCTCTGTGACCACTGTGACCTCTGTGAGACGTCTATGACCTCTGTGAGATATCTATGACCTCTGTGAGATCTCTATGACCTCTGTGAGATCTCTGTGACCACTGTGACCTCTGTGTGACCTCTGTGAGACGTCTATGACCTCTGTGAGATGTCTATGACCTCTGTGACCTCTGTGAGACCTCTGTGACCAGTGTGACCTCTGTGTGACCTCTGTAAGACGTGTACGTCTTCTGTGACCTCTGTGACACGTCCATGACCTCTGTGACCTCTGTGTGACCTCTGTGAGATCTCTATGACCTCTGTGAGATCTCTGTGACCTCTGTGAGATCTCGGTGACCACTGTGACATCTGTGAGACCTCTATGAGACGTCTATGACCTCTGTGACCTCTGTGTGACATCTGTGAGACCTCTGTGACCACTGTGACCTCTGTGAGACGTCTATGACCTCTGTGACCTCTGTGTGACCTCTGTGAGACGTCTATGACCTCTGTGAGATCTC
The DNA here is from genome assembly GCA_963971365.1 of Lasioglossum villosulum. NCBI lineage: Eukaryota > Metazoa > Arthropoda > Insecta > Hymenoptera > Halictidae > Lasioglossum > Lasioglossum villosulum. Next base: position 233,908 of record CAXARU010000125.1, on the reverse strand, counting down.
TGTGACCTCTGTGAGATCTCTGTGACCACTGTGACCGCTGTGTGACCTCTGTGAGACATCTATGACCACTGTGACGTCTGTGTGACCTCTGTGAGACCTCTGTGACCACTGTGACCTCTGTGAGACGTCTATGACCTCTGTGACCTCTGTGACCTCTGTGTGACCTCTGTGAGACCTCTGTGACCACTGTGACCTCTGTGAGACGTCTATGACCTCTGTGAGATCTCTATGACCTCTGTGAGATCTCTGTGACCACTGTGACCTCTGTGACCTCTGTGTGACCTCTGTGAGACGTTTATGACCTCTGTGACCTCTGTGTGACATCTGTGAGACCTCTGTGACCACTGTGACCTCTGTGTGACCTCTGTGAGACGTCTATGACCTCTTGTGAGATATCTATGACCTCTGTGACCTCTGTGAGATCTCTGTGGCCAGTGTGACCTCTGTGTGACCTCTGTGAGACGTCTATGACCTCTGTGACCACTGTGACCTGTGTGAAACGTCTATGACCTCTGTGAGACCTCTATGACCTCTGTGACCTCTGTGTGACCTCTGTGAGACCTCTGTGACCACTGTGACCTCTGTGAGACTTCTATGACCTCTGTGAGATCTCTATGACCTCTGTGAGATCTCTATGACCTCTGTGAGATCTCTGTGACCACTGTGACCTCTGTGAGACGTCTATGACCTCTGTGAGATCTCTATGACCTCTGTGAGATCTCTATGACCTCTGTGAGATCTCTGTGACCACTGTGACCTCTGTGTGACCTCTGTGAGACGTCTATGACCACTGTGACCTCTGTGACACGTCTATGACCTCTGTGACCTCTGTGTGACCTCTGTGAGACGTCTATGACCTCTGTGAGATGTCTATGACCTCTGTGACCTCTGTGAGACCTCTGTGACCAGTGTGACCTCTGTGTGACCTCTGTAAGACGTGTACGTCTTCTGTGACCTCTGTGACACGTCTATGACCTCTGTGACCTCTGTGTGACCTCTGTGAGATCTCTATGACCTCTGTGAGATCTCTGTGACCTCTGTGAGATCTCGGTTACCACTGTGACCTCTGTGAGACCTCTATGAGACGTCTATGACCTCTGTGACCTCTGTGTGACATCTGTGAGACCTCTGTGACCACTGTGACCTCTGTGTGACCTCTGTGAGACGTCTATGACCTCTTGTGAGATATCTATGACCTCTGTGACCTCTGTGAGATCTCTGTGATCAGTGTGACCTCTGTGTGACCTCTGTGAGACGTCTATGACATCTGTGAGATCTCTATGACCTCTGTGAGATCTCTATGACCTCTGTGAGATCTCTGTGACCACTGTGACCTCTGTGTGACCTCTGTGAGACGTCTATGACCACTGTGACCTCTGTGACACGTCTATGACCTCTGTGACCTCTGTGTGACCTCTGTGAGACGTCTATGACCTCTGTGAGATGTCTATGACCTCTGTGACCTCTGTGTGACCTCTGTGAGATCTCTATGACCTCTGTGAGATCTCTGTGACCTCTGTGAGATCTCGGTGACCACTGTGACCTCTGTGAGACCTCTATGAGACGTCTATGACCTCTGTGACCTCTGTGTGACATCTGTGAAACCTCTGTGACCACTGTGACCTCTGTGAGACTTCTATGACCTCTGTGAGATCTCTGTGACCACTGTGACCTCTGTGACCTCTGTGTGACCTCTGTGACCACTGTGACCTCTCTGAGACGTTTATGACCTCTGTGACCTCTGTGTGACCTCTGTGAGACCTCTGTGACCAGTGTGACCTCTGTGTGACCTCTGTAAGACGTGTACGTCTTCTGTGACCTCTGTGACACGTCTATGACCTCTGTGACCTCTGTGTGACCTCTGTGAGACGTCTATGACCTCTGTGAGACGTCTATGACCTCTGTGAGATCTCTGTGACCACTGTGACCGCTGTGTGACCTCTGTGAGACGTCTATGACCACTGTGACCTCTGTGTGACCTCTGTGAGACCTCTGTGACCACTGTGACCTCTGTGAGACGTCTATGACCTCTGTGAGATCTCTATGACCTCTGTGAGATCTCTGTGACCACTGTGACCTCTGTGAGATGTCTATGACCTCTGTGAGATCTCTATGACCTCTGTGAGATCTCTGTGACCACTGTGACCTCTGTGTGACCTCTGTGAGACCTCTGTGACCACTGTGACCTCTGTGAGACGTCTATGACCTCTGTGAGATCTCTATGACCTCTGTGAGATCTCTGTGACCACTGTGACCTCTGTGACCTCTGTGTGACCTCTGTGACCACTGTGACCTCTGTGAGACGTTTATGACCTCTGTGACCTTTGTGTGACATCTGTGAGACCTCTGTGACCACTGTGACCTCTGTGTGACATCTGTGAGACGTCTATGACCTCTTGTGAGATATCTATGACCTCTGTGACCTCTGTGAGATCTCTATGACCTCTGTGAGATCTCTATGACCTCTGTGAGATCTCTGTGACCACTGTGACCTCTGTGTGACCTCTGTGAGACGTCTATGACCACTGTGACCTCTGTGACACGTCTATGACCTCTGTGACCTCTGTGTGACCTCTGTGAGACGTCTATGACCTCTGTGAGATGTCTATGACCTCTGTGACCTCTGTGAGACCTCTGTGACCAGTGTGACCTCTGTGTGACCTCTGTAAGACGTGTACGTCTTCTGTGACCTCTGTGACACGTCTATGACCTCTGTGACCTCTGTGTGACCTCTGTGAGATCTCTATGACCTCTGTGAGATCTCTGTGACCTCTGTGAGATCTCGCTGACCACTGTGACCTCTGTGAGACCTCTATGAGACGTCTATGACCTCTGTGACCTCTGTGTGACATCTGTGAGACCTCTGTGGCCACTGTGACCTCTGTGAGACGTCTATGACCTCTGTGACCACTGTGTGACCTCTGTGAGACCTCTGTGACCACTGTGACCTGTGTGAAACGTCTATGACCTCTGTGAGACCTCTATGACCTCTGTGACCTCTGTGTGACCTCTGTGAGACCTCTGTGACCACTGTGACCTCTGTGAGACGTCTATGACCTCTGTGAGATCTCTATGACCTCTGTGAGATCTCTGTGACCACTGTGACCTCTGTGACCTCTGTGTGACCTCTGTGACCACTGTGACCTCTGTGAGACGTTTATGACCTCTGTGACCTCTGTGTGACATCTGTGAGACCTCTGTGACCACTGTGACCTCTGTGTGACCTCTGTGAGACGTCTATGACCTCTTGTGAGATATCTATGACCTCTGTGACCTCTGTGAGATCTCTGTGACTAGTGTGACCTCTGTGTGACCTCTGTGAGACGTCTATGACCTCTGTGACCACTGTGTGACCTCTGTGAGACCTCTGTGACCACTGTGACCTGTGTGAAACGTCTATGACCTCTGTGAGACCTCTATGACCTCTGTGACCTCTGTGTGACCTCTGTGAGACCTCTGTGACCACTGTGACCTCTGTGAGACGTCTATGACCTCTGTGACCTCTGCGTGACATCTGTGAAACCTCTGTGACCACTGTGACCTCTGTGAGACTTCTATGACCTCTGTGAGATCTCTATGACCTCTGTGAGATCTCTATGACCTCTGTGAGATCTCTGTGACCTCTGTGAGATCTCTGTGATCAGTGTGACCTCTGTGTGACCTCTGTGAGACGTCTATGACATCTGTGAGATCTCTATGACCTCTGTGAGATCTCTATGACCTCTGTGAGATCTCTGTGACCACTGTGACCTCTGTGTGACCTCTGTGAGACGTCTATGACCACTGTGACCTCTGTGACACGTCTATGACCTCTGTGACCTCTGTGTGACCTCTGTGAGACGTCTATGACCTCTGTGAGATGTCTATGACCTCTGTGACCTCTGTGTGACCTCTGTGAGATCTCTATGACCTCTGTGAGATCTCTGTGACCTCTGTGAGATCTCGGTGACCACTGTGACCTCTGTGAGACCTCTATGAGACGTCTATGACCTCTGTGACCTCTGTGTGACATCTGTGAAACCTCTGTGACCACTGTGACCTCTGTGAGACTTCTATGACCTCTGTGAGATCTCTGTGACCACTGTGACCTCTGTGACCTCTGTGTGACCTCTGTGACCACTGTGACCTCTGTGAGACGTTTATGACCTCTGTGACCTCTGTGTGACCTCTGTGAGACCTCTGTGACCAGTGTGACCTCTGTGTGACCTCTGTAAGACGTGTACGTCTTCTGTGACCTCTGTGACACGTCTATGACCTCTGTGACCTCTGTGTGACCTCTGTGAGACGTCTATGACCTCTGTGAGACGTCTATGACCTCTGTGAGATCTCTGTGACCACTGTGACCGCTGTGTGACCTCTGTGAGACGTCTATGACCACTGTGACCTCTGTGTGACCTCTGTGAGACCTCTGTGACCACTGTGACCTCTGTGAGACGTCTATGACCTCTGTGAGATCTCTATGACCTCTGTGAGATCTCTGTGACCACTGTGACCTCTGTGAGATGTCTATGACCTCTGTGAGATCTCTATGACCTCTGTGAGATCTCTGTGACCACTGTGACCTCTGTGTGACCTCTGTGAGACCTCTGTGACCACTGTGACCTCTGTGAGACGTCTATGACCTCTGTGAGATCTCTATGACCTCTGTGAGATCTCTGTGACCACTGTGACCTCTGTGACCTCTGTGTGACCTCTGTGACCACTGTGACCTCTGTGAGACGTTTATGACCTCTGTGACCTTTGTGTGACATCTGTGAGACCTCTGTGACCACTGTGACCTCTGTGTGACATCTGTGAGACGTCTATGACCTCTTGTGAGATATCTATGACCTCTGTGACCTCTGTGAGATCTCTATGACCTCTGTGAGATCTCTATGACCTCTGTGAGATCTCTGTGACCACTGTGACCTCTGTGTGACCTCTGTGAGACGTCTATGACCACTGTGACCTCTGTGACACGTCTATGACCTCTGTGACCTCTGTGTGACCTCTGTGAGACGTCTATGACCTCTGTGAGATGTCTATGACCTCTGTGACCTCTGTGAGACCTCTGTGACCAGTGTGACCTCTGTGTGACCTCTGTAAGACGTGTACGTCTTCTGTGACCTCTGTGACACGTCTATGACCTCTGTGACCTCTGTGTGACCTCTGTGAGATCTCTATGACCTCTGTGAGATCTCTGTGACCTCTGTGAGATCTCGCTGACCACTGTGACCTCTGTGAGACCTCTATGAGACGTCTATGACCTCTGTGACCTCTGTGTGACATCTGTGAGACCTCTGTGGCCACTGTGACCTCTGTGAGACGTCTATGACCTCTGTGACCACTGTGTGACCTCTGTGAGACCTCTGTGACCACTGTGACCTGTGTGAAACGTCTATGACCTCTGTGAGACCTCTATGACCTCTGTGACCTCTGTGTGACCTCTGTGAGACCTCTGTGACCACTGTGACCTCTGTGAGACGTCTATGACCTCTGTGAGATCTCTATGACCTCTGTGAGATCTCTGTGACCACTGTGACCTCTGTGACCTCTGTGTGACCTCTGTGACCACTGTGACCTCTGTGAGACGTTTATGACCTCTGTGACCTCTGTGTGACATCTGTGAGACCTCTGTGACCACTGTGACCTCTGTGTGACCTCTGTGAGACGTCTATGACCTCTTGTGAGATATCTATGACCTCTGTGACCTCTGTGAGATCTCTGTGACTAGTGTGACCTCTGTGTGACCTCTGTGAGACGTCTATGACCTCTGTGACCACTGTGTGACCTCTGTGAGACCTCTGTGACCACTGTGACCTGTGTGAAACGTCTATGACCTCTGTGAGACCTCTATGACCTCTGTGACCTCTGTGTGACCTCTGTGAGACCTCTGTGACCACTGTGACCTCTGTGAGACGTCTATGACCTCTGTGACCTCTGCGTGACATCTGTGAAACCTCTGTGACCACTGTGACCTCTGTGAGACTTCTATGACCTCTGTGAGATCTCTATGACCTCTGTGAGATCTCTATGACCTCTGTGAGATCTCTGTGACCACTGTGACCTCTGTGAGGCCTCTGTGAGACCTCTGTGACCACTGTGACCTCTGTGAGATCTCTGTGACCACTGTGACCTCTGTGTGACATCTGTGAGACCTCTGTGAGACGTCTATGACCTCTGTGACCACTGTGTGACATCTGTGAGACCTCTGTGACCACTGTGACCTCTGTGGGATCTCTATGACCTCTGTGAGATCTCTATGACCTCTGTGAGATCTCTGTGACCTCTGTGAGATCTCGGTGACCACTGTGACCCCTGTGAGACCTCTATGAGACGTCTATGACCTCTGTGACCTCTGTGTGACATCTGTGAGACCTCTGTGACCACTGTGACCTCTGTGAGACGTCTATGACCTCTGTGAGATCTCTATGACCTCTGTGAGATCTCTATGACCTCTGTGAGATCTCTGTGACCACTGTGACCTCTGTGTGACCTCTGTGAGACGTCTATGACCTCTGTGAGATGTCTATGACCTCTGTGACCTCTGTGAGACCTCTGTGACCAGTGTGACCTCTGTGTGACCTCTGTAAGACGTGTACGTCTTCTGTGACCTCTGTGACACGTCCATGACCTCTGTGACCTCTGTGTGACCTCTGTGAGATCTCTATGACCTCTGTGAGATCTCTGTGACCTCTGTGAGATCTCGGTGACCACTGTGACATCTGTGAGACCTCTATGAGACGTCTATGACCTCTGTGACCTCTGTGTGACATCTGTGAGACCTCTGTGACCACTGTGACCTCTGTGAGACGTCTATGACCTCTGTGACCTCTGTGTGACCTCTGTGAGACGTCTATGACCTCTGTGAGATCTCTGTGACCTCTGTGAGATCTCTGTGACCACTGTGACCGCTGTGTGACCTCTGTGAGACGTCTATGACCACTGTGACGTCTGTGTGACCTCTGTGAGACCTCTGTGACCACTGTGACCTCTGTGAGACGTCTATGACCTCTGTGACCTCTGTGACCTCTGTGTGACCTCTGTGAGACCTCTGTGACCACTGTGACCTCTGTGAGACGTCTATGACCTCTGTGAGATCTCTATGACCTCTGTGAGATCTCTGTGACCACTGTGACCTCTGTGACCTCTGTGTGACCTCTGTGAGACGTTTATGACCTCTGTGACCTCTGTGTGACATCTGTGAGACCTCTGTGACCACTGTGACCTCTGTGTGACCTCTGTGAGACGTCTATGACCTCTTGTGAGATATCTATGACCTCTGTGACCTCTGTGAGATCTCTGTGGCCAGTGTGACCTCTGTGTGACCTCTGTGAGACGTCTATGACCTCTGTGACCACTGTGACCTATGTGAAACGTCTATGACCTCTGTGAGACCTCTATGACCTCTGTGACCTCTGTGTGACCTCTGTGAGACCTCTGTGACCACTGTGACCTCTGTGAGACTTCTATGACCTCTGTGAGATCTCTATGACCTCTGTGAGATCTCTATGACCTCTGTGAGATCTCTGTGACCACTGTGACCTCTGTGTGACCTTTGTAAGACGTCTATGACCACTGTGACCTCTGTGACACGTCTATGACTTCTGTGACCTCTGTGTGACCTCTGTGAGACGTCTATGACCTCTGTGAGATCTCTGTGACCTCTGTGAGATCTCTGTGACCACTGTGACCGCTGTGTGACCTCTGTGAGACGTCTATGACCACTGTGACGTCTGTGTGACCTCTGTGAGACCTCTGTGACCACTGTGACCTCTGTGAGACGTCTATGACCTCTGTGAGATCTCTATGACCTCTGTGACCTCTGTGTGACCTCTGTGAGACGTCTATGACCACTGTGACCTCTGTGACACGTCTATGACCTCTGTGACCTCTGTGTGACCTCTGTGAGACGTCTATGACCTCTGTGAGATGTCTATGACCTCTGTGACCTCTGTGTGACCTCTGTGAGATCTCTATGACCTCTGTGAGATCTCTGTGACCTCTGTGAGATCTCGGTGACCACTGTGACCTCTGTGAGACCTCTATGAGACGTCTATGACCTCTGTGACCTCTGTGTGACATCTGTGAAACCTCTGTGACCACTGTGACCTCTGTGAGACTTCTATGACCTCTGTGAGATCTCTGTGACCACTGTGACCTCTGTGACCTCTGTGTGACCTCTGTGACCACTGTGACCTCTGTGAGACGTTTATGACCTCTGTGACCTCTGTGTGACCTCTGTGAGACCTCTGTGACCAGTGTGACCTCTGTGTGACCTCTGTAAGACGTGTACGTCTTCTGTGACCTCTGTGACACGTCTATGACCTCTGTGACCTCTGTGTGACCTCTGTGAGACGTCTATGACCTCTGTGAGACGTCTATGACCTCTGTGAGATCTCTGTGACCACTGTGACCGCTGTGTGACCTCTGTGAGACGTCTATGACCACTGTGACCTCTGTGTGACCTCTGTGAGACCTCTGTGACCACTGTGACCTCTGTGAGACGTCTATGACCTCTGTGAGATCTCTATGACCTCTGTGAGATCTCTGTGACCACTGTGACCTCTGTGAGATGTCTATGACCTCTGTGAGATCTCTATGACCTCTGTGAGATCTCTGTGACCACTGTGACCTCTGTGTGACCTCTGTGAGACCTCTGTGACCACTGTGACCTCTGTGAGACGTCTATGACCTCTGTGAGATCTCTATGACCTCTGTGAGATCTCTGTGACCACTGTGACCTCTGTGACCTCTGTGTGACCTCTGTGACCACTGTGACCTCTGTGAGACGTTTATGACCTCTGTGACCTTTGTGTGACATCTGTGAGACCTCTGTGACCACTGTGACCTCTGTGTGACATCTGTGAGACGTCTATGACCTCTTGTGAGATATCTATGACCTCTGTGACCTCTGTGAGATCTCTATGACCTCTGTGAGATCTCTATGACCTCTGTGAGATCTCTGTGACCACTGTGACCTCTGTGTGACCTCTGTGAGACGTCTATGACCACTGTGACCTCTGTGACACGTCTATGACCTCTGTGACCTCTGTGTGACCTCTGTGAGACGTCTATGACCTCTGTGAGATGTCTATGACCTCTGTGACCTCTGTGAGACCTCTGTGACCAGTGTGACCTCTGTGTGACCTCTGTAAGACGTGTACGTCTTCTGTGACCTCTGTGACACGTCTATGACCTCTGTGACCTCTGTGTGACCTCTGTGAGATCTCTATGACCTCTGTGAGATCTCTGTGACCTCTGTGAGATCTCGCTGACCACTGTGACCTCTGTGAGACCTCTATGAGACGTCTATGACCTCTGTGACCTCTGTGTGACATCTGTGAGACCTCTGTGGCCACTGTGACCTCTGTGAGACGTCTATGACCTCTGTGACCACTGTGTGACCTCTGTGAGACCTCTGTGACCACTGTGACCTGTGTGAAACGTCTATGACCTCTGTGAGACCTCTATGACCTCTGTGACCTCTGTGTGACCTCTGTGAGACCTCTGTGACCACTGTGACCTCTGTGAGACGTCTATGACCTCTGTGAGATCTCTATGACCTCTGTGAGATCTCTGTGACCACTGTGACCTCTGTGACCTCTGTGTGACCTCTGTGACCACTGTGACCTCTGTGAGACGTTTATGACCTCTGTGACCTCTGTGTGACATCTGTGAGACCTCTGTGACCACTGTGACCTCTGTGTGACCTCTGTGAGACGTCTATGACCTCTTGTGAGATATCTATGACCTCTGTGACCTCTGTGAGATCTCTGTGACTAGTGTGACCTCTGTGTGACCTCTGTGAGACGTCTATGACCTCTGTGACCACTGTGTGACCTCTGTGAGACCTCTGTGACCACTGTGACCTGTGTGAAACGTCTATGACCTCTGTGAGACCTCTATGACCTCTGTGACCTCTGTGTGACCTCTGTGAGACCTCTGTGACCACTGTGACCTCTGTGAGACGTCTATGACCTCTGTGACCTCTGCGTGACATCTGTGAAACCTCTGTGACCACTGTGACCTCTGTGAGACTTCTATGACCTCTGTGAGATCTCTATGACCTCTGTGAGATCTCTATGACCTCTGTGAGATCTCTGTGACCACTGTGACCTCTGTGAGGCCTCTGTGAGACCTCTGTGACCACTGTGACCTCTGTGAGATCTCTGTGACCACTGTGACCTCTGTGTGACATCTGTGAGACCTCTGTGAGACGTCTATGACCTCTGTGACCTCTGTGTGACATCTGTGAGACCTCTGTGACCACTGTGACCTCTGTGGGATCTCTATGACCTCTGTGAGATCTCTATGACCTCTGTGAGATCTCTGTGACCTCTGTGAGATCTCGGTGACCACTGTGACCCCTGTGAGACCTCTATGAGACGTCTATGACCTCTGTGACCTCTGTGTGACATCTGTGAGACCTCTGTGACCACTGTGACCTCTGTGAGACGTCTATGACCTCTGTGAGATCTCTATGACCTCTGTGAGATCTCTATGACCTCTGTGAGATCTCTGTGACCACTGTGACCTCTGTGTGACCTCTGTGAGACGTCTATGACCTCTGTGAGATGTCTATGACCTCTGTGACCTCTGTGAGACCTCTGTGACCAGTGTGACCTCTGTGTGACCTCTGTAAGACGTGTACGTCTTCTGTGACCTCTGTGACACGTCCATGACCTCTGTGACCTCTGTGTGACCTCTGTGAGATCTCTATGACCTCTGTGAGATCTCTGTGACCTCTGTGAGATCTCGGTGACCACTGTGACATCTGTGAGACCTCTATGAGACGTCTATGACCTCTGTGACCTCTGTGTGACATCTGTGAGACCTCTGTGACCACTGTGACCTCTGTGAGACGTCTATGACCTCTGTGACCTCTGTGTGACCTCTGTGAGACGTCTATGACCTCTGTGAGATCTCTGTGACCTCTGTGAGATCTCTGTGACCACTGTGACCGCTGTGTGACCTCTGTGAGACGTCTATGACCACTGTGACGTCTGTGTGACCTCTGTGAGACCTCTGTGACCACTGTGACCTCTGTGAGACGTCTATGACCTCTGTGACCTCTGTGACCTCTGTGTGACCTCTGTGAGACCTCTGTGACCACTGTGACCTCTGTGAGACGTCTATGACCTCTGTGAGATCTCTATGACCTCTGTGAGATCTCTGTGACCACTGTGACCTCTGTGACCTCTGTGTGACCTCTGTGAGACGTTTATGACCTCTGTGACCTCTGTGTGACATCTGTGAGACCTCTGTGACCACTGTGACCTCTGTGTGACCTCTGTGAGACGTCTATGACCTCTTGTGAGATATCTATGACCTCTGTGACCTCTGTGAGATCTCTGTGGCCAGTGTGACCTCTGTGTGACCTCTGTGAGACGTCTATGACCTCTGTGACCACTGTGACCTATGTTAAACGTCTATGACCTCTGTGAGACCTCTATGACCTCTGTGACCTCTGTGTGACCTCTGTGAGACCTCTGTGACCACTGTGACCTCTGTGAGACTTCTATGACCTCTGTGAGATCTCTATGACCTCTGTGAGATCTCTATGACCTCTGTGAGATCTCTGTGACCACTGTGACCTCTGTGTGACCTTTGTAAGACGTCTATGACCACTGTGACCTCTGTGACACGTCTATGACTTCTGTGACCTCTGTGTGACCTCTGTGAGACGTCTATGACCTCTGTGAGATCTCTGTGACCTCTGTGAGATCTCTGTGACCACTGTGACCGCTGTGTGACCTCTGTGAGACGTCTATGACCACTGTGACGTCTGTGTGACCTCTGTGAGACCTCTATGACCTCTGTGAGATCTCTGTGACCTCTGTGAGATCTCGCTGACCACTGTGACCTCTGTGAGACCTCTATGAGACGTCTATGACCTCTGTGACCTCTGTGTGACATCTGTGAGACCTCTGTGGCCACTGTGACCTCTGTGAGACGTCTATGACCTCTGTGACCACTGTGTGACCTCTGTGAGACCTCTGTGACCACTGTGACCTGTGTGAAACGTCTATGACCTCTGTGAGACCTCTATGACCTCTGTGACCTCTGTGTGACCTCTGTGAGACCTCTGTGACCACTGTGACCTCTGTGAGACGTCTATGACCTCTGTGAGATCTCTATGACCTCTGTGAGATCTCTGTGACCACTGTGACCTCTGTGACCTCTGTGTGACCTCTGTGACCACTGTGACCTCTGTGAGACGTTTATGACCTCTGTGACCTCTGTGTGACATCTGTGAGACCTCTGTGACCACTGTGACCTCTGTGTGACCTCTGTGAGACGTCTATGACCTCTTGTGAGATATCTATGACCTCTGTGACCTCTGTGAGATCTCTGTGACTAGTGTGACCTCTGTGTGACCTCTGTGAGACGTCTATGACCTCTGTGACCACTGTGTGACCTCTGTGAGACCTCTGTGACCACTGTGACCTGTGTGAAACGTCTATGACCTCTGTGAGACCTCTATGACCTCTGTGACCTCTGTGTGACCTCTGTGAGACCTCTGTGACCACTGTGACCTCTGTGAGACGTCTATGACCTCTGTGACCTCTGCGTGACATCTGTGAAACCTCTGTGACCACTGTGACCTCTGTGAGACTTCTATGACCTCTGTGAGATCTCTATGACCTCTGTGAGATCTCTATGACCTCTGTGAGATCTCTGTGACCACTGTGACCTCTGTGAGGCCTCTGTGAGACCTCTGTGACCACTGTGACCTCTGTGAGATCTCTGTGACCACTGTGACCTCTGTGTGACATCTGTGAGACCTCTGTGAGACGTCTATGACCTCTGTGACCTCTGTGTGACATCTGTGAGACCTCTGTGACCACTGTGACCTCTGTGGGATCTCTATGACCTCTGTGAGATCTCTATGACCTCTGTGAGATCTCTGTGACCTCTGTGAGATCTCGGTGACCACTGTGACCCCTGTGAGACCTCTATGAGACGTCTATGACCTCTGTGACCTCTGTGTGACATCTGTGAGACCTCTGTGACCACTGTGACCTCTGTGAGACGTCTATGACCTCTGTGAGATCTCTATGACCTCTGTGAGATCTCTATGACCTCTGTGAGATCTCTGTGACCACTGTGACCTCTGTGTGACCTCTGTGAGACGTCTATGACCTCTGTGAGATGTCTATGACCTCTGTGACCTCTGTGAGACCTCTGTGACCAGTGTGACCTCTGTGTGACCTCTGTAAGACGTGTACGTCTTCTGTGACCTCTGTGACACGTCCATGACCTCTGTGACCTCTGTGTGACCTCTGTGAGATCTCTATGACCTCTGTGAGATCTCTGTGACCTCTGTGAGATCTCGGTGACCACTGTGACATCTGTGAGACCTCTATGAGACGTCTATGACCTCTGTGACCTCTGTGTGACATCTGTGAGACCTCTGTGACCACTGTGACCTCTGTGAGACGTCTATGACCTCTGTGACCTCTGTGTGACCTCTGTGAGACGTCTATGACCTCTGTGAGATCTCTGTGACCTCTGTGAGATCTCTGTGACCACTGTGACCGCTGTGTGACCTCTGTGAGACGTCTATGACCACTGTGACGTCTGTGTGACCTCTGTGAGACCTCTGTGACCACTGTGACCTCTGTGAGACGTCTATGACCTCTGTGACCTCTGTGACCTCTGTGTGACCTCTGTGAGACCTCTGTGACCACTGTGACCTCTGTGAGACGTCTATGACCTCTGTGAGATCTCTATGACCTCTGTGAGATCTCTGTGACCACTGTGACCTCTGTGACCTCTGTGTGACCTCTGTGAGACGTTTATGACCTCTGTGACCTCTGTGTGACATCTGTGAGACCTCTGTGACCACTGTGACCTCTGTGTGACCTCTGTGAGACGTCTATGACCTCTTGTGAGATATCTATGACCTCTGTGACCTCTGTGAGATCTCTGTGGCCAGTGTGACCTCTGTGTGACCTCTGTGAGACGTCTATGACCTCTGTGACCACTGTGACCTATGTGAAACGTCTATGACCTCTGTGAGACCTCTATGACCTCTGTGACCTCTGTGTGACCTCTGTGAGACCTCTGTGACCACTGTGACCTCTGTGAGACTTCTATGACCTCTGTGAGATCTCTATGACCTCTGTGAGATCTCTATGACCTCTGTGAGATCTCTGTGACCACTGTGACCTCTGTGTGACCTTTGTAAGACGTCTATGACCACTGTGACCTCTGTGACACGTCTATGACTTCTGTGACCTCTGTGTGACCTCTGTGAGACGTCTATGACCTCTGTGAGATCTCTGTGACCTCTGTGAGATCTCTGTGACCACTGTGACCGCTGTGTGACCTCTGTGAGACGTCTATGACCACTGTGACGTCTGTGTGACCTCTGTGAGACCTCTGTGACCACTGTGACCTCTGTGAGACGTCTATGACCTCTGTGAGATCTCTATGACCTCTGTGAGATCTCTGTGACCACTGTGACCTCTGTGACCTCTGTGTGACCTCTGTGAGACGTTTATGACCTCTGTGACCTCTGTGTGACATCTGTGAGACCTCTGTGACCACTGTGACCTCTGTGTGACCTCTGTGAGACGTCTATGACCTCTTGTGAGATATCTATGACCTCTGTGACCTCTGTGAGATCTCTGTGACCAGTGTGACCTCTGTGTGACCTCTGTGAGACGTCTATGACCTCTGTGACCACTGTGTGACCTCTGTGAGACCTCTGTGACCACTGTGACCTGTGTGAAACGTCTATGACCTCTGTGAGACCTCTATGACCTCTGTGACCTCTGTGTGACCTCTGTGAGACCTCTGTGACCACTGTGACCTCTGTGAGACTTCTATGACCTCTGTGAGATCTCTATGACCTCTGTGACCTCTGTGAGGCCTCTGTGAGACCTCTGTGACCACTGTGACCTCTGTGAGATCTCTGTGACCACTGTGACCTCTGTGTGACCTCTGTGAGACCTCTGTGACCACTGTGACCTCTGTGAGACGTCTAGGACCTCTGTGACCTCTGTGTGACATCTGTGAGACCTCTGTGACCACTGTGACCTCTGTGAGACGTCTATGACCTCTGTGAGACGTCTATGACCTCTGTGGGATCTCTATGACCTCTGTGAGATCTCTATGACCTCTGTGAGATCTCTGTGACCTCTGTGAGATCTCGGTGACCACTGTGACCTCTGTGAGACCTCTATGAGACGACTATGACCTCTGTGACCTCTGTAAGATCTGTGAGACCTCTGTGAGACGTCTATGACCTCTGTGAGATCTCTATGACCTCTGTGAGATCTCTATGACCTCTGTGAGATCTCTGTGACCACTGTGACCTCTGTGTGACCTCTGTGAGACGTCTATGACCACTGTGACCTCTGTGACACGTCTATGACCTCTGTGACCTCTGTGTGACCTCTGTGAGACGTCTATGACCTCTGTGAGATGTCTATGACCTCTGTGACCTCTGTGAGACCTCTGTGACCAGTGTGACCTCTGTGTGACCTCTGTAAGACGTGTACGTCTTCTGTGACCTCTGTGACACGTCTATGACCTCTGTGACCTCTGTGTGACCTCTGTGAGATCTCTATGACCTCTGTGAGATCTCTGTGACCTCTGTGAGATCTCGGTGACCACTGTGACCTCTGTGAGACCTCTATGAGACGTCTATGACCTCTGTGACCTCTGTGTGACATCTGTGAGACCTCTGTGACCACTGTGACCTCTGTGAGACGTCTATGACGTCTGTGACCTCTGTGTGACCTCTGTGAGACGTCTATGACCTCTGTGAGATCTCTGTGACCTCTGTGAGATCTCTGTGACCACTGTGACCGCTGTGTGACCTCTGTGAGACGTCTATGACCACTGTGACCTCTGTGTGACCTCTGTGAGACCTCTGTGACCACTGTGACCTCTGTGAGACGTCTATGACCTCTGTGAGATCTCTATGACCTCTGTGAGATCTCTGTGAGCACTGTGACCTCTGTGAGACGTCTATGACCTCTGTGAGATCTCTATGACCTCTGTGAGATCTCTATGACCTCTGTAAGATCTCTGTGACCACTGTGACCTCTGTGTGACCTCTGTGAGACCTCTGTGACCTCTGTGACCTCTGTGTGACCTCTGTGAGACGTTTATGACCTCTGTGACCTCTGTGTGACATCTGTGAGACCTCTGTGACCACTGTGACCTCTGTGTGACCTCTGTGAGACGTCTATGACCTCTTGTGAGATATCTATGACCTCTGTGACCTCTGTGAGATCTCTGTGACCAGTGTGACCTCTGTGTGACCTCTGTGAGACGTCTATGACCTCTGTGACCACTGTGTGACCTCTGTGAGACCTCTGTGACCACTGTGACCTGTGTGAAACGTCTATGACCTCTGTGAGACCTCTATGACCTCTGTGACCTCTGTGTGACCTCTGTGAGACCTCTGTGACCACTGTGACCTCTGTGAGACTTCTATGACCTCTGTGAGATCTCTATGACCTCTGTGAGATCTCTATGACCTCTGTGACCTCTGTGAGGCCTCTGTGAGACCTCTGTGACCACTGTGACCTCTGTGAGATCTCTGTGACCACTGTGACCTCTGTGTGACCTCTGTGAGACCTCTGTGACCACTGTGACCTCTGTGAGACGTCTATGACCTCTGTGACCTCTGTGTGACATCTGTGAGACCTCTGTGACCACTGTGACCTCTGTGAGACGTCTATGACCTCTGTGAGACGTCTATGACCTCTGTGGGATCTCTATGACCTCTGTGAGATCTCTATGACCTCTGTGAGATCTCTGTGACCTCTGTGAGATCTCGGTGACCACTGTGACCTCTGTGAGACCTCTATGAGACGACTATGACCTCTGTGACCTCTGTAAGATCTGTGAGACCTCTGTGAGACGTCTATGACCTCTGTGAGATCTCTATGACCTCTGTGAGATCTCTGTGACCTCTGTGAGATCTCGGTGACCACTGTGACCTCTGTGAGACCTCTATGAGACGTCTATGACCTCTGTGACCTCTGTGTGACATCTGTGAGACCTCTGTGACCACTGTGACCTCTGTGAGACGTCTATGACGTCTGTGACCTCTGTGTGACCTCTGTGAGACGTCTATGACCTCTGTGAGATCTCTGTGACCACTGTGACCGCTGTGTGACCTCTGTGAGACGTCTATGACCACTGTGACCTCTGTGTGACCTCTGTGAGACCTCTGTGACCACTGTGACCTCTGTGAGACGTCTATGACCTCTGTGAGATCTCTATGACCTCTGTGAGATCTCTGTGAGCACTGTGACCTCTGTGAGACGTCTATGATCTCTGTGAGATCTCTATGACCTCTGTGAGATCTCTATGACCTCTGTAAGATCTCTGTGACCACTGTGACCTCTGTGTGACCTCTGTGAGACCTCTGTGACCATTGTGACCTCTGTGAGACGTCTATGACCTCTGTGAGATCTCTATGACCTCTGTGAGATCTCTGTGACCACTGTGACCTCTGTGACCTCTGTGTGACATCTGTGAGACCTCTGTGACCACTGTGACCTCTGTGTGACCTCTGTGAGACGTCTATGACCTCTTGTGAGATATCTATGACCTCTGTGACCTCTGTGAGATCTCTGTGACCATTGTGACCTCTGTGTGACCTCTGTGAGATGTCTATGACCTCTGTGACCTCTGTGTGACCTCTGTGAGACCTCTGTGACCACTGTGACCTCTGTGAGACGTCTATGACCTCTGTGACCTCTGTGTGACATCTGTGAGACCTCTGTGACCACTGTGACCTCTGTGAGACGTCTATGACCTCTGTGAGATCTCTATGACCTCTGTGAGATCTCTATGACCTCTGTGAGATCTCTGTGACCACTGTGACCTCTGTGTGACCTTTGTAAGACGTCTATGACCACTGTGACCTCTGTGACACGTCTATGACCTCTGTGACCTCTGTGTGACCTCTGTGAGACGTCTATGACCTCTGTGAGATATCTATGACCTCTGTGACCTCTGTGACCTCTGTGTGACCTCTGTGAGACGTCTATGACCTCTGTGAGATCTCTGTGACCTCTGTGAGATCTCTGTGACCACTGTGACCGCTGTGTGACCTCTGTGAGACGTCTATGACCACTGTGACCTCTGTGTGACCTCTGTGAGACCTCTGTGACCACTGTGACCTCTGTGTGACCTCTGTGAGACCTCTGTGACCACTGTGACCTCTGTGAGACGTCTATGACCTCTGTGAGATCTCTATGACCTCTGTGAGATCTCTGTGACCACTGTGACCTCTGTGACCTCTGTGTGACCTCTGTGACCACTGTGACCTCTGTGAGACGTTTATGACCTCTGTGACCTCTGTGTGACATCTGTGAGACCTCTGTGACCACTGTGACCTCTGTGTGACCTCTGTGAGACGTCTATGACCTCTTGTGAGATATCTATGACCTCTGTGACCTCTGTGAGATCTCTGTGACCAGTGTGACCTCTGTGTGACCTCTGTGAGACGTCTATGACCTCTGTGACCACTGTGTGACCTCTGTGAGACCTCTGTGACCACTGTGACCTGTGTGAAACGTCTATGACCTCTGTGAGACCTCTATGACCTCTGTGACCTCTGTGTGACCTCTGTGAGACCTCTGTGACCACTGTGACCTCTGTGAGACGTCTATGACCTCTGTGACGTCTGTGTGACATCTGTGAGACCTCTGTGACCACTGTGACCTCTGTGACACGTCTATGACCTCTGTGACCTCTGTGTGACCTCTGTGAGACGTCTATGACCTCTGTGAGATCTCTATGACCTCTGTGAGATCTCTGTGACCTCTGTGAGATCTCGGTGACCACTGTGACCTCTGTGAGACCTCTATGAGACGTCTATGACCTCTGTGAACTCTCTGTGACATCTGTGAGACCTCTGTGACCACTGTGACCTCTGTGAGACGTCTATGACCTCTGTGACCTCTGTGTGACCTCTGTGAGACGTCTATGACCACTGTGACCTCTGTGACACGTCTATGACCTCTGTGACCTCTGTGTGACCTCTGTGAGACGTCTATGACCTCTGTGAGATCTCTGTGACCTCTGTGAGATCTCTGTGACCACTGTGACCTCTGTGTGACCTCTGTGAGACCTCTGTGACCACTGTGACCTCTGTGAGACGTCTATGACCTCTGTGAGATCTCTATGACCTCTGTGAGATCTCTGTGACCACTGTGACCTCTGTGACCTCTGTGTGACCTCTGTGACCACTGTGACCTCTGTGAGACGTTTATGACCTCTGTGACCTCTGTGTGACATCTGTGAGACCTCTGTGACCACTGTGACCTCTGTGTGACCTCTGTGAGACGTCTATGACCTCTTGTGAGATATCTATGACCTCTGTGACCTCTGTGAGATCTCTGTGACCAGTGTGACCTCTGTGTGACCTCTGTGAGACGTCTATGACCTCTGTGACCACTGTGTGACCTCTGTGAGACCTCTGTGACCACTGTGACCTGTGTGAAACGTCTATGACCTCTGTGAGACCTCTATGACCTCTGTGACCTCTGTGTGACCTCTGTGAGACCTCTGTGACCACTGTGACCTCTGTGAGACTTCTATGACCTCTGTGAGATCTCTATGACCTCTGTGAGATCTCTATGACCTCTGTGACCTCTGTGAGGCCTCTGTGAGACCTCTGTGACCACTGTGACCTCTGTGAGATCTCTGTGACCACTGTGACCTCTGTGTGACCTCTGTGAGACCTCTGTGACCACTGTGACCTCTGTGAGACGTCTATGACCTCTGTGACCTCTGTGTGACATCTGTGAGACCTCTGTGACCACTGTGACCTCTGTGAGACGTCTATGACCTCTGTGAGACGTCTATGACCTCTGTGGGATCTCTATGACCTCTGTGAGATCTCTATGACCTCTGTGAGATCTCTGTGACCTCTGTGAGATCTCGGTGACCACTGTGACCTCTGTGAGACCTCTATGAGACGACTATGACCTCTGTGACCTCTGTAAGATCTGTGAGACCTCTGTGAGACGTCTATGACCTCTGTGAGATCTCTATGACCTCTGTGAGATCTCTGTGACCTCTGTGAGATCTCGGTGACCACAGTGACCTCTGTGAGACCTCTATGAGACGTCTATGACCTCTGTGACCTCTGTGTGACATCTGTGAGACCTCTGTGACCACTGTGACCTCTGTGAGACGTCTATGACGTCTGTGACCTCTGTGTGACCTCTGTGAGACGTCTATGACCTCTGTGAGATCTCTGTGACCTCTGTGAGATCTCTGTGACCACTGTGACCGCTGTGTGACCTCTGTGAGACGTCTATGACCACTGTGACCTCTGTGTGACCTCTGTGAGACCTCTGTGACCACTGTGACCTCTGTGAGACGTCTATGACCTCTGTGAGATCTCTATGACCTCTGTGAGATCTCTGTGAGCACTGTGACCTCTGTGAGACGTCTATGACCTCTGTGAGATCTCTATGACCTCTGTGAGATCTCTATGACCTCTGTAAGATCTCTGTGACCACTGTGACCTCTGTGTGACCTCTGTGAGACCTCTGTGACCACTGTGACCTCTGTGAGACGTCTATGACCTCTGTGAGATCTCTATGACCTCTGTGAGATCTCTGTGACCACTGTGACCTCTGTGACCTCTGTGTGACATCTGTGAGACCTCTGTGACCACTGTGACCTCTGTGTGACCTCTGTGAGACGTCTATGACCTCTTGTGAGATATCTATGACCTCTGTGACCTCTGTGAGATCTCTGTGACCATTGTGACCTCTGTGTGACCTCTGTGAGATGTCTATGACCTCTGTGACCTCTGTGTGACCTCTGTGAGACCTCTGTGACCACTGTGACCTCTGTGAGACGTCTATGACCTCTGTGACCTCTGTGTGACATCTGTGAGACCTCTGTGACCACTGTGACCTCTGTGAGACGTCTATGACCTCTGTGAGATCTCTATGACCTCTGTGAGATCTCTATGACCTCTGTGAGATCTCTGTGACCACTGTGACCTCTGTGTGACCTTTGTAAGACGTCTATGACCACTGTGACCTCTGTGACACGTCTATGACCTCTGTGACCTCTGTGTGACCTCTGTGAGACGTCTATGACCTCTGTGAGATATCTATGACCTCTGTGACCTCTGTGACCTCTGTGTGACCTCTGTGAGACGTCTATGACCTCTGTGAGATCTCTGTGACCTCTGTGAGATCTCTGTGACCACTGTGACCGCTGTGTGACCTCTGTGAGACGTCTATGACCACTGTGACCTCTGTGTGACCTCTGTGAGACCTCTGTGACCACTGTGACCTCTGTGTGACCTCTGTGAGACCTCTGTGACCACTGTGACCTCTGTGAGACGTCTATGACCTCTGTGAGATCTCTATGACCTCTGTGAGATCTCTGTGACCACTGTGACCTCTGTGACCTCTGTGTGACCTCTGTGACCACTGTGACCTCTGTGAGACGTTTATGACCTCTGTGACCTCTGTGTGACATCTGTGAGACCTCTGTGACCACTGTGACCTCTGTGTGACCTCTGTGAGACGTCTATGACCTCTTGTGAGATATCTATGACCTCTGTGACCTCTGTGAGATCTCTGTGACCAGTGTGACCTCTGTGTGACCTCTGTGAGACGTCTATGACCTCTGTGACCACTGTGTGACCTCTGTGAGACCTCTGTGACCACTGTGACCTGTGTGAAACGTCTATGACCTCTGTGAGACCTCTATGACCTCTGTGACCTCTGTGTGACCTCTGTGAGACCTCTGTGACCACTGTGACCTCTGTGAGACGTCTATGACCTCTGTGACGTCTGTGTGACATCTGTGAGACCTCTGTGACCACTGTGACCTCTGTGACACGTCTATGACCTCTGTGACCTCTGTGTGACCTCTGTGAGACGTCTATGACCTCTGTGAGATCTCTATGACCTCTGTGAGATCTCTGTGACCTCTGTGAGATCTCGGTGACCACTGTGACCTCTGTGAGACCTCTATGAGACGTCTATGACCTCTGTGAACTCTCTGTGACATCTGTGAGACCTCTGTGACCACTGTGACCTCTGTGAGACGTCTATGACCTCTGTGACCTCTGTGTGACCTCTGTGAGACGTCTATGACCACTGTGACCTCTGTGACACGTCTATGACCTCTGTGACCTCTGTGTGACCTCTGTGAGACGTCTATGACCTCTGTGAGATCTCTGTGACCTCTGTGAGATCTCTGTGACCACTGTGACCTCTGTGTGACCTCTGTGAGACCTCTGTGACCACTGTGACCTCTGTGAGACGTCTATGACCTCTGTGAGATCTCTATGACCTCTGTGAGATCTCTGTGACCACTGTGACCTCTGTGACCTCTGTGTGACCTCTGTGACCACTGTGACCTCTGTGAGACGTTTATGACCTCTGTGACCTCTGTGTGACATCTGTGAGACCTCTGTGACCACTGTGACCTCTGTGTGACCTCTGTGAGACGTCTATGACCTCTTGTGAGATATCTATGACCTCTGTGACCTCTGTGAGATCTCTGTGACCAGTGTGACCTCTGTGTGACCTCTGTGAGACGTCTATGACCTCTGTGACCACTGTGTGACCTCTGTGAGACCTCTGTGACCACTGTGACCTGTGTGAAACGTCTATGACCTCTGTGAGACCTCTATGACCTCTGTGACCTCTGTGTGACCTCTGTGAGACCTCTGTGACCACTGTGACCTCTGTGAGACTTCTATGACCTCTGTGAGATCTCTATGACCTCTGTGAGATCTCTATGACCTCTGTGACCTCTGTGAGGCCTCTGTGAGACCTCTGTGACCACTGTGACCTCTGTGAGATCTCTGTGACCACTGTGACCTCTGTGTGACCTCTGTGAGACCTCTGTGACCACTGTGACCTCTGTGAGACGTCTATGACCTCTGTGACCTCTGTGTGACATCTGTGAGACCTCTGTGACCACTGTGACCTCTGTGAGACGTCTATGACCTCTGTGAGACGTCTATGACCTCTGTGGGATCTCTATGACCTCTGTGAGATCTCTATGACCTCTGTGAGATCTCTGTGACCTCTGTGAGATCTCGGTGACCACTGTGACCTCTGTGAGACCTCTATGAGACGACTATGACCTCTGTGACCTCTGTAAGATCTGTGAGACCTCTGTGAGACGTCTATGACCTCTGTGAGATCTCTATGACCTCTGTGAGATCTCTGTGACCTCTGTGAGATCTCGGTGACCACTGTGACCTCTGTGAGACCTCTATGAGACGTCTATGACCTCTGTGACCTCTGTGTGACATCTGTGAGACCTCTGTGACCACTGTGACCTCTGTGAGACGTCTATGACGTCTGTGACCTCTGTGTGACCTCTGTGAGACGTCTATGACCTCTGTGAGATCTCTGTGACCTCTGTGAGATCTCTGTGACCACTGTGACCGCTGTGTGACCTCTGTGAGACGTCTATGACCACTGTGACCTCTGTGTGACCTCTGTGAGACCTCTGTGACCACTGTGACCTCTGTGAGACGTCTATGACCTCTGTGAGATCTCTATGACCTCTGTGAGATCTCTGTGAGCACTGTGACCTCTGTGAGACGTCTATGACCTCTGTGAGATCTCTATGACCTCTGTGAGATCTCTATGACCTCTGTAAGATCTCTGTGACCACTGTGACCTCTGTGTGACCTCTGTGAGACCTCTGTGACCACTGTGACCTCTGTGAGACGTCTATGACCTCTGTGAGATCTCTATGACCTCTGTGAGATCTCTGTGACCACTGTGACCTCTGTGACCTCTGTGTGACATCTGTGAGACCTCTGTGACCACTGTGACCTCTGTGTGACCTCTGTGAGACGTCTATGACCTCTTGTGAGATATCTATGACCTCTGTGACCTCTGTGAGATCTCTGTGACCATTGTGACCTCTGTGTGACCTCTGTGAGATGTCTATGACCTCTGTGACCTCTGTGTGACCTCTGTGAGACCTCTGTGACCACTGTGACCTCTGTGAGACGTCTATGACCTCTGTGACCTCTGTGTGACATCTGTGAGACCTCTGTGACCACTGTGACCTCTGTGAGACGTCTATGACCTCTGTGAGATCTCTATGACCTCTGTGAGATCTCTATGACCTCTGTGAGATCTCTGTGACCACTGTGACCTCTGTGTGACCTTTGTAAGACGTCTATGACCACTGTGACCTCTGTGACACGTCTATGACCTCTGTGACCTCTGTGTGACCTCTGTGAGACGTCTATGACCTCTGTGAGATATCTATGACCTCTGTGACCTCTGTGACCTCTGTGTGACCTCTGTGAGACGTCTATGACCTCTGTGAGATCTCTGTGACCTCTGTGAGATCTCTGTGACCACTGTGACCGCTGTGTGACCTCTGTGAGACGTCTATGACCACTGTGACCTCTGTGTGACCTCTGTGAGACCTCTGTGACCACTGTGACCTCTGTGTGACCTCTGTGAGACCTCTGTGACCACTGTGACCTCTGTGAGACGTCTATGACCTCTGTGAGATCTCTATGACCTCTGTGAGATCTCTGTGACCACTGTGACCTCTGTGACCTCTGTGTGACCTCTGTGACCACTGTGACCTCTGTGAGACGTTTATGACCTCTGTGACCTCTGTGTGACATCTGTGAGACCTCTGTGACCACTGTGACCTCTGTGTGACCTCTGTGAGACGTCTATGACCTCTTGTGAGATATCTATGACCTCTGTGACCTCTGTGAGATCTCTGTGACCAGTGTGACCTCTGTGTGACCTCTGTGAGACGTCTATGACCTCTGTGACCACTGTGTGACCTCTGTGAGACCTCTGTGACCACTGTGACCTGTGTGAAACGTCTATGACCTCTGTGAGACCTCTATGACCTCTGTGACCTCTGTGTGACCTCTGTGAGACCTCTGTGACCACTGTGACCTCTGTGAGACGTCTATGACCTCTGTGACGTCTGTGTGACATCTGTGAGACCTCTGTGACCACTGTGACCTCTGTGACACGTCTATGACCTCTGTGACCTCTGTGTGACCTCTGTGAGACGTCTATGACCTCTGTGAGATCTCTATGACCTCTGTGAGATCTCTGTGACCTCTGTGAGATCTCGGTGACCACTGTGACCTCTGTGAGACCTCTATGAGACGTCTATGACCTCTGTGAACTCTCTGTGACATCTGTGAGACCTCTGTGACCACTGTGACCTCTGTGAGACGTCTATGACCTCTGTGACCTCTGTGTGACCTCTGTGAGACGTCTATGACCACTGTGACCTCTGTGACACGTCTATGACCTCTGTGACCTCTGTGTGACCTCTGTGAGACGTCTATGACCTCTGTGAGATCTCTGTGACCTCTGTGAGATCTCTGTGACCACTGTGACCTCTGTGTGACCTCTGTGAGACCTCTGTGACCACTGTGACCTCTGTGAGACGTCTATGACCTCTGTGAGATCTCTATGACCTCTGTGAGATCTCTGTGACCACTGTGACCTCTGTGACCTCTGTGTGACCTCTGTGACCACTGTGACCTCTGTGAGACGTTTATGACCTCTGTGACCTCTGTGTGACATCTGTGAGACCTCTGTGACCACTGTGACCTCTGTGTGACCTCTGTGAGACGTCTATGACCTCTTGTGAGATATCTATGACCTCTGTGACCTCTGTGAGATCTCTGTGACGAGTGTGACCTCTGTGTGACCTCTGTGAGACGTCTATGACCTCTGTGACCACTGTGTGACCTCTGTGAGACCTCTGTGACCACTGTGACCTGTGTGAAACGTCTATGACCTCTGTGAGACCTCTATGACCTCTGTGACCTCTGTGTGACCTCTGTGAGACCTCTGTGACCACTGTGACCTCTGTGAGACGTCTATGACCTCTGTGACCTCTGTGTGACATCTGTGAGACCTCTGTGACCACTGTGACCTCTGTGAGATGTCTATGACCTCTGTGACCTCTGTGGAACCTCTGTGAGACGTCTATGACCTCTGTGAGATCTCTGTGACCTCTGTGAGATCTCTGTGACCACTGTGACCGCTGTGTGACCTCTGTGAGACGTCTATGACCACTGTGACCTCTGTGACACGTCTATGACCTCTGTGACCTCTGTGTGTCCTCTGTGAGACGTCTATGACATCTGTGAGATCTCTGTGACCTCTGTGAGATCTCTGTGACCACTGTGACCTCTGTGTGACCTCTGTGAGACCTCTGTGACCACTGTGACCTCTGTGAGACGTCTATGACCTCTGTGGGATCTCTATGACCTCTGTGAGATCTCCATGACCTCTGTGAGATCTCTGTGACCTCTGTGAGATCTCGGTGACCACTGTGACCTCTGTGAGACCTCTATGAGACGTCTATGACCTCTGTGACCTCTGTGTGACATCTGTGAGACCTCTGTGACCACTCTGACCTCTGTGAGACGTCTATGACCTCTGTGAGATCTCTATGACCTCTGTGAGATCTCTATGACCTCTGTGAGATCCCTGTGACCACTGTGACCTCTGTGTGACCTCTGTGAGACGTCTATGACCACTGTGACCTCTGTGACACGTCTATGACCTCTGTGACCTCTGTGTGACCTCTGTGAGATCTCTATGACCTCTGTGAGATCTCTGTGACCTCTGTGAGATCTCGGTGACCACTGTGACCTCTGTGAGACCTCTATGAGACGTCTATGACCTCTGTGACCTCTGTGTGACATCTGTGAGACCTCTGTGACCACTGTGACCTCTGTGAGACGTCTATGACCTATGTGACCTCTGTGTGACCTCTGTGAGACGTGTATGACCTCTGTGAGATCTCTGTGACCTCTGTGAGATCTCTGTGACCACTGTGACCGCTGTGTGACCTCTGTGAGACGTCTATGACCACTGTGACCTCTGTGTGACCTCTGTGAGACCTCTGTGACCACTGTGACCTCTGTGAGACGTCTATGACCTCTGTGAGATCTCTATGACCTCTGTGAGGTCTCTGTGACCACTGTGACCTCTGTGAGACGTCTATGACCTCTGTGAGATCTCTATGACCTCTGTGAGATCTCTGTGACCACTGTGACCTCTGTGTGACCTCTGTGAGACCTCTGTGACCACTGTGACCTCTGTGAGACGTCTATGACCTCTGTGAGATCTCTATGACCTCTGTGAGATCTCTGTGACCACTGTGACCTGTGTGACCTCTGTGTGACCTCTGTGACCACTGTGACCTCTGTGAGACGTTTATGACCTCTGTGACCTCTGTGTGACATCTGTGAGACCTCTGTGACCTGTGTGACCTCTGTGTGACCTCTGTGACCACTGTGACCTCTGTGAGACGTTTATGACCTCTGTGACCTCTGTGTGACATCTGTGAGACCTCTGTGACCTCTGTGACACCTGTGTGACCTCTGTGAGACCTCTGTGACCACTGTGACCTCTGTGAGACGTCTATGACCTCTGTGACCTCTGTGTGACATCTGTGAGACCTCTGTGACCACTGTGACCTCTGTGAGACGTCTATGACCTCTGTGAGATCTCTATGACCTCTGTGAGATCTCTATGACCTCTGTGAGATCTCTGTGACCACTGTGACCTCAGTGTGACCTTTGTAAGACGTCTATGACCACTGTGACCTCTGTGACACGTCTATGACCTCTGTGACCTCTGTGTGACCTCTGTGAGACGTCTATGACCTCTGTGAGATATCTAGGACCTCTGTGACCTCTGTGAGGCCTCTGTGAGACCTCTGTGACCACTGTGACCTCTGTGAGATCTCTGTGACCACTGTGACCTCTGTGTGACCTCTGTGAGACCTCTGTGACCACTGTGACCTCTGTGAGACGTCTATGACCTCTGTGACGTCTGTGTGACATCTGTGAGAAATCTGTGACCACTGAGACCTCTGTGAGACGTCTATGACCTCTGTGAGACGTCTATGACCTGTGTGGGATCTCTATGACCTCTGTGAGATCTCTATGACCTCTGTGAGATCTCTGTGACCTCTGTGAGATCTCGGTGACCACTATGACATCTGTGAGACCTCTATGAGATGTCTATGACCTCTGTGACCTCTGTGTGACATCTGTGAGACCTCTGTGACCACTGTGACCTCTGTGAGACGTCTATGACCTCTGTGACCTCTGTGTGACCTCTGTGAGACGTCTATGACCTCTGTGAGATCTCTGTGACCTCTGTGAGATCTCTGTGACCACTGTGACCGCTGTGTGACCTCTGTGAGACGTCTATGACCTCTGTGACCACTGTGTGACCTCTGTGAGACCTCTGTGACCACTGTGACCTGTGTGAAACGTCTATGACCTCTGTGAGACCTCTATGACCTCTGTGACCTCTGTGTGACCTCTGTGAGACCTCTGTGACCACTGTGACCTCTGTGAGACGTCTATGACCTCTGTGAGATCTCTATGACCTCTGTGAGATCTCTGTGACCACTGTGACCTCTGTGACCTCTGTGTGACCTCTGTGAGACGTTTATGACCTCTGTGACCTCTGTGTGACATCTGTGAGACCTCTGTGACCACTGTGACCTCTGTGTGACCTCTGTGAGACGTCTATGACCTCTTGTGAGATATCTATGACCTCTGTGACCTCTGTGAGATCTCTGTGACCAGTGTGACCTCTGTGTGACCTCTGTGAGACGTCTATGACCTCTGTGACCACTGTGTGACCTCTGTGAGACCTCTGTGACCACTGTGACCTGTGTGAAACGTCTATGACCTCTGTGAGACCTCTATGACCTCTGTGACCTCTGTGTGACCTCTGTGAGACCTCTGTGACCACTGTGACCTCTGTGAGACTTCTATGACCTCTGTGAGATCTCTATGACCTCTGTGACCTCTGTGTGACCTCTGTGAGACCTCTGTGACCACTGTGACCTCTGTGAGACGTCTATGACCTCTGTGACCTCTGTGTGACATCTGTGAGACCTCTGTGACCACTGTGACCTCTGTGAGACGTCTATGACCTCTGTGAGACGTCTATGACCTCTGTGGGATCTCTATGACCTCTGTGAGATCTCTATGACCTCTGTGAGATCTCTGTGACCTCTGTGAGATCTCGGTGACCACTGTGACCTCTGTGAGACCTCTATGAGACGACTATGACCTCTGTGACCTCTGTAAGATCTGTGAGACCTCTGTGAGACGTCTATGACCTCTGTGAGATCTCTATGACCTCTGTGAGATCTCTATGACCTCTGTGAGATCTCTGTGACCACTGTGACCTCTGTGTGACCTCTGTGAGACGTCTATGACCACTGTGACCTCTGTGACACGTCTATGACCTCTGTGACCTCTGTGTGACCTCTGTGAGACGTCTATGACCTCTGTGAGATGTCTATGACCTCTGTGACCTCTGTGAGACCTCTGTGACCAGTGTGACCTCTGTGTGACCTCTGTAAGACGTGTACGTCTTCTGTGACCTCTGTGACACGTCTATGACCTCTGTGACCTCTGTGTGACCTCTGTGAGATCTCTATGACCTCTGTGAGATCTCTGTGACCTCTGTGAGATCTCGGTGACCACTGTGACCTCTGTGAGACCTCTATGAGACGTCTATGACCTCTGTGACCTCTGTGTGACATCTGTGAGACCTCTGTGACCACTGTGACCTCTGTGAGACGTCTATGACGTCTGTGACCTCTGTGTGACCTCTGTGAGACGTCTATGACCTCTGTGAGATCTCTGTGACCTCTGTGAGATCTCTGTGACCACTGTGACCGCTGTGTGACCTCTGTGAGACGTCTATGACCACTGTGACCTCTGTGTGACCTCTGTGAGACCTCTGTGACCACTGTGACCTCTGTGAGACGTCTATGACCTCTGTGAGATCTCTATGACCTCTGTGAGATCTCTGTGAGCACTGTGACCTCTGTGAGACGTCTATGACCTCTGTGAGATCTCTATGACCTCTGTGAGATCTCTATGACCTCTGTAAGATCTCTGTGACCACTGTGACCTCTGTGTGACCTCTGTGACCACTGTGACCTCTGTGACCTCTGTGTGACCTCTGTGAGACGTTTATGACCTCTGTGACCTCTGTGTGACATCTGTGAGACCTCTGTGACCACTGTGACCTCTGTGTGACCTCTGTGAGACGTCTATGACCTCTTGTGAGATATCTATGACCTCTGTGACCTCTGTGAGATCTCTGTGACCAGTGTGACCTCTGTGTGACCTCTGTGAGACGTCTATGACCTCTGTGACCACTGTGTGACCTCTGTGAGACCTCTGTGACCACTGTGACCTGTGTGAAACGTCTATGACCTCTGTGAGACCTCTATGACCTCTGTGACCTCTGTGTGACCTCTGTGAGACCTCTGTGACCACTGTGACCTCTGTGAGACTTCTATGACCTCTGTGAGATCTCTATGACCTCTGTGAGATCTCTATGACCTCTGTGACCTCTGTGAGGCCTCTGTGAGACCTCTGTGACCACTGTGACCTCTGTGAGATCTCTGTGACCACTGTGACCTCTGTGTGACCTCTGTGAGACCTCCGTGACCACTGTGACCTCTGTGAGACGTCTATGACCTCTGTGACCTCTGTGTGACATCTGTGAGACCTCTGTGACCACTGTGACCTCTGTGAGACGTCTATGACCTCTGTGAGACGTCTATGACCTCTGTGGGATCTCTATGACCTCTGTGAGATCTCTATGACCTCTGTGAGATCTCTGTGACCTCTGTGAGATCTCGGTGACCACTGTGACCTCTGTGAGACCTCTATGAGACGACTATGACCTCTGTGACCTCTGTAAGATCTGTGAGACCTCTGTGAGACGTCTATGACCTCTGTGAGATCTCTATGACCTCTGTGAGATCTCTGTGACCTCTGTGAGATCTCGGTGACCACTGTGACCTCTGTGAGACCTCTATGAGACGTCTATGACCTCTGTGACCTCTGTGTGACATCTGTGAGACCTCTGTGACCACTGTGACCTCTGTGAGACGTCTATGACGTCTGTGACCTCTGTGTGACCTCTGTGAGACGTCTATGACCTCTGTGAGATCTCTGTGACCTCTGTGAGATCTCTGTGACCACTGTGACCGCTGTGTGACCTCTGTGAGACGTCTATGACCACTGTGACCTCTGTGTGACCTCTGTGAGACCTCTGTGACCACTGTGACCTCTGTGAGACGTCTATGACCTCTGTGAGATCTCTATGACCTCTGTGAGATCTCTGTGAGCACTGTGACCTCTGTGAGACGTCTATGACCTCTGTGAGATCTCTATGACCTCTGTGAGATCTCTATGACCTCTGTAAGATCTCTGTGACCACTGTGACCTCTGTGTGACCTCTGTGAGACCTCTGTGACCACTGTGACCTCTGTGAGACGTCTATGACCTCTGTGAGATCTCTATGACCTCTGTGAGATCTCTGTGACCACTGTGACCTCTGTGACCTCTGTGTGACATCTGTGAGACCTCTGTGACCACTGTGACCTCTGTGTGACCTCTGTGAGACGTCTATGACCTCTTGTGAGATATCTATGACCTCTGTGACCTCTGTGAGATCTCTGTGACCATTGTGACCTCTGTGTGACCTCTGTGAGATGTCTATGACCTCTGTGACCTCTGTGTGACCTCTGTGAGACCTCTGTGACCACTGTGACCTCTGTGAGACGTCTATGACCTCTGTGACCTCTGTGTGACATCTGTGAGACCTCTGTGACCACTGTGACCTCTGTGAGACGTCTATGACCTCTGTGAGATCTCTATGACCTCTGTGAGATCTCTATGACCTCTGTGAGATCTCTGTGACCACTGTGACCTCTGTGTGACCTTTGTAAGACGTCTATGACCACTGTGACCTCTGTGACACGTCTATGACCTCTGTGACCTCTGTGTGACCTCTGTGAGACGTCTATGACCTCTGTGAGATATCTATGACCTCTGTGACCTCTGTGACCTCTGTGTGACCTCTGTGAGACGTCTATGACCTCTGTGAGATCTCTGTGACCTCTGTGAGATCTCTGTGACCACTGTGACCGCTGTGTGACCTCTGTGAGACGTCTATGACCACTGTGACCTCTGTGACACGTCTATGACCTCTGTGACCTCTGTGTGACCTCTGTGAGACGTCTATGACCTCTGTGAGATCTCGGTGACCTCTGTGAGATCTCTGTGACCACTGTGACCTCTGTGTGACCTCTGTGAGACCTCTGTGACCACTGTGACCTCTGTGAGACGTCTATGACCTCTGTGAGATCTCTATGACCTCTGTGAGATCTCTGTGACCACTGTGACCTCTGTGACCTCTGTGTGACCTCTGTGACCACTGTGACCTCTGTGAGACGTCTATGACCTCTGTGACCTCTGTGTGACCTCTGTGAGACGTCTATGACCTCTTGTGAGATATCTATGACCTCTGTGACCTCTGTGAGATCTCTGTGACGAGTGTGACCTCTGTGTGACCTCTGTGAGACGTCTATGACCTCTGTGACCACTGTGTGACCTCTGTGAGACCTCTGTGACCACTGTGACCTGTGTGAAACGTCTATGACCTCTGTGAGACCTCTATGACCTCTGTGACCTCTGTGTGACCTCTGTGAGACCTCTGTGACCACTGTGACCTCTGTGAGACGTCTATGACCTGTGTGGGATCTCTATGACCTCTGTGAGATCTCTATGACCTCTGTGAGATCTCTGTGACCTCTGTGAGATCTCGGTGACCACTGTGACCTCTGTGAGACCTCTATGAGACGTCTATGACCTCTGTGACCTCTGTGTGACATCTGTGAGACCTCTGTGACCACTGTGACCTCTGTGAGACGTCTATGACCTCTGTGACCTCTGTGTGACCTCTGTGAGACGTCTATGACCTCTGTGAGATCTCTGTGACCTCTGTGACCACTGTGACCTCTGTGTGACCTCTGTGAGACCTCTGTGACCACTGTGACCTCTGTGAGACGTCTATGACCTCTGTGAGATCTCTATGACCTCTGTGAGATCTCTGTGACCACTGTGACCTCTGTGACCTCTGTGAGATCTCGGTGACCACTGTGACCTCTGTGAGACCTCTATGAGACGTCTATGACCTCTGTGACCTCTGTGTGACATCTGTGAGACCTCTGTGACCACTGTGACCTCTGTGAGACGTCTATGACCTATGTGACCTCTGTGTGACCTCTGTGAGACGTCTATGACCTCTGTGAGATCTCTGTGACCTCTGTGAGATCTCTGTGACCACTGTGACCGCTGTGTGACCTCTGTGAGACGTCTATGACCACTGTGACCTCTGTGTGACCTCTGTGAGACCTCTGTGACCACTGTGACCTCTGTGAGACGTCTATGACCTCTGTGAGATCTCTATGACCTCTGTGAGGTCTCTGTGACCACTGTGACCTCTGTGAGACGTCTATGACCTCTGTGAGATCTCTATGACCTCTGTGAGATCTCTGTGACCACTGTGACCTCTGTGTGACCTCTGTGAGACCTCTGTGACCACTGTGACCTCTGTGAGACGTCTATGACCTCTGTGAGATCTCTATGACCTCTGTGAGATCTCTGTGACCACTGTGACCTGTGTGACCTCTGTGTGACCTCTGTGACCACTGTGACCTCTGTGAGACGTTTATGACCTCTGTGACCTCTGTGTGACATCTGTGAGACCTCTGTGACCTGTGTGACCTCTGTGTGACCTCTGTGACCACTGTGACCTCTGTGAGACGTTTATGACCTCTGTGACCTCTGTGTGACATCTGTGAGACCTCTGTGACCTCTGTGACACCTGTGTGATCTCTGTGAGACCTCTGTGACCACTGTGACCTCTGTGAGACGTCTATGACCTCTGTGACCTCTGTGTGACATCTGTGAGACCTCTGTGACCACTGTGACCTCTGTGAGACGTCTATGACCTCTGTGAGATCTCTATGACCTCTGTGAGATCTCTATGACCTCTGTGAGATCTCTGTGACCACTGTGACCTCTGTGTGACCTTTGTAAGACGTCTATGACCACTGTGACCTCTGTGACACGTCTATGACCTCTGTGACCTCTGTGTGACCTCTGTGAGACGTCTATGACCTCTGTGAGATATCTAGGACCTCTGTGACCTCTGTGAGGCCTCTGTGAGACCTCTGTGACCACTGTGACCTCTGTGAGATCTCTATGACCTCTGTGAGATCTCTGTGACCTCTGTGAGATCTCGCTGACCACTGTGACCTCTGTGAGACCTCTATGAGACGTCTATGACCTCTGTGACCTCTGTGTGACATCTGTGAGACCTCTGTGACCACTGTGACCTCTGTGAGACGTCTATGACCTCTGTGACCACTGTGTGACCTCTGTGAGACCTCTGTGACCACTGTGACCTGTGTGAAACGTCTATGACCTCTGTGAGACCTCTATGACCTCTGTGACCTCTGTGTGACCTCTGTGAGACCTCTGTGACCACTGTGACCTCTGTGAGACGTCTATGACCTCTGTGAGATCTCTATGACCTCTGTGAGATCTCTGTGACCACTGTGACCTCTGTGACCTCTGTGTGACCTCTGTGACCACTGTGACCTCTGTGAGACGTTTATGACCTCTGTGACCTCTGTGTGACATCTGTGAGACCTCTGTGACCACTGTGACCTCTGTGTGACCTCTGTGAGACGTCTATGACCTCTTGTGAGATATCTATGACCTCTGTGACCTCTGTGAGATCTCTGTGACTAGTGTGACCTCTGTGTGACCTCTGTGAGACGTCTATGACCTCTGTGACCACTGTGTGACCTCTGTGAGACCTCTGTGACCACTGTGACCTGTGTGAAACGTCTATGACCTCTGTGAGACCTCTATGACCTCTGTGACCTCTGTGTGACCTCTGTGAGACCTCTGTGACCACTGTGACCTCTGTGAGACGTCTATGACCTCTGTGACCTCTGTGTGACATCTGTGAAACCTCTGTGACCACTGTGACCTCTGTGAGACTTCTATGACCTCTGTGAGATCTCTATGACCTCTGTGAGATCTCTGTGACCACTGTGACCGCTGTGTGACCTCTGTGAGACCTCTATGAGACGTCTATGACCTCTGTGACCTCTGTGTGACATCTGTGAGACCTCTGTGACCACTGTGACCTCTGTGAGACGTCTATGACCTCTGTGAGATCTCTATGACCTCTGTGAGATCTCTATGACCTCTGTGAGATCTCTGTGACCACTGTGACCTCTGAGTGACCTCTGTGAGACGTCTATGACCACTGTGACCTCTGTGACACGTCTATGACCTCTGTGACCTCTGTGTGACCTCTGTGAGACGTCTATGACCTCTGTGAGATCTCTATGACCTCTGTGACCTCTGTGAGACCTCTGTGACCAGTGTGACCTCTGTGTGACCTCTGTAAGACGTGTACGTCTTCTGTGACCTCTGTGTGACATCTGTGAGACCTCTGTGACCACTGTGACCTCTGTGAGACGTCTATGACCTCTGTGAGATCTCTATGACCTCTGTGAGATCTCTATGACCTCTGTGACCTCTGTGTGACCTCTGTGAGATCTCTATGACCTCTGTGAGATCTCTGTGACCTCTGTGAGATCTCGGTGGCCACTGTGACCTCTGTGAGACCTCTATGAG
This sequence comes from Lasioglossum villosulum, assembly GCA_963971365.1. NCBI lineage: Eukaryota > Metazoa > Arthropoda > Insecta > Hymenoptera > Halictidae > Lasioglossum > Lasioglossum villosulum. Next base: position 198,384 of record CAXARU010000125.1, on the reverse strand, counting down.
ACGTCTATGACCTCTGTGACCTCTGTGTGACATCTGTGAGACCTCTGTGACCACTGTGACCTCTGTGAGACGTCTATGACCTCTGTGACCTCTGTGTGACCTCTGTGAGACGTCTATGACCTCTGTGAGATCTCTGTGACCTCTGTGAGATCTCTGTGACCACTGTGACCGCTGTGTGACCTCTGTGAGACGTCTATGACCACTGTGACCTCTGTGTGACCTCTGTGAGACCTCTGTGACCACTGTGACCTCTGTGAGACGTCTATGACCTCTGTGAGATCTCTATGACCTCTGTGAGATCTCTGTGACCACTGTGACCTCTGTGAGACGTCTATGACCTCTGTGAGATCTCTATGACCTCTGTGAGATCTCTATGACCTCTGTGAGATCTCTGTGACCACTGTGACCTCTGTGTGACCTCTGTGAGACCTCTGTGACCACTGTGACCTCTGTGAGACGTCTATGACCTCTGTGAGATCTCTATGACCTCTGTGAGATCTCTGTGACCACTGTGACCTCTGTGACCTCTGTGTGACCTCTGTGACCACTGTGACCTCTGTGAGACGTTTATGACCTCTGTGACCTCTGTGTGACATCTGTGAGACCTCTGTGACCACTGTGACCTCTGTGTGACCTCTGTGAGACGTCTATGACCTCTTGTGAGATATCTATGACCTCTGTGACCTCTGTGAGATCTCTGTGACCAGTGTGACCTCTGTGTGACCTCTGTGAGACGTCTATGACCTCTGTGACCACTGTGTGACCTCTGTGAGACCTCTGTGACCACTGTGACCTGTGTGAAACGTCTATGACCTCTGTGAGACCTCTATGACCTCTGTGACCTCTGTGTGACCTCTGTGAGACCTCTGTGACCACTGTGACCTCTGTGAGACGTCTATGACCTCTGTGACGTCTGTGTGACATCTGTGAGACCTCTGTGACCACTGTGACCTCTGTGACACGTCTATGACCTCTGTGAGATCTCTATGACCTCTGTGAGATCTCTGTGACCACTGTGACCTCTGTGAGACGTCTATGACCTCTGTGAGATCTCTATGACCTCTGTGAGATCTCTATGACCTCTGTGAGATCTCTGTGACCACTGTGACCTCTGTGTGACCTCTGTGAGACCTCTGTGACCACTGTGACCTCTGTGAGACGTCTATGACCTCTGTGAGATCTCTATGACCTCTGTGAGATCTCTGTGACCACTGTGACCTCTGTGACCTCTGTGTGACCTCTGTGACCACTGTGACCTCTGTGAGACGTTTATGACCTCTGTGACCTCTGTGTGACATCTGTGAGACCTCTGTGACCACTGTGACCTCTGTGTGACCTCTGTGAGACGTCTATGACCTCTTGTGAGATATCTATGACCTCTGTGACCTCTGTGAGATCTCTGTGACCAGTGTGACCTCTGTGTGACCTCTGTGAGACGTCTATGACCTCTGTGACCACTGTGTGACCTCTGTGAGACCTCTGTGACCACTGTGACCTGTGTGAAACGTCTATGACCTCTGTGAGACCTCTATGACCTCTGTGACCTCTGTGTGACCTCTGTGAGACCTCTGTGACCACTGTGACCTCTGTGAGACGTCTATGACCTCTGTGACGTCTGTGTGACATCTGTGAGACCTCTGTGACCACTGTGACCTCTGTGACACGTCTATGACCTCTGTGACCTCTGTGTGACCTCTGTGAGACGTCTATGACCTCTGTGAGATCTCTATGACCTCTGTGAGATCTCTGTGACCTCTGTGAGATCTCGGTGACCACTGTGACCTCTGTGAGACCTCTATGAGACGTCTATGACCTCTGTGACCTCTCTGTGACATCTGTGAGACCTCTGTGACCACTGTGACCTCTGTGAGACGTCTATGACCTCTGTGAGATCTCTATGACCACTGTGAGATCTCTGTGACCACTGTGACCTCTGTGACCTCTGTGTGACCTCTGTGACCACTGTGACCTCTGTGAGACGTTTATGACCTCTGTGACCTCTGTGTGACATCTGTGAGACCTCTGTGACCACTGTGACCTCTGTGTGACCTCTGTGAGACGTCTATGACCTCTTGTGAGATATCTATGACCTCTGTGACCTCTGTGAGATCTCTGTGACGAGTGTGACCTCTGTGTGACCTCTGTGAGACGTCTATGACCTCTGTGACCACTGTGTGACCTCTGTGAGACCTCTGTGACCACTGTGACCTGTGTGAAACGTCTATGACCTCTGTGAGACCTCTATGACCTCTGTGACCTCTGTGTGACCTCTGTGAGACCTCTGTGACCACTGTGACCTCTGTGAGACGTCTATGACCTCTGTGACCTCTGTGTGACATCTGTGAGACCTCTGTGACCACTGTGACCTCTGTGAGACGTCTATGACCTCTGTGACCTCTGTGTGACCTCTGTGAGACGTCTATGACCTCTGTGAGATCTCTGTGACCTCTGTGAGATCTCTGTGACCACTGTGACCGCTGTGTGACCTCTGTGAGACGTCTATGACCACTGTGACCTCTGTGACACGTCTATGACCTCTGTGACCTCTGTGTGACCTCTGTGAGACGTCTATGACATCTGTGAGATCTCTGTGACCTCTGTGAGATCTCTGTGACCACTGTGACCTCTGTGTGACCTCTGTGAGACCTCTGTGACCACTGTGACCTCTGTGAGACGTCTATGACCTCTGTGGGATCTCTATGACCTCTGTGAGATCTCCATGACCTCTGTGAGATCTCTGTGACCTCTGTGAGATCTCGGTGACCACTGTGACCTCTGTGAGACCTCTATGAGACGTCTATGACCTCTGTGACCTCTGTGTGACATCTGTGAGACCTCTGTGACCACTCTGACCTCTGTGAGACGTCTATGACCTCTGTGAGATCTCTATGACCTCTGTGAGATCTCTATGACCTCTGTGAGATCCCTGTGACCACTGTGACCTCTGTGTGACCTCTGTGAGACGTCTATGACCACTGTGACCTCTGTGACACGTCTATGACCTCTGTGACCTCTGTGTGACTTCTGTGAGATCTCTATGACCTCTGTGAGATCTCTGTGACCTCTGTGAGATCTCGGTGACCACTGTGACCTCTGTGAGACCTCTATGAGACGTCTATGACCTCTGTGACCTCTGTGTGACATCTGTGAGACCTCTGTGACCACTGTGACCTCTGTGAGACGTCTATGACCTATGTGACCTCTGTGTGACCTCTGTGAGACGTCTATGACCTCTGTGAGATCTCTGTGACCTCTGTGAGATCTCTGTGACCACTGTGACCGCTGTGTGACCTCTGTGAGACGTCTATGACCACTGTGACCTCTGTGTGACCTCTGTGAGACCTCTGTGACCACTGTGACCTCTGTGAGACGTCTATGACCTCTGTGAGATCTCTATGACCTCTGTGAGGTCTCTGTGACCACTGTGACCTCTGTGAGACGTCTATGACCTCCGTGAGATCTCTATGACCTCTGTGAGATCTCTGTGACCACTGTGACCTCTGTGTGACCTCTGTGAGACCTCTGTGACCACTGTGACCTCTGTGAGACGTCTATGACCTCTGTGAGATCTCTATGACCTCTGTGAGATCTCTGTGACCACTGTGATCTGTGTGACCTCTGTGTGACCTCTGTGACCACTGTGACCTCTGTGAGACGTTTATGACCTCTGTGACCTCTGTGTGACATCTGTGAGACCTCTGTGACCTGTGTGACCTCTGTGTGACCTCTGTGACCACTGTGACCTCTGTGAGACGTTTATGACCTCTGTGACCTCTGTGTGACATCTGTGAGACCTCTGTGACCTCTGTGACACCTGTGTGACCTCTGTGAGACCTCTGTGACCACTGTGACCTCTGTGAGACGTCTATGACCTCTGTGACCTCTGTGTGACATCTGTGAGACCTCTGTGACCACTGTGACCTCTGTGAGACGTCTATGACCTCTGTGAGATCTCTATGACCTCTGTGAGATCTCTATGACCTCTGTGAGATCTCTGTGACCACTGTGACCTCTGTGTGACCTTTGTAAGACGTCTATGGCCACTGTGACCTCTGTGACACGTCTATGACCTCTGTGACCTCTGTGTGACCTCTGTGAGACGTCTATGACCTCTGTGAGATATCTAGGACCTCTGTGACCTCTGTGAGGCCTCTGTGAGACCTCTGTGACCACTGTGACCTCTGTGAGATCTCTGTGACCACTGTGACCTCTGTGTGACCTCTGTGAGACCTCTGTGACCACTGTGACCTCTGTGAGACGTCTATGACCTCTGTGACGTCTGTGTGACATCTGTGAGAAATCTGTGACCACTGAGACCTCTGTGAGACGTCTATGACCTCTGTGAGACGTCTATGACCTGTGTGGGATCTCTATGACCTCTGTGAGATCTCTATGACCTCTGTGAGATCTCTGTGACCTCTGTGAGATCTCGGTGACCACTGTGACCTCTGTGAGACCTCTATGAGACGTCTATGACCTCTGTGACCTCTGTGTGACATCTGTGAGACCTCTGTGACCACTGTGACCTCTGTGAGACGTCTATGACCTCTGTGACCTCTGTGTGACCTCTGTGAGACGTCTATGACCTCTGTGAGATCTCTGTGACCTCTGTGAGATCTCTGTGACCACTGTGACCGCTGTGTGACCTCTGTGAGACGTCTATGACCACTGTGACCTCTGTGACACGTCTATGACCTCTGTGACCTCTGTGTGACCTCTGTGAGACGTCTATGACCTCTGTGAGATCTCTGTGACCTCTGTGAGATCTCTGTGACCACTGTGACCTCTGTGTGACCTCTGTGAGACCTCTGTGACCACTGTGACCTCTGTGAGACGTCTATGACCTCTGTGAGATCTCTATGACCTCTGTGAGATCTCTGTGACCACTGTGACCTCTGTGACCTCTGTGTGACCTCTGTGACCACTGTGACCTCTGTGAGACGTCTATGACCTCTGTGACCTCTGTGTGACCTCTGTGAGACGTCTATGACCTCTTGTGAGATATCTATGACCTCTGTGACCTCTGTGAGATCTCTGTGACGAGTGTGACCTCTGTGTGACCTCTGTGAGACGTCTATGACCTCTGTGACCACTGTGTGACCTCTGTGAGACCTCTGTGACCACTGTGACCTGTGTGAAACGTCTATGACCTCTGTGAGACCTCTATGACCTCTGTGACCTCTGTGTGACCTCTGTGAGACCTCTGTGACCACTGTGACCTCTGTGAGACGTCTATGACCTCTGTGACCTCTGTGTGACCTCTGTGAGACCTCTGTGACCACTGTGACCTCTGTGAGACATCTATGACCTCTGTGACGTCTGTGTGACATCTGTGAGACCTCTTTGACCACTGTGACCTCTGTGAGACGTCTATGACCTCTGTGAGACGTCTATGACCTGTGTGGGATCTCTATGACCTCTGTGAGATCTCTATGACCTCTGTGAGATCTCTGTGACCTCTGTGAGATCTCGGTGACCACTGTGACCTCTGTGAGACCTCTATGAGACGTCTATGACCTCTGTGACCTCTGTGTGACATCTGTGAGACCTCTGTGACCACTGTGACCTCTGTGAGACGTCTATGACCTCTGTGACCTCTGTGTGACCTCTGTGAGACGTCTATGACCTCTGTGAGATCTCTGTGACCTCTGTGACCACTGTGACCTCTGTGTGACCTCTGTGAGACCTCTGTGACCACTGTGACCTCTGTGAGACGTCTATGACCTCTGTGAGATCTCTATGACCTCTGTGAGATCTCTGTGACCACTGTGACCTCTGTGACCTCTGTGTGACCTCTGTGACCACTGTGACCTCTGTGAGACGTTCATGACCTCTGTGACCTCTGTGTGACATCTGTGAGACCTCTGTGACCACTGTGACCTCTGTGTGACCTCTGTGAGACGTCTATGACCTCTTGTGAGATATCTATGACCTCTGTGACCTCTGTGAGCTCTCTGTGACGAGTGTGACCTCTGTGTGACCTCTGTGAGACGTCTATGACCTCTGTGACCACTGTGTGACCTCTGTGAGACCTCTGTGACCACTGTGACCTGTGTGAAACGTCTATGACCTCTGTGAGAACAGTATGACCTCTGTGACCTCTGTGAGACCTCTATGACCACTGTGACCTCTGTGAGACGTCTATTACCTCTGTGACCTCTGTGTGACATCTGTGAGACCTCTGTGACCACTGTGACCTCTGTGAGACGTCTATGACCTCTGTGAGATCTCTGTGACCACTGTGACCTCTGTGTGACCTTTGTAAGACGTCTATGACCACTGTGACCTCTGTGACACGTCTATGACCTCTGTGACCTCTGTGAGACGTCTATGACCTCTGTGAGATATCTATGACCTCTGTGACCTCTGTGAGGCCTCTGTGAGACCTCTGTGACCTATGTGACCTCTGTGAGATCTCTGTGACCACTGTGACCTCTGTGTGACCTCTGTGAGACCTCTGTGACCACTGTGACCTCTGTGAGACGTCTATGACCTCTGTGACCTCTGTGTGACATCTGTGAGACCTCTGTGACCACTGTGACCTCTGTGAGACGTCTATGACCTCTGTGAGACGTCTATGACCTCTGTGGGATCTCTATGACCTCTGTGAGATCTCTATGACCTCTGTGAGATCTCTGTGACCTCTGTGAGATCTCTGTGACCACTGTGACCTCTGTGTGACCTCTGTGAGACGTCTATGACCACTGTGACCTCAGTGACACGTCTATGACCTCTGTGACCTCTGTGTGACCTCTGTGAGACGTCTATGACCTCTGTGAGATGTCTGTGACCTCTGTGACCTCTGTGAGACCTCTGTGACCAGTGTGACCTCTGTGTGACCTCTGTAAGACGTGTACGTCTTCTGTGACCTCTGTGACACGTCTATGACCTCTGTGACCTCTGTGTGACCTCTGTGAGATCTCTATGACCTCTGTGAGATCTCTGTGACCTCTGTGAGATCTCGGTGACCACTGTGACCTCTGTGAGACCTCTATGAGACGTCTATGACATCTGTGACCTCTGTGTGACATCTGTGAGACCTCTGTGACCACTGTGACCTCTGTGAGACGTCTATGACCTCTGTGACCACTGTGTGACCTCTGTGAGACCTCTGTGACCACTGTGACCTGTGTGAAACGTCTATGACCTCTGTGAGACCTCTATGACCTCTGTGACCTCTGTGTGACCTCTGTGAGACCTCTGTGACCACTGTGACCTCTGTGAGACGTCTATGACCTCTGTGAGACCTCTATGAGACGTCTATGACCTCTATGACCTCTGTGAGATCTCTGTGACCACTGTGACCTCTGTGACCTCTGTGTGACCTCTGTGACCACTGTGACCTCTGTGAGACGTCTATGACCTCTGTGAGATCTCTATGACCTCTGTGAGATCTCTATGACCTCTGTGAGATCTCTGTGACCACTGTGACCTCTGTGTGACCTCTGTGAGTCCTCTGTGACCACTGTGACCTCTGTGAGACGTCTATGACCTCTGTGAGATCTCTATGACCTCTGTGAGATCTCTGTGACCACTGTGACCTGTGTGACCTCTGTGTGACCTCTGTGACCACTGTGACCTCTGTGAGACGTTTATGACCTCTGTGACCTCTGTGTGACATCTGTGAGACCTCTGTGACCTGTGTGACCTCTGTGTGACCTCTGTGACCACTGTGACCTCTGTGAGACGTTTATGACCTCTGTGACCTCTGTGTGACATCTGTGAGACCTCTGTGACCTCTGTGACACCTGTGTGACCTCTGTGAGACCTCTGTGACCACTGTGACCTCTGTGAGACGTCTATGACCTCTGTGACCTCTGTGTGACATCTGTGAGACCTCTGTGACCACTGTGACCTCTGTGAGACGTCTATGACCTCTGTGAGATCTCTATGACCTCTGTGAGATCTCTATGACCTCTGTGAGATCTCTGTGACCACTGTGACCTCTGTGTGACCTTTGTAAGACGTCTATGACCACTGTGACCTCTGTGACACGTCTATGACCTCTGTGACCTCTGTGTGACCTCTGTGAGACGTCTATGACCTCTGTGAGATATCTAGGACCTCTGTGACCTCTGTGAGGCCTCTGTGAGACCTCTGTGACCACTGTGACCTCTGTGAGATCTCTATGACCTCTGTGAGATCTCTGTGACCTCTGTGAGATCTCGCTGACCACTCTGACCTCTGTGAGACCTCTATGAGACGTCTATGACCTCTGTGACCTCTGTGTGACATCTGTGAGACCTCTGTGACCACTGTGACCTCTGTGAGACGTCTATGACCTCTGTGACCACTGTGTGACCTCTGTGAGACCTCTGTGACCACTGTGACCTGTGTGAAACGTCTATGACCTCTGTGAGACCTCTATGACCTCTGTGACCTCTGTGTGACCTCTGTGAGACCTCTGTGACCACTGTGACCTCTGTGAGACGTCTATGACCTCTGTGAGATCTCTATGACCTCTGTGAGATCTCTATGACCTCTGTGAGATCTCTGTGACCACTGTGACCTGTGTGACCTCTGTGTGACCTCTGTGACCACTGTGACCTCTGTGAGACGTTTATGACCTCTGTGACCTCTGTGTGACATCTGTGAGACCTCTGTGACCTGTGTGACCTCTGTGTGACCTCTGTGACCACTGTGACCTCTGTGAGACGTTTATGACCTCTGTGACCTCTGTGTGACATCTGTGAGACCTCTGTGACCTCTGTGACACCTGTGTGACCTCTGTGAGACCTCTGTGACCACTGTGACCTCTGTGAGACGTCTATGACCTCTGTGACCTCTGTGTGACATCTGTGAGACCTCTGTGACCACTGTGACCTCTGTGAGACGTCTATGACCTCTGTGAGATCTCTATGACCTCTGTGAGATCTCTGTGACCACTGTGACCTCTGTGTGACCTTTGTAAGACGTCTATGACCACTGTGACCTCTGTGACACGTCTATGACCTCTGTGACCTCTGTGTGACCTCTGTGAGAAGTCTATGACCTCTGTGAGATATCTAGGACCTCTGTGACCTCTGTGAGGCCTCTGTGAGACCTCTGTGACCACTGTGACCTCTGTGAGATCTCTATGACCTCTGTGAGATCTCTGTGACCTCTGTGAGATCTCGCTGACCACTGTGACCTCTGTGAGACCTCTATGAGACGTCTATGACCTCTGTGACCTCTGTGTGACATCTGTGAGACCTCTGTGACCACTGTGACCTCTGTGAGACGTCTATGACCTCTGTGACCACTGTGTGACCTCTGTGAGACCTCTGTGACCACTGTGACCTGTGTGAAACGTCTATGACCTCTGTGAGACCTCTATGACCTCTGTGACCTCTGTGTGACCTCTGTGAGACCTCTGTGACCACTGTGACCTCTGTGAGACGTCTATGACCTCTGTGAGATCTCTATGACCTCTGTGAGATCTCTGTGACCACTGTGACCTCTGTGACCTCTGTGTGACCTCTGTGACCACTGTGACCTCTGTGAGACGTTTATGACCTCTGTGACCTCTGTGTGACATCTGTGAGACCTCTGTGACCACTGTGACCTCTGTGTGACCTCTGTGAGACGTCTATGACCTCTTGTGAGATATCTATGACCTCTGTGACCTCTGTGAGATCTCTGTGACTAGTGTGACCTCTGTGTGACCTCTGTGAGACGTCTATGACCTCTGTGACCACTGTGTGACCTCTGTGAGACCTCTGTGACCACTGTGACCTGTGTGAAACGTCTATGACCTCTGTGAGACCTCTATGACCTCTGTGACCTCTGTGTGACCTCTGTGAGACCTCTGTGACCACTGTGACCTCTGTGAGACGTCTATGACCTCTGTGACCTCTGTGTGACATCTGTGAAACCTCTGTGACCACTGTGACCTCTGTGAGACTTCTATGACCTCTGTGAGATCTCTATGACCTCTGTGAGATCTCTGTGACCACTGTGACCGCTGTGTGACCTCTGTGAGACCTCTATGAGACGTCTATGACCTCTGTGACCTCTGTGTGACATCTGTGAGACCTCTGTGACCACTGTGACCTCTGTGAGACGTCTATGACCTCTGTGAGATCTCTATGACCTCTGTGAGATCTCTATGACCTCTGTGAGATCTCTGTGACCACTGTGACCTCTGTGTGACCTCTGTGAGACGTCTATGACCACTGTGACCTCTGTGACACGTCTATGACCTCTGTGACCTCTGTGTGACCTCTGTGAGACGTCTATGACCTCTGTGAGATGTCTATGACCTCTGTGACCTCTGTGAGACCTCTGTGACCAGTGTGACCTCTGTGTGACCTCTGTAAGACGTGTACGTCTTCTGTGACCTCTGTGACACGTCTATGACCTCTGTGACCTCTGTGTGACCTCTGTGAGATCTCTATGACCTCTGTGAGATCTCTGTGACCTCTGTGAGATCTCGGTGGCCACTGTGACCTCTGTGAGACCTCTATGAGACGTCTATGACCTCTGTGACCTCTGTGTGACATCTGTGAGACCTCTGTGACCACTGTGACCTCTGTGAGACGTCTATGACCTCTGTGACCTCTGTGTGACCTCTGTGAGACGTCTATGACCTCTGTGAGATCTCTGTGACCTCTGTGAGATCTCTGTGACCACTGTGACCGCTGTGTGACCTCTGTGAGACGTCTATGACCACTGTGACCTCTGTGTGACCTCTGTGAGACCTCTGTGACCACTGTGACCTCTGTGAGACGTCTATGACCTCTGTGAGATCTCTATGACCTCTGTGAGATCTCTGTGACCACTGTGACCTCTGTGAGACGTCTATGACCTCTGTGAGATCTCTATGACCTCTGTGAGATCTCTATGACCTCTGTGAGATCTCTGTGACCACTGTGACCTCTGTGTGACCTCTGTGAGACCTCTGTGACCACTGTGACCTCTGTGAGACGTCTATGACCTCTGTGAGATCTCTATGACCTCTGTGAGATCTCTGTGACCACTGTGACCTCTGTGACCTCTGTGTGACCTCTGTGACCACTGTGACCTCTGTGAGACGTTTATGACCTCTGTGACCTCTGTGTGACATCTGTGAGACCTCTGTGACCACTGTGACCTCTGTGTGACCTCTGTGAGACGTCTATGACCTCTTGTGAGATATCTATGACCTCTGTGACCTCTGTGAGATCTCTGTGACCAGTGTGACCTCTGTGTGACCTCTGTGAGACGTCTATGACCTCTGTGACCACTGTGTGACCTCTGTGAGACCTCTGTGACCACTGTGACCTGTGTGAAACGTCTATGACCTCTGTGAGACCTCTATGACCTCTGTGACCTCTGTGTGACCTCTGTGAGACCTCTGTGACCACTGTGACCTCTGTGAGACGTCTATGACCTCTGTGACGTCTGTGTGACATCTGTGAGACCTCTGTGACCACTGTGACCTCTGTGACACGTCTATGACCTCTGTGAGATCTCTATGACCTCTGTGAGATCTCTGTGACCACTGTGACCTCTGTGTGACCTCTGTGAGACGTCTATGACCACTGTGACCTCTGTGACACGTCTATGACCTCTGTGACCTCTGTGTGACCTCTGTGAGACGTCTATGACCTCTGTGAGATGTCTATGACCTCTGTGACCTCTGTGAGACCTCTGTGACCAGTGTGACCTCTGTGTGACCTCTGTAAGACGTGTACGTCTTCTGTGACCTCTGTGACACGTCTATGACCTCTGTGACCTCTGTGTGACCTCTGTGAGATCTCTATGACCTCTGTGAGATCTCTGTGACCTCTGTGAGATCTCGGTGGCCACTGTGACCTCTGTGAGACCTCTATGAGACGTCTATGACCTCTGTGACCTCTGTGTGACATCTGTGAGACCTCTGTGACCACTGTGACCTCTGTGAGACGTCTATGACCTCTGTGACCTCTGTGTGACCTCTGTGAGACGTCTATGACCTCTGTGAGATCTCTGTGACCTCTGTGAGATCTCTGTGACCACTGTGACCGCTGTGTGACCTCTGTGAGACGTCTATGACCACTGTGACCTCTGTGTGACCTCTGTGAGACCTCTGTGACCACTGTGACCTCTGTGAGACGTCTATGACCTCTGTGAGATCTCTATGACCTCTGTGAGATCTCTGTGACCACTGTGACCTCTGTGAGACGTCTATGACCTCTGTGAGATCTCTATGACCTCTGTGAGATCTCTATGACCTCTGTGAGATCTCTGTGACCACTGTGACCTCTGTGTGACCTCTGTGAGACCTCTGTGACCACTGTGACCTCTGTGAGACGTCTATGACCTCTGTGAGATCTCTATGACCTCTGTGAGATCTCTGTGACCACTGTGACCTCTGTGACCTCTGTGTGACCTCTGTGACCACTGTGACCTCTGTGAGACGTTTATGACCTCTGTGACCTCTGTGTGACATCTGTGAGACCTCTGTGACCACTGTGACCTCTGTGTGACCTCTGTGAGACGTCTATGACCTCTTGTGAGATATCTATGACCTCTGTGACCTCTGTGAGATCTCTGTGACCAGTGTGACCTCTGTGTGACCTCTGTGAGACGTCTATGACCTCTGTGACCACTGTGTGACCTCTGTGAGACCTCTGTGACCACTGTGACCTGTGTGAAACGTCTATGACCTCTGTGAGACCTCTATGACCTCTGTGACCTCTGTGTGACCTCTGTGAGACCTCTGTGACCACTGTGACCTCTGTGAGACGTCTATGACCTCTGTGACGTCTGTGTGACATCTGTGAGACCTCTGTGACCACTGTGACCTCTGTGACACGTCTATGACCTCTGTGAGATCTCTATGACCTCTGTGAGATCTCTGTGACCACTGTGACCTCTGTGAGACGTCTATGACCTCTGTGAGATCTCTATGACCTCTGTGAGATCTCTATGACCTCTGTGAGATCTCTGTGACCACTGTGACCTCTGTGTGACCTCTGTGAGACCTCTGTGACCACTGTGACCTCTGTGAGACGTCTATGACCTCTGTGAGATCTCTATGACCTCTGTGAGATCTCTATGACCTCTGTGAGATCTCTGTGACCACTGTGACCTCTGTGTGACCTCTGTGAGACGTCTATGACCACTGTGACCTCTGTGACACGTCTATGACCTCTGTGACCTCTGTGTGACCTCTGTGAGACGTCTATGACCTCTGTGAGATGTCTATGACCTCTGTGACCTCTGTGAGACCTCTGTGACCAGTGTGACCTCTGTGTGACCTCTGTAAGACGTGTACGTCTTCTGTGACCTCTGTGACACGTCTATGACCTCTGTGACCTCTGTGTGACCTCTGTGAGATCTCTATGACCTCTGTGAGATCTCTGTGACCTCTGTGAGATCTCGGTGGCCACTGTGACCTCTGTGAGACCTCTATGAGACGTCTATGACCTCTGTGACCTCTGTGTGACATCTGTGAGACCTCTGTGACCACTGTGACCTCTGTGAGACGTCTATGACCTCTGTGACCTCTGTGTGACCTCTGTGAGACGTCTATGACCTCTGTGAGATCTCTGTGACCTCTGTGAGATCTCTGTGACCACTGTGACCGCTGTGTGACCTCTGTGAGACGTCTATGACCACTGTGACCTCTGTGTGACCTCTGTGAGACCTCTGTGACCACTGTGACCTCTGTGAGACGTCTATGACCTCTGTGAGATCTCTATGACCTCTGTGAGATCTCTGTGACCACTGTGACCTCTGTGAGACGTCTATGACCTCTGTGAGATCTCTATGACCTCTGTGAGATCTCTATGACCTCTGTGAGATCTCTGTGACCACTGTGACCTCTGTGTGACCTCTGTGAGACCTCTGTGACCACTGTGACCTCTGTGAGACGTCTATGACCTCTGTGAGATCTCTATGACCTCTGTGAGATCTCTGTGACCACTGTGACCTCTGTGACCTCTGTGTGACCTCTGTGACCACTGTGACCTCTGTGAGACGTTTATGACCTCTGTGACCTCTGTGTGACATCTGTGAGACCTCTGTGACCACTGTGACCTCTGTGTGACCTCTGTGAGACGTCTATGACCTCTTGTGAGATATCTATGACCTCTGTGACCTCTGTGAGATCTCTGTGACCAGTGTGACCTCTGTGTGACCTCTGTGAGACGTCTATGACCTCTGTGACAACTGTGTCACCTCTGTGAGACCTCTGTGACCACTGTGACCTGTGTGAAACGTCTATGACCTCTGTGAGACCTCTATGACCTCTGTGACCTCTGTGTGACCTCTGTGAGACCTCTGTGACCACTGTGACCTCTGTGAGACGTCTATGACCTCTGTGACGTCTGTGTGACATCTGTGAGACCTCTGTGACCACTGTGACCTCTGTGACACGTCTATGACCTCTGTGAGATCTCTGTGACCACTGTGACCTCTGTGAGACGTCTATGACCTCTGTGAGATCTCTATGACCTCTGTGAGATCTCTATGACCTCTGTGAGATCTCTGTGACCACTGTGACCTCTGTGTGACCTCTGTGAGACCTCTGTGACCACTGTGACCTCTGTGAGACGTCTATGACCTCTGTGAGATCTCTATGACCTCTGTGAGATCTCTGTGACCACTGTGACCTCTGTGACCTCTGTGTGACCTCTGTGACCACTGTGACCTCTGTGAGACGTTTATGACCTCTGTGACCTCTGTGTGACATCTGTGAGACCTCTGTGACCACTGTGACCTCTGTGTGACCTCTGTGAGACGTCTATGACCTCTTGTGAGATATCTATGACCTCTGTGACCTCTGTGAGATCTCTGTGACCAGTGTGACCTCTGTGTGACCTCTGTGAGACGTCTATGACCTCTGTGACCACTGTGTGACCTCTGTGAGACCTCTGTGACCACTGTGACCTGTGTGAAACGTCTATGACCTCTGTGAGACCTCTATGACCTCTGTGACCTCTGTGTGACCTCTGTGAGACCTCTGTGACCACTGTGACCTCTGTGAGACGTCTATGACCTCTGTGACGTCTGTGTGACATCTGTGAGACCTCTGTGACCACTGTGACCTCTGTGACACGTCTATGACCTCTGTGACCTCTGTGTGACCTCTGTGAGACGTCTATGACCTCTGTG
Source organism: Lasioglossum villosulum (assembly GCA_963971365.1). Classification (NCBI taxonomy): domain Eukaryota; kingdom Metazoa; phylum Arthropoda; class Insecta; order Hymenoptera; family Halictidae; genus Lasioglossum; species Lasioglossum villosulum. The sequence goes on along the minus strand of CAXARU010000125.1, from coordinate 183,324 downwards.
AGATCTCTATGACCTCTGTGAGATCTCTGTGACCTCTGTGAGATCTCGGTGACCACTGTGACCTCTGTGAGACCTCTATGAGACGTCTATGACCTCTGTGACCTCTCTGTGACATCTGTGAGACCTCTGTGACCACTGTGACCTCTGTGAGACGTCTATGACCTCTGTGAGATCTCTATGACCACTGTGAGATCTCTGTGACCACTGTGACCTCTGTGACCTCTGTGTGACCTCTGTGACCACTGTGACCTCTGTGAGACGTTTATGACCTCTGTGACCTCTGTGTGACATCTGTGAGACCTCTGTGACCACTGTGACCTCTGTGTGACCTCTGTGAGACGTCTATGACCTCTTGTGAGATATCTATGACCTCTGTGACCTCTGTGAGATCTCTGTGACGAGTGTGACCTCTGTGTGACCTCTGTGAGACGTCTATGACCTCTGTGACCACTGTGTGACCTCTGTGAGACCTCTGTGACCACTGTGACCTCTGTGAGACGTCTATGACCTCTGTGACCTCTGTGTGACCTCTGTGAGACGTCTATGACCTCTGTGAGATCTCTGTGACCTCTGTGAGATCTCTGTGACCACTGTGACCGCTGTGTGACCTCTGTGAGACGTCTATGACCACTGTGACCTCTGTGACACGTCTATGACCTCTGTGACCTCTGTGTGACCTCTGTGAGACGTCTATGACATCTGTGAGATCTCTGTGACCTCTGTGAGATCTCTGTGACCACTGTGACCTCTGTGTGACCTCTGTGAGACCTCTGTGACCACTGTGACCTCTGTGAGACGTCTATGACCTCTGTGGGATCTCTATGACCTCTGTGAGATCTCCATGACCTCTGTGAGATCTCTGTGACCTCTGTGAGATCTCGGTGACCACTGTGACCTCTGTGAGACCTCTATGAGACGTCTATGACCTCTGTGACCTCTGTGTGACATCTGTGAGACCTCTGTGACCACTCTGACCTCTGTGAGACGTCTATGACCTCTGTGAGATCTCTATGACCTCTGTGAGATCTCTATGACCTCTGTGAGATCCCTGTGACCACTGTGACCTCTGTGTGACCTCTGTGAGACGTCTATGACCACTGTGACCTCTGTGACACGTCTATGACCTCTGTGACCTCTGTGTGACCTCTGTGAGATCTCTATGACCTCTGTGAGATCTCTGTGACCTCTGTGAGATCTCGGTGACCACTGTGACCTCTGTGAGACCTCTATGAGACGTCTATGACCTCTGTGACCTCTGTGTGACATCTGTGAGACCTCTGTGACCACTGTGACCTCTGTGAGACGTCTATGACCTATGTGACCTCTGTGTGACCTCTGTGAGACGTCTATGACCTCTGTGTGATCTCTGTGACCTCTGTGAGATCTCTGTGACCACTGTGACCGCTGTGTGACCTCTGTGAGACGTCTATGACCACTGTGACCTCTGTGTGACCTCTGTGAGACCTCTGTGACCACTGTGACCTCTGTGAGACGTCTATGACCTCTGTGAGATCTCTATGACCTCTTTGAGGTCTCTGTGACCACTGTGACCTCTGTGAGACGTCTATGACCTCTGTGAGATCTCTATGACCTCTGTGAGATCTCTGTGACCACTGTGACCTCTGTGTGACCTCTGTGAGACCTCTGTGACCACTGTGACCTCTGTGAGACGTCTATGACCTCTGTGAGATCTCTATGACCTCTGTGAGATCTCTGTGACCACTGTGATCTGTGTGACCTCTGTGTGACCTCTGTGACCACTGTGACCTCTGTGAGACGTTTATGACCTCTGTGACCTCTGTGTGACATCTGTGAGACCTCTGTGACCTGTGTGACCTCTGTGTGACCTCTGTGACCACTGTGACCTCTGTGAGACGTTTATGACCTCTGTGACCTCTGTGTGACATCTGTGAGACCTCTGTGACCTCTGTGACACCTGTGTGACCTCTGTGAGACCTCTGTGACCACTGTGACCTCTGTGAGACGTCTATGACCTCTGTGACCTCTGTGTGACATCTGTGAGACCTCTATGACCACTGTGACCTCTGTGAGACGTCTATGACCTCTGTGAGATCTCTATGACCTCTGTGAGATCTCTATGACCTCTGTGAGATCTCTGTGACCACTGTGACCTCTGTGTGACCTTTGTAAGACGTCTATGACCACTGTGACCTCTGTGACACGTCTATGACCTCTGTGACCTCTGTGTGACCTCTGTGAGACGTCTATGACCTCTGTGAGATATCTAGGACCTCTGTGACCTCTGTGAGGCCTCTATGAGACCTCTGTGACCACTGTGACCTCTGTGAGATCTCTGTGACCACTGTGACCTCTGTGTGACCTCTGTGAGACCTCTGTGACCACTGTGACCTCTGTGAGACGTCTATGACCTCTGTGACGTCTGTGTGACATCTGTGAGAAATCTGTGACCACTGAGACCTCTGTGAGACGTCTATGACCTCTGTGAGACGTCTATGACCTGTGTGGGATCTCTATGACCTCTGTGAGATCTCTATGACCTCTGTGAGATCTCTGTGACCTCTGTGAGATCTCGGTGACCACTGTGACCTCTGTGAGACCTCTATGAGACGTCTATGACCTCTGTGACCTCTGTGTGACATCTGTGAGACCTCTGTGACCACTGTGACCTCTGTGAGACGTCTATGACCTCTGTGACCTCTGTGTGACCTCTGTGAGACGTCTATGACCTCTGTGAGATCTCTGTGACCTCTGTGAGATCTCTGTGACCACTGTGACCGCTGTGTGACCTCTGTGAGACGTCTATGACCACTGTGACCTCTGTGACACGTCTATGACCTCTGTGACCTCTGTGTGACCTCTGTGAGACGTCTAAGACCTCTGTGAGATCTCTGTGACCTCTGTGAGATCTCTGTGACCACTGTGACCTCTGTGTGACCTCTGTGAGACCTCTGTGACCACTGTGACCTCTGTGAGACGTCTATGACCTCTGTGAGATCTCTATGACCTCTGTGAGATCTCTGTGACCACTGTGACCTCTGTGACCTCTGAGTGACCTCTGTGACCACTGTGACCTCTGTGAGACGTCTATGACCTCTGTGACCTCTGTGTGACCTCTGTGAGACGTCTATGACCTCTTGTGAGATATCTATGACCTCTGTGACCTCTGTGAGATCTCTGTGACGAGTGTGACCTCTGTGTGACCTCTGTGAGACGTCTATGACCTCTGTGACCACTGTGTGACCTCTGTGAGACCTCTGTGACCACTGTGACCTGTGTGAAACGTCTATGACCTCTGTGAGACCTCTATGACCTCTGTGACCTCTGTGTGACCTCTGTGAGACCTCTGTGACCACTGTGACCTCTGTGAGACGTCTATGACCTCTGTGACCTCTGTGTGACCTCTGTGAGACCTCTGTGACCACTGTGACCTCTGTGAGACATCTATGACCTCTGTGACGTCTGTGTGACATCTGTGAGACCTCTTTGACCACTGTGACCTCTGTGAGACGTCTATGACCTCTGTGAGACGTCTATGACCTGTGTGGGATCTCTATGACCTCTGTGAGATCTCTATGACCTCTGTGAGATCTCTGTGACCTCTGTGAGATCTCGGTGACCACTGTGACCTCTGTGAGACCTCTATGAGACGTCTATGACCTCTGTGACCTCTGTGTGACATCTGTGAGACCTCTGTGACCACTGTGACCTCTGTGAGACGTCTATGACCTCTGTGACCTCTGTGTGACCTCTGTGAGACGTCTATGACCTCTGTGAGATCTCTGTGACCTCTGTGACCACTGTGACCTCTGTGTGACCTCTGTGAGACCTCTGTGACCACTGTGACCTCTGTGAGACGTCTATGACCTCTGTGAGATCTCTATGACCTCTGTGAGATCTCTGTGACCACTGTGACCTCTGTGACCTCTGTGTGACCTCTGTGACCACTGTGACCTCTGTGAGACGTTCATGACCTCTGTGACCTCTGTGTGACATCTGTGAGACCTCTGTGACCACTGTGACCTCTGTGTGACCTCTGTGAGACGTCTATGACCTCTTGTGAGATATCTATGACCTCTGTGACCTCTGTGAGCTCTCTGTGACGAGTGTGACCTCTGTGTGACCTCTGTGAGACGTCTATGACCTCTGTGACCACTGTGTGACCTCTGTGAGACCTCTGTGACCACTGTGACCTGTGTGAAACGTCTATGACCTCTGTGAGACCAGTATGACCTCTGTGACCTCTGTGAGACCTCTATGACCACTGTGACCTCTGTGAGACGTCTATGACCTCTGTGACCTCTGTGTGACATCTGTGAGACCTCTGTGACCACTGTGACCTCTGTGAGACGTCTATGACCTCTGTGAGATCTCTGTGACCACTGTGACCTCTGTGTGACCTTTGTAAGACGTCTATGACCACTGTGACCTCTGTGACACGTCTATGACCTCTGTGACCTCTGTGTGACCTCTGTGAGACGTCTATGACCTCTGTGAGATATCTATGACCTCTGTGACCTCTGTGAGGCCTCTGTGAGACCTCTGTGACCTATGTGACCTCTGTGAGATCTCTGTGACCACTGTGACCTCTGTGTGACCTCTGTGAGACCTCTGTGACCACTGTGACCTCTGTGAGACGTCTATGACCTCTGTGACCTCTGTGTGACATCTGTGAGACCTCTGTGACCACTGTGACCTCTGTGAGACGTCTATGACCTCTGTGAGACGTCTATGACCTCTGTGGGATCTCTATGACCTCTGTGAGATCTCTATGACCTCTGTGAGATCTCTGTGACCTCTGTGAGATCTCTGTGACCACTGTGACCTCTGTGTGACCTCTGTGAGACGTCTATGACCACTGTGACCTCTGTGACACGTCTATGACCTCTGTGACCTCTGTGTGACCTCTGTGAGACGTCTATGACCTCTGTGAGATGTCTGTGACCTCTGTGACCTCTGTGAGACCTCTGTGACCAGTGTGACCTCTGTGTGACCTCTGTAAGACGTGTACGTCTTCTGTGACCTCTGTGAGATCTCGGTGACCAATGTGACCTCTGTGAGACCTCTATGAGACGTCTATGACCTCTGTGACCTCTGTGTGACATCTGTGAGACCTCTGTGACCACTGTGACCTCTGTGAGACGTCTATGACCTCTGTGACCTCTGTGTGACCTCTGTGAGACGTCTATGACCTCTGTGAGATCTCTGTGACCTCTGTGAGATCTCTGTGACCACTGTGACCGCTGTGTGACCTCTGTGAGACGTCTATGACCACTGTGACCTCTGTGAGACCTCTGTGACCACTGTGACCTCTGTGTGACCTCTGTGAGACGTCTATGACCTCTTGTGAGATATCTATGACCTGTGTGACCTCTGTGTGACCTCTGTGAGACCTCTGTGACCTCTGTGAGACGTCTATGACCTCTGTGACGTCTGTGTGACATCTGTGAGAAATCTGTGACCACTGAGACCTCTGTGAGACGTCTATGACCTCTGTGAGACGTCTATGACCTCTGTGAGATCTCTGTGACCTCTGTGAGATCTCTGTGACCACTGTGACCTCTGTGTGACCTCTGTGAGATCTCTGTGACCACTGTGAGATCTCTGTGACCACTGTGACCTCTGTGACCTCTGTGTGACCTCTGTGACCACTGTGACCTCTGTGAGACGTCTATGACCTCTGTGACCTCTGTGTGACCTCTGTGAGACGTCTATGACCTCTTGTGAGATATCTATGACCTCTGTGACCTCTGTGAGATCTCTGTGACGAGTGTGACCTCTGTGTGACCTCTGTGAGACGTCTATGACCTCTGTGACCACTGTGTGACCTCTGTGAGACCTCTGTGACCACTGTGACCTGTGTGAAACGTCTATGACCTCTGTGAGACCTCTATGACCTCTGTGACCTCTGTGTGACCTCTGTGAGACCTCTGTGGCCACTGTGACCTCTGTGAGACGTCTATGACCTCTGTGACCTCTGTGTGACCTCTGTGAGACCTCTGTGACCACTGTGACCTCTGTGAGACATCTATGACCTCTGTGACGTCTGTGTGACATCTGTGAGACCTCTTTGACCACTGTGACCTCTGTGAGACGTCTATGACCTCTGTGAGACGTCTATGACCTGTGTGGGATCTCTATGACCTCTGTGAGATCTCTATGACCTCTGTGAGATCTCTGTGACCTCTGTGAGATCTCGGTGACCACTGTGACCTCTGTGAGACCTCTATGAGACGTCTATGACCTCTGTGACCTCTGTGTGACATCTGTGAGACCTCTGTGACCACTGTGACCTCTGTGAGACGTCTATGACCTCTGTGACCTCTGTGTGACATCTGTGAGACCTCTGTGACCACTGTGACCTCTGTGAGACGTCTATGACCTCTGTGACCTCTGTGTGACCTCTGTGAGACGTCTATGACCTCTGTGAGATCTCTGTGACCTCTGTGAGATCTCTGTGACCACTGTGACCGCTGTGTGACCTCTGTGAGACGTCTATGACCACTGTGACCTCTGTGAGACCTCTGTGACCACTGTGACCTCTGTGTGACCTCTGTGAGACGTCTATGACCTCTTGTGAGATATCTATGACCTCTGTGACCTCTGTGTGACCTCTGTGAGACCTCTGTGACCACTGTGACCTCTGTGAGACGTCTATGACCTCTGTGACGTCTGTGTGACATCTGTGAGACGTCTATGACCTCTGTGAGATGTCTGTGACCTCTGTGACCTCTGTGAGACCTCTGTGACCAGTGTGACCTCTGTGTGACCTCTGTAAGACGTGTACGTCTTCTGTGACCTCTGTGAGATCTCGGTGACCAATGTGACCTCTGTGAGACCTCTATGAGACGTCTATGACCTCTGTGACCTCTGTGTGACATCTGTGAGACCTCTGTGACCACTGTGACCTCTGTGAGACGTCTATGACCTCTGTGACCTCTGTGTGACCTCTGTGAGACGTCTATGACCTCTGTGAGATCTCTGTGACCTCTGTGAGATCTCTGTGACCACTGTGACCGCTGTGTGACCTCTGTGAGACGTCTATGACCACTGTGACCTCTGTGAGACCTCTGTGACCACTGTGACCTCTGTGTGACCTCTGTGAGACGTCTATGACCTCTTGTGAGATATCTATGACCTCTGTGACCTCTGTGTGACCTCTGTGAGACCTCTGTGACCACTGTGACCTCTGTGAGACGTCTATGACCTCTGTGACGTCTGTGTGACATCTGTGAGAAATCTGTGACCACTGAGACCTCTGTGAGACGTCTATGACCTCTGTGAGACGTCTATGACCTCTGTGAGATCTCTGTGACCTCTGTGAGATCTCTGTGACCACTGTGACCTCTGTGTGACCTCTGTGAGATCTCTGTGACCACTGTGAGATCTCTGTGACCACTGTGACCTCTGTGACCTCTGTGTGACCTCTGTGACCACTGTGACCTCTGTGAGACGTCTATGACCTCTGTGACCTCTGTGTGACCTCTGTGAGACGTCTATGACCTCTTGTGAGATATCTATGACCTCTGTGACCTCTGTGAGATCTCTGTGACGAGTGTGACCTCTGTGTGACCTCTGTGAGACGTCTATGACCTCTGTGACCACTGTGTGACCTCTGTGAGACCTCTGTGACCACTGTGACCTGTGTGAAACGTCTATGACCTCTGTGAGACCTCTATGACCTCTGTGACCTCTGTGTGACCTCTGTGAGACCTCTGTGACCACTGTGACCTCTGTGAGACGTCTATGACCTCTGTGACCTCTGTGTGACCTCTGTGAGACCTCTGTGACCACTGTGACCTCTGTGAGACATCTATGACCTCTGTGACGTCTGTGTGACATCTGTGAGACCTCTTTGACCACTGTGACCTCTGTGAGACGTCTATGACCTCTGTGAGACGTCTATGACCTGTGTGGGATCTCTATGACCTCTGTGAGATCTCTATGACCTCTGTGAGATCTCTGTGACCTCTGTGAGATCTCGGTGACCACTGTGACCTCTGTGAGACCTCTATGAGACGTCTATGACCTCTGTGACCTCTGTGTGACATCTGTGAGACCTCTGTGACCACTGTGACCTCTGTGAGACGTCTATGACCTCTGTGACCTCTGTGTGACATCTGTGAGACCTCTGTGACCACTGTGACCTCTGTGAGACGTCTATGACCTCTGTGACCTCTGTGTGACCTCTGTGAGACGTCTATGACCTCTGTGAGATCTCTGTGACCTCTGTGAGATCTCTGTGACCACTGTGACCGCTGTGTGACCTCTGTGAGACGTCTATGACCACTGTGACCTCTGTGAGACCTCTGTGACCACTGTGACCTCTGTGTGACCTCTGTGAGACGTCTATGACCTCTTGTGAGATATCTATGACCTCTGTGACCTCTGTGTGACCTCTGTGAGACCTCTGTGACCACTGTGACCTCTGTGAGACGTCTATGACCTCTGTGACGTCTGTGTGACATCTGTGAGAAATCTGTGACCACTGAGACCTCTGTGAGACGTCTATGACCTCTGTGAGACGTCTATGACCTCTGTGAGATCTCTGTGACCTCTGTGAGATCTCTGTGACCACTGTGACCTCTGTGTGACCTCTGTGAGATCTCTGTGACCACTGTGAGATCTCTGTGACCACTGTGACCTCTGTGACCTCTGTGTGACCTCTGTGACCACTGTGACCTCTGTGAGACGTCTATGACCTCTGTGACCTCTGTGTGACCTCTGTGAGACGTCTATGACCTCTTGTGAGATATCTATGACCTCTGTGACCTCTGTGAGATCTCTGTGACGAGTGTGACCTCTGTGTGACCTCTGTGAGACGTCTATGACCTCTGTGACCACTGTGTGACCTCTGTGAGACCTCTGTGACCACTGTGACCTGTGTGAAACGTCTATGACCTCTGTGAGACCTCTATGACCTCTGTGACCTCTGTGTGACCTCTGTGAGACCTCTGTGACCACTGTGACCTCTGTGAGACGTCTATGACCTCTGTGACCTCTGTGTGACCTCTGTGAGACCTCTGTGACCACTGTGACCTCTGTGAGACATCTATGACCTCTGTGACGTCTGTGTGACATCTGTGAGACCTCTTTGACCACTGTGACCTCTGTGAGACGTCTATGACCTCTGTGAGACGTCTATGACCTGTGTGGGATCTCTATGACCTCTGTGAGATCTCTATGACCTCTGTGAGATCTCTGTGACCTCTGTGAGATCTCGGTGACCACTGTGACCTCTGTGAGACCTCTATGAGACGTCTATGACCTCTGTGACCTCTGTGTGACATCTGTGAGACCTCTGTGACCACTGTGACCTCTGTGAGACGTCTATGACCTCTGTGACCTCTGTGTGACCTCTGTGAGACGTCTATGACCTCTGTGAGATCTCTGTGACCTCTGTGACCACTGTGACCTCTGTGTGACCTCTGTGAGACCTCTGTGACCACTGTGACCTCTGTGAGACGTCTATGACCTCTGTGAGATCTCTATGACCTCTGTGAGATCTCTGTGACCACTGTGACCTCTGTGACCTCTGTGTGACCTCTGTGACCACTGTGACCTCTGTGAGACGTTTATGACCTCTGTGACCTCTGTGTGACATCTGTGAGACCTCTGTGACCACTGTGACCTCTGTGTGACCTCTGTGAGACGTCTATGACCTCTTGTGAGATATCTATGACCTCTGTGACCTCTGTGAGCTCTCTGTGACGAGTGTGACCTGTGTGTGACCTCTGTGAGACGTCTATGACCTCTGTGACCACTGTGTGACCTCTGTGAGACGTCTATGACCTCTGTGAGATATCTATGACCTCTGTGACCTCTGTGAGGCCTCTGTGAGACCTCTGTGACCTATGTGACCTCTGTGAGATCTCTGTGACCACTGTGACCTCTGTGTGACCTCTGTGAGACCTCTGTGACCACTGTGACCTCTGTGAGACCTCTATGACCTCTGTGACCTCTGTGTGACATCTGTGAGACCTCTGTGACCACTGTGACCTCTGTGAGACGTCTATGACCTCTGTGAGACGTCTATGACCTCTGTGGGATCTCTATGACCTCTGTGAGATCTCTATGACCTCTGTGAGATCTCTGTGACCTCTGTGAGATCTCGGTGACCACTGTGACCTCTGTGAGACCTCTATGAGACGTCTATGACCTCTGTGACCTCTGTGTGACATCTGTGAGACCTCTGTGACCACTGTGACCTCTGTGAGACGTCTATGACCTCTGTGAGATCTCTATGACCTCTGTGAGATCTCTATGACCTCTGTGAGATCTCTGTGACTACTGTGACCTCTGTGTGACCTCTGTGAGACGTCTATGACCACTGTGACCTCTGTGACACGTCTATGACCTCTGTGACCTCTGTGTGACCTCTGTGAGACGTCTATGACCTCTGTGAGATGTCTGTGACCTCTGTGACCTCTGTGAGACCTCTGTGACCAGTGTGACCTCTGTGTGACCTCTGTAAGACGTGTACGTCTTCTGTGACCTCTGTGACACGTCTATGACCTCTGTGACCTCTGTGTGACCTCTGTGAGATCTCTATGACCTCTGTGAGATCTCTGTGACCTCTGTGAGATCTCGGTGACCACTGTGACCTCTGTGAGACCTCTATGAGACGTCTATGACCTCTGTGACCTCTGTGTGACATCTGTGAGACCTCTGTGACCACTGTGACCTCTGTGAGACGTCTATGACCTCTGTGACCACTGTGTGACCTCTGTGAGACCTCTGTGACCACTGTGACCTGTGTGAAACGTCTATGACCTCTGTGAGACCTCTATGACCTCTGTGACCTCTGTGTGACCTCTGTGAGACCTCTGTGACCACTGTGACCTCTGTGAGACGTCTATGACCTCTGTGAGATCTCTATGACCTCTGTGTGACCTCTGTAAGACGTGTACGTCTTCTGTGACCTCTGTGACACGTCTATGACCTCTGTGACCTCTGTGTGACCTCTGTGAGATCTCGGTGACCACTGTGACCTCTGTGAGACCTCTATGAGACGTCTATGACCTCTGTGACCTCTGTGTGACATCTGTGAGACCTCTGTGACCACTGTGACCTCTGTGAGACGTCTATGACCTCTGTGACCACTGTGTGACCTCTGTGAGACCTCTGTGACCACTGTGACCTGTGTGAAACGTCTATGACCTCTGTGAGACCTCTATGACCTCTGTGACCTCTGTGTGACCTCTGTGAGACCTCTGTGACCACTGTGACCTCTGTGAGACGTCTATGACCTCTGTGAGATCTCTATGACCTCTGTGTGACCTCTGTAAGACGTGTACGTCTTCTGTGACCTCTGTGACACGTCTATGACCTCTGTGACCTCTGTGTGACCTCTGTGAGATCTCTATGACCTCTGTGAGATCTCTGTGACCTCTGTGAGATCTCGGTGACCACTGTGACCTCTGTGAGACCTCTATGAGACGTCTATGACCTCTATGACCTCTGTGAGATCTCTGTGACCACTGTGACCTCTGTGACCTCTGTGTGACCTCTGTGACCACTGTGACCTCTGTGAGACGTCTATGACCTCTGTGACCTCTGTGTGACATCTGTGAGACCTCTGTGACCACTGTGACCTCTGTGAGACGTCTATGACCTCTGTGACCTCTGTGTGACATCTGTGTGACCTCTGTGAGACGTCTATGACCTCTTGTGAGATATCTATGACCTCTGTGACCTCTGTGAGATCTCTATGACCTCTGTGAGATCTCTGTGACCTCTGTGAGATCTCGGTGACCACTGTGACCTCTGTGAGACCTCTATGAGACGTCTATGACCTCTATGACCTCTGTGAGATCTCTGTGACCCCTGTGACCTCTGTGACCTCTGTGTGACCTCTGTGACCACTGTGACCTCTGTGAGACGTCTATGACCTCTGTGAGATCTCTATGACCTCTGTGAGATCTCTATGACCTCTGTGAGATCTCTGTGACCACTGTGACCTCTGTGTGACCTCTGTGAGACGTGTACGTCTTCTGTGACCTCTGTGACACGTCTATGACCTCTGTGACCTCTGTGTGACCTCTGTGAGAACTCTATGACCACTGTGAGATCTCTGTGACCTCTGTGAGATCTCGGTGACCAATGTGACCTCTGTGAGACCTCTATGAGACGTCTATGACCTCTGTGACCTCTGTGTGACATCTGTGAGACCTCTGTGACCACTGTGACCTCTGTGAGACGTCTATGACCTCTGTGAGATCTCTATGACCTCTGTGAGATCTCTGTGACCACTGTGACATCTGTGAGACGTCTATGACCTCTGTGAGATCTCTATGACCTATGTGAGATCTCTATGACCTCTGTGAGATCTCTGTGACCACTGTGACCTCTGTGTGACATCTGTGAGACCTCTGTGACCACTGTGACCTCTGTGTGACCTCTGTGAGACGTCTATGACCTCTTGTGAGATATCTATGACCTCTGTGACCTCTGTGAGATCTCTGTGACCAGTGTGACCTCTGTGTGACCTCTGTGAGACGTCTATGACCTCTGTGACCACTGTGTGACCTCTGTGAGACCTCTGTGACCACTGTGACCTGTGTGAAACGTCTATGACCTCTGTGAGACCTCTATGACCTCTGTGACCTCTGTGTGACCTCTGTGAGACCTCTGTGACCACTGTGACCTCTGTGAGACGTCTATGACCTCTGTGACCTCTGTGTGACATCTGTGAGACCTCTGTGACCACTGTGACCTCTGTGAGACGTCTATGACCTCTGTGAGATCTCTATGACCTCTGTGCGATCTCTATGACCTCTGTGAGACGTCTCTGACCTCTGTGACCTCTGTGTGACATCTGTGAGACCTCTGTGACCACTGTGACCTCTGTGAGACGTCTATGACCTCTGTGAGATCTCTATGACCTCTGTGAGATCTCTATGACCTCTGTGAGGTCTCTGTGACCACTGTGACCTCTGTGTGACCTTTTTAAGACGTCTATGACCACTGTGACCTCTGTGACACGTCTATGACCTCTGTGACCTCTGTGTGACCTCTGTGAGACGTCTATGACCTCTGTGAGATATCTATGACCTCTGTGACCTCTGTGAGGCCTCTGTGAGACCTCTGTGACCACTGTGACCTCTGTGAGATCTCTGTGACCACTGTGACCTCTGTGTGACCTCTGTGAGACCTCTGTGACCACTGTGACCTCTGTGAGACGTCTATGACCTCTGTGACCTCTGTGTGACATCTGTGAGACCTCTGTGACCACTGTGACCTCTGTGAGACGTCTATGACCTCTGTAAGACGTCTATGACCTCTGTGGGATCTCTATGACCTCTGTGAGATCTCTATGACCTCTGTGAGATCTCTGTGACCTCTGTGAGATCTCGGTGACCACTGTGACCTCTGTGACCTCTGTGTGACCTCTGTGACCACTGTGACCTCTGTGAGACGTTTATGACCTCTGTGACCTCTGTGTGACCTCTGTGAGACCTCTGTGACCAGTGTGACCTCTGTGTGACCTCTGTGAGGACTCTATGACCTCTGTGAGATCTCTGTGACCTCTGTGAGATCTCGGTGACCAATGTGACCTCTGTGAGACCTCTATGAGACGTCTATGACCTCTGTGACCTCTGTGTGACATCTGTGAGACCTCTGTGACCACTGTGACCTCTGTGAGACGTCTATGACCTCTGTGAGATCTCTATGACCTCTGTGAGATCTCTATGACCTCTGTGAGATCTCTGTGACCACTGTGACCTCTGTGTGACCTTTGTAAGACGTCTATGACCACTGTGACCTCTGTGACACGTCTATGACCTCTGTGACCTCTGTGTGACCTCTGTGAGACGTCTATGACCTCTGTGAGATATCTATGACCTCTGTGACCTCTGTGAGGCCTCTGTGAGACCTCTGTGACCACTGTGACCTCTGTGAGATCTCTGTGACCACTGTGACCTCTGTGTGACCTCTGTGAGACCTCTGTGACCATTGGGACCTCTGTGAGACGTCTATGACCTCTGTGACCTCTGTGTGACATCTGTGAGACCTCTGTGACCACTGTGACCTCTGTGAGACGTCTATGACCTCTGTGAGACGTCTATGACCTCTGTGGGATCTCTATGACCTCTGTGAGATCTCTATGACCTCTGTGAGATCTCTGTGACCTCTGTGAGATCTCGGTGACCACTGTGACCTCTGTGACCTCTGTGTGACCTCTGTGACCACTGTGGCCTCTGTGAGACGTTTATGACCTCTGTGACCTCTGTGTGACCTCTGTGAGACCTCTGTGACCAGTGTGACCTCTGTGTGACCTCTGTGAGAACTCTATGACCTCTGTGAGATCTCTGTGACCTCTGTGAGATCTCGGTGACCAATGTGACCTCTGTGAGACCTCTATGAGACGTCTATGACCTCTGTGACCTCTGTGTGACATCTGTGAGACCTCTGTGACCACTGTGACCTCTGTGAGACGTCTATGACCTCTGTGACCTCTGTGTGACCTCTGTGAGACGTCTATGACCTCTGTGAGATCTCTGTGACCTCTGTGAGATCTCTGTGACCACTGTGACCGCTGTGTGACCTCTGTGAGACGTCTATGACCACTGTGACCTCTGTGTGACCTCTGTGAGACGTCTGTGACCACTGTGACCTCTGTGAGACGTCTATGACCTCTGTGAGACGTCTATGACCTCTGTGGGATCTCTATGACCTCTGTGAGATCTCTATGACCTCTGTGAGATCTCTGTGACCAATGTGACCTCTGTGAGACCTCTATGAGACGTCTATGACCTCTGTGACCACTGTGTGACATCTGTGAGACCTCTGTGACCACTGTGACCTCTGTGAGACGTCTGTGACCTCTGTGACCTCTGTGTGACCTCTGTGAGACGTCTATGACCTCTGTGAGATCTCTGTGACCTCTGTGAGATCTCTGTGACCACTGTGACCGCTGTGTGACCTCTGTGAGACGTCTATGAGCTCTGTGAGATATCTATGACCTCTGTGACCTCTGTGAGGCCTCTGTGAGACCTCTGTGACCTCTGTGAGATCTCGGTGACCACTGTGACCTCTGTGACCTCTGTGTGACCTCTGTGACCTCTGCGTGACCTCTGTGAGACGTCTGTGACCACTGTGACCTCTGTGAGGCCTCTATGACCTCTGTGACCACTGTGACCTCTATGTGACATCTGTGAGACGTCTATGACCTCTGTGACCACTGTGTGACCTCTGTGAGACCTCTGTGACCACTGTGACCTCTGTGAGGCTTCGATGACCTCTGTGAGACCTCTATGACCTCTGTGAACTCTGTGTGACCTCTGTGAGACCTCTGTGACCACTGTGACTTCTGTGAGGCGTCTATGACCTCTGTGAGACCTCTACGACCTCTGCGCCCTCTGTGTGACCTAGGTGAGACCTCTGTCAGACCTCTGTGACCACTGTGACCACTGTGACCTCTGTGAGACGTCTATCACCTCTGTGAGCCCTCTATGCCCACTGTGAGACCTCTATGACCTCTGTGACCTCTGTGTGACCTCTGTGAGACGTCTATGACCACTGTGACCTCTGTGACACGTCTATGACCTCTTTGACCTCTGTGTGACCCCTGTGAGACGTGTATGACTTCTGTGACCTCTGTGTGACCTCTGCGAGACCACTGTGACCTCTGTGTGACCTCTGTGAGACGTGTATGACCTCTGTGACCTCTGTGAGACTTCTGTGACCTCTGTGACATCTGTGTGACCTCTGTGAGACCTCTGTGACCACTGTGACCTCTGTGAGATATCTATGACCTCTGTGTGACCTCTGTGGGACCTCTGTGACCACTGTGACCTCTGTGTGACCTCTGTGAGACGTGTATGACCTCTGTGACCTCTGTGTGACCTCTGTGAGACCTCTGTGACCACTGCGACCTCTGTGAGATATCTATGACCACTGTGACCTCTGTGAGACGTCTATCACCTCTGTGAGCCCTCTATGCCCACTGTGAGACCTCTATGACCTCTGTGACCTCTGTGTGACCTCTGTGAGACGTCTATGACCACTTTGACCTCTGTGACACGTCTATGACCTCTTTGACCTCTGTGTGACCCCTGTGAGACGTGTATGACTTCTGTGACCTCTGTGTGACATCTGTGAGACCTCTGTGACCACTGTGACCTCTGTGAGATATCTATGACCTCTGTGAGACGTCTATGGCCTCTGTGACCTCTGTGTGACCTCTGTGAGACGTCTATGAACACTGTGACACGTCTATGACCTCTGCGTGACCTCTGTGAGACGTCTGTGACCACTGTGACCTCTGTGAGGCCTCTATGACCTCTGTGAGACCTCTATGACCTCTGTGAACTCTGTGTGACCTCTGTGAGACCTCTGTGACCACTGTGACCTCTGTGTGACCTCTGTGACCTCTGTGAGACCTCTGTGACCACTGTGACCTCTATGTGACATCTGTGAGACGTCTATGACCTCTGTGACCACTGTGTGACCTCTGTGAGACCTCTGTGACCACTGTGACCTCTGTGAGGCGTCTATGACCTCTGTGAGACCTCTATGACCTCTGTGACCTCTGTGTGACCTCTGTGAGACGTCTGTGACCACTGTGACCTCTGTGAGACGTCTATGACCTCTGTGAGATCTCTATGACCTCTGTGAGATCTCTGTGACCACTGTGACATCTGTGAGACGTCTATGACCTCTGTGACCACTGTGTGACCTCTGTGAGATCTCTGTGACCACTGTGACCTCTGTGTGACATCTGTGAGACCTCTGTGACCACTGTGACCTCTGTGTGACCTCTGTGAGACGTCTATGACCTCTTGTGAGATATCTATGACCTCTGTGACCTCTGTGAGATCTCTGTGACCAGTGTGACCTCTGTGTGACCTCTCTGAGACGTCTATGACCTCTGTGACCACTGTGTGACCTCTGTGAGACCTCTGTGACCACTGTGACCTGTGTGAAACGTCTATGACCTCTGTGAGACCTCTATGACCTCTGTGACCTCTGTGTGACCTCTGTGAGACCTCTGTGACCACTGTGACCTCTGTGAGACGTCTATGACCTCTGTGACCTCTGTGTGACATCTGTGAGACCTCTGTGACCACTGTGACCTCTGTGAGACGTCTATGACCTCTGTGAGATCTCTATGACCTCTGTGCGATCTCTATGACCTCTGTGAGACGTCTCTGACCTCTGTGACCTCTGTGTGACATCTGTGAGACCTCTGTGACCACTGTGACCTCTGTGAGACGTCTATGACCTCTGTGAGATCTCTATGACCTCTGTGAGATCTCTATGACCTCTGTGAGATCTCTGTGACCACTGTGACCTCTGTGTGACCTTTGTAAGACGTCTATGACCACTGTGACCTCTGTGACACGTCTATGACCTCTGTGACCTCTGTGTGACCTCTGTGAGACGTCTATGACCTCTGTGAGATATCTATGACCTCTGTGACCTCTGTGACCTCTGTGTGACCTCTGTGACCACTGTGACCTCTGTGAGACGTTTATGACCTCTGTGACCTCTGTGTGACCTCTGTGAGACCTCTGTGACCAGTGTGACCTCTGTGTGACCTCTGTGAGAACTCTATGACCTCTGTGAGATCTCTGTGACCTCTGTGAGATCTCGGTGACCAATGTGACCTCTGTGAGACCTCTATGAGACGTCTATGACCTCTGTGACCTCTGTGTGACATCTGTGAGACCTCTGTGACCACTGTGACCTCTGTGAGACGTCTATGACCTCTGTGACCTCTGTGTGACCTCTGTGAGACGTCTATGACCTCTGTGAGATCTCTGTGACCTCTGTGAGATCTCTGTGACCACTGTGACCGCTGTGTGACCTCTGTGAGACGTCTATGACCACTGTGACCTCTGTGTGACCTCTGTGAGACGTCTGTGACCACTGTGACCTCTGTGAGACGTCTATGACCTCTGTGAGATCTCTATGACCTCTGTGAGATCTCTGTGACCACTGTGACATCTGTGAGACGTCTATGACCTCTGTGAGATCTCTATGACCTATGTGAGATCTCTATGACCTCTGTGAGATCTCTGTGACCACTGTGACCTCTGTGTGACATCTGTGAGACCTCTGTGACCACTGTGACCTCTGTGTGACCTCTGTGAGACGTCTATGACCTCTTGTGAGATATCTATGACCTCTGTGACCTCTGTGAGATCTCTATGACCTCTGTGAGATCTCTGTGACCTCTGTGAACTCTGTGTGACCTCTGTGAGACCTCTGTGACCACTGTGACCTCTGTGTGACCTCTGTGACCTCTGTGAGACCTCTGTGACCACTGTGACCTCTATGTGACATCTGTGAGACGTCTATGACCTCTGTGACCACTGTGTGACCTCTGTGAGACCTCTGTGACCACTGTGACCTCTGTGAGGCGTCTATGACCTCTGTGAGACCTCTATGACCTCTGTGACCTCTGTGTGACCTAGGTGAGACCTCTGTGACCACTGTGACCTCTGTGTGACCTCTGTGAGACCTCTATGACCTCTGTGAAATCTGTGTGACCTCTGTGAGACCTCTGTGACCACTGTGACCTCTGTGTGACCTCTGTGACCTCTGTGAGACCTCTGTGACCACTGTGAACTCTATGTGACATCTGTGAGACGTCTATGACCTCTGTGACCACTGTGTGACCTCTGTGAGACCTCTGTGACCACTGTGACCTCTGTGAGGCGTCTATGACCTCTGTGAGACCTCTATGACCTCTGTGACCTCTGTGTGACCTAGGTGAGACCTCTGTGACCACTGTGACCTCTGTGTGACCTCTGTGAGACGTGTATGACCTCTGTGACCTCTGTGTGACCTCTGTGAGTATCTATGACCTCTGTGACCTCTGTGAGACCTCTGTGACCAGTGTGACCTCTGTGTGACCTCTGTGAGACGTGTATGACTTCTGTGACCTCTGTGTGACCTCTGCGAGACCTCTATGACCACTGTGACCTCTGTGAGACGTCTATGACCTCTGTGACCTCTGTGTGACCTCTGTGAGACTTCTGTGACCACTGTGACCTCTGTGAGATATCTATGACCTCTGTGAGACGTCTATGACCTCTGTGACCTCTGTGTGACCTCTGTGAGACCTCTGTGACCACTGTGACCTCTGTGAGATATCTATGACCTCTGTGAGATCTCTGTGACCACTGTGACCTCTGTGTGACCCCTGTGAGACCACTGTGACCTCTGCGTGACCTCTGTGAGACGTCTGTGACCACTGTGACCTCTGTGAGGCCTCTATGACCTCTGTGACCACTGTGACCTCTATGTGACATCTGTGAGACGTCTATGACCTCTGTGACCACTGTGTGACCTCTGTGAGACCTCTGTGACCACTGTGACCTCTGTGAGGCTTCTATGACCTCTGTGAGACCTCTATGACCTCTGTGAACTCTGTGAGGCGTCTGTGACCTCTGTGAGACCTCTATGACCTCTGTGACCTCTGTGTGACCTAGGTGAGACCTCTGTGAGACCTCTGTGACGACTGTGACCACTGTGTGACCTCTGTGAGACCTCTGTGACCACTGTGACCTCTGTGTGACCTCTGTGAGACGTGTATGACCTCTGTAACCTCTGTGTGACCTCTGTGAGACCTCTGTGACCACTGCGACCTCTGTGAGATATCTATGACCTCTGTGCGATCTCTATGACCTCTGTGAGACGTCTCTGACCTCTGTGACCTCTGTGTGACATCTGTGAGACCTCTGTGACCACTGTGACCTCTGTGAGACGTCTATGACCTCTGTGAGATCTCTATGACCTCTGTGAGATCTCTATGACCTCTGTGAGATCTCTGTGACCACTGTGACCTCTGTGTGACCTTTGTAAGACGTCTATGACCACTGTGACCTCTGTGACACGTCTATGACCTCTGTGACCTCTGTGTGACCTCTGTGAGACGTCTATGACCTCTGTGAGATATCTATGACCTCTGTGACCTCTGTGACCTCTGTGTGACCTCTGTGACCACTGTGACCTCTGTGAGACGTTTATGACCTC
The DNA here is from genome assembly GCA_963971365.1 of Lasioglossum villosulum. Lineage (NCBI taxonomy): Eukaryota > Metazoa > Arthropoda > Insecta > Hymenoptera > Halictidae > Lasioglossum > Lasioglossum villosulum. The sequence goes on along the minus strand of CAXARU010000125.1, from coordinate 163,359 downwards.
TGTGACCTCTGTGTGACCTCTGTGAGACCTCTGTGACCAGTGTGACCTCTGTGTGACCTCTGTGAGAACTCTATGACCTCTGTGAGATCTCTGTGACCTCTGTGAGATCTCGGTGACCAATGTGACCTCTGTGAGACCTCTATGAGACGTCTATGACCTCTGTGACCTCTGTGTGACATCTGTGATACCTCTGTGACCACTGTGACCTCTGTGAGACGTCTATGACCTCTGTGACCTCTGTGTGACCTCTGTGAGACGTCTATGACCTCTGTGAGATCTCTGTGACCTCTGTGAGATCTCTGTGACCACTGTGACCGCTGTGTGACCTCTGTGAGACGTCTATGACCACTGTGACCTCTGTGTGACCTCTGTGAGACGTCTGTGACCACTGTGACCTCTGTGAGACGTCTATGACCTCTGTGAGATCTCTATGACCTCTGTGAGATCTCTGTGACCACTGTGACATCTGTGAGACGTCTATGACCTCTGTGAGATCTCTATGACCTATGTGAGATCTCTATGACCTCTGTGAGATCTCTGTGACCACTGTGACCTCTGTGTGACATCTGTGAGACCTCTGTGACCACTGTGACCTCTGTGTGACCTCTGTGAGACGTCTATGACCTCTTGTGAGATATCTATGACCTCTGTGACCTCTGTGAGATCTCTATGACCTCTGTGAGATCTCTGTGACCTCTGTGAACTCTGTGTGACCTCTGTGAGACCTCTGTGACCACTGTGACCTCTGTGTGACCTCTGTGACCTCTGTGAGACCTCTGTGACCACTGTGACCTCTATGTGACATCTGTGAGACGTCTATGACCTCTGTGACCACTGTGTGACCTCTGTGAGACCTCTGTGACCACTGTGACCTCTGTGAGGCGTCTATGACCTCTGTGAGACCTCTATGACCTCTGTGACCTCTGTGTGACCTAGGTGAGACCTCTGTGACCACTGTGACCTCTGTGTGACCTCTGTGAGACCTCTATGACCTCTGTGAAATCTGTGTGACCTCTGTGAGACCTCTGTGACCACTGTGACCTCTGTGTGACCTCTGTGACCTCTGTGAGACCTCTGTGACCACTGTGAACTCTATGTGACATCTGTGAGACGTCTATGACCTCTGTGACCACTGTGTGACCTCTGTGAGACCTCTGTGACCACTGTGACCTCTGTGAGGCGTCTATGACCTCTGTGAGACCTCTATGACCTCTGTGACCTCTGTGTGACCTAGGTGAGACCTCTGTGACCACTGTGACCTCTGTGTGACCTCTGTGAGACGTGTATGACCTCTGTGACCTCTGTGTGACCTCTGTGAGTATCTATGACCTCTGTGACCTCTGTGAGACCTCTGTGACCAGTGTGACCTCTGTGTGACCTCTGTGAGACGTGTATGACTTCTGTGACCTCTGTGTGACCTCTGCGAGACCTCTATGACCACTGTGACCTCTGTGAGACGTCTATGACCTCTGTGACCTCTGTGTGACCTCTGTGAGACTTCTGTGACCACTGTGACCTCTGTGAGATATCTATGACCTCTGTGAGACGTCTATGACCTCTGTGACCTCTGTGTGACCTCTGTGAGACCTCTGTGACCACTGTGACCTCTGTGAGATATCTATGACCTCTGTGAGATCTCTGTGACCACTGTGACCTCTGTGTGACCCCTGTGAGACCACTGTGACCTCTGCGTGACCTCTGTGAGACGTCTGTGACCACTGTGACCTCTGTGAGGCCTCTATGACCTCTGTGACCACTGTGACCTCTATGTGACATCTGTGAGACGTCTATGACCTCTGTGACCACTGTGTGACCTCTGTGAGACCTCTGTGACCACTGTGACCTCTGTGAGGCTTCTATGACCTCTGTGAGACCTCTATGACCTCTGTGAACTCTGTGAGGCGTCTATGACCTCTGTGAGACCTCTATGACCTCTGTGACCTCTGTGTGACCTAGGTGAGACCTCTGTGAGACCTCTGTGACGACTGTGACCACTGTGTGACCTCTGTGAGACCTCTGTGACCACTGTGACCTCTGTGTGACCTCTGTGAGACGTGTATGACCTCTGTAACCTCTGTGTGACCTCTGTGAGACCTCTGTGACCACTGCGACCTCTGTGAGATATCTATGACCACTGTGTGACCTCTGTGAGACCTCTGTGACCACTGCGACCTCTGTGAGATATCTATGACCACTGTGACCTCTGTGAGACGTCTATCACCTCTGTGAGCCCTCTATGCCTACTGTGAGACCTCTATGACCTCTGTGACCTCTGTGTGACCTCTGTGAGACGTCTATGACCACTGTGACCTCTGTGACACGTCTATGACCTCTTTGACCTCTGTGTGACCCCTGTGAGACGTGTATGACTTCTGTGACCTCTGTGTGACCTCTGCGAGACCACTGTGACCTCTGTGTGACCTCTGTGAGACGTGTATGACCTCTGTGAGCTCTGTGAGACTTCTGTGACCTCTGTGACATCTGTGTGACCTCTGTGAGACCTCTGTGACCACTGCGACCTCTGTGAGATATCTATGACCACTGTGTGACCTCTGTGGGACCCCTGTGACCACTGTGACCTCTGTGTGACCTCTGTGAGACGTGTATGACCTCTGTGACCTCTGTGTGACCTCTGTGAGACCTCTGTGACCACTGTGTGACCTCTGTGAGACCTCTGTGACCACTGTGACCTCTGTGAGGCTTCTATGACCTCTGTGAGACCTCTATGACCTCTGTGAACTCTGTGAGGCGTCTATGACCTCTGTGAGACCTCTATGACCTCTGTGACCTCTGTGTGACCTAGGTGAGACCTCTGTGAGACCTCTGTGACGACTGTGACCGCTGTGTGACCTCTGTGAGACGTCTATGACCACTGTGACCTCTGTGTGACCTCTGTGAGACGTCTGTGACCACTGTGACCTCTGTGAGACGTCTATGACCTCTGTGAGACGTCTATGACCTCTGTGGGATCTCTATGACCTCTGTGAGATCTCTATGACCTCTGTGAGATCTCTGTGACCTCTGTGAGATCTCGGTGACCACTGTGACCTCTGTGACCTCTGTGTGACCTCTGTGACCACTGTGACCTCTGTGAGACGTTTATGACCTCTGTGACCTCTGTGTGACCTCTGTGAGACCTCTGTGACCAGTGTGACCTCTGTGTGACCTCTGTGAGAACTCTATGACCTCTGTGAGATCTCTGTGACCTCTGTGAGATCTCGGTGACCAATGTGACCTCTGTGAGACCTCTATGAGACGTCTATGACCTCTGTGACCTCTGTGTGACATCTGTGAGACCTCTGTGACCACTGTGACCTCTGTGAGACGTCTATGACCTCTGTGACCTCTGTGTGACCTCTGTGAGACGTCTATGACCTCTGTGAGATCTCTGTGACCTCTGTGAGATCTCTGTGACCACTGTGACCGCTGTGTGACCTCTGTGAGACGTCTATGACCTCTGTGAGATATCTATGACCTCTGTGACCTCTGTGAGGCCTCTGTGAGACCTCTGTGACCTCTGTGAGATCTCGGTGACCACTGTGACCTCTGTGACCTCTGTGTGACCTCTGTGACCTCTGCGTGACCTCTGTGAGACGTCTGTGACCACTGTGACCTCTGTGAGGCCTCTATGACCTCTGTGACCACTGTGACCTCTATGTGACATCTGTGAGACGTCTATGACCTCTGTGACCACTGTGTGACCTCTGTGAGACCTCTGTGACCACTGTGACCTCTGTGAGGCTTCGATGACCTCTGTGAGACGTCTATGACCTCTGTGGGATCTCTATGACCTCTGTGAGATCTCTATGACCTCTGTGAGATCTCTGTGACCTCTGTGAGATCTCGGTGACCACTGTGACCTCTGTGACCTCTGTGTGACCTCTGTGACCACTGTGACCTCTGTGAGACGTTTATGACCTCTGTGACCTCTGTGTGACCTCTGTGAGACCTCTGTGACCAGTGTGACCTCTGTGTGACCTCTGTGAGAACTCTATGACCTCTGTGAGATCTCTGTGACCTCTGTGAGATCTCGGTGACCAATGTGACCTCTGTGAGACCTCTATGAGACGTCTATGACCTCTGTGACCTCTGTGTGACATCTGTGAGACCTCTGTGACCACTGTGACCTCTGTGAGACGTCTATGACCTCTGTGACCTCTGTGTGACCTCTGTGAGACGTCTATGACCTCTGTGAGATCTCTGTGACCTCTGTGAGATCTCTGTGACCACTGTGACCGCTGTGTGACCTCTGTGAGACGTCTATGACCTCTGTGAGATATCTATGACCTCTGTGACCTCTGTGAGGCCTCTGTGAGACCTCTGTGACCTCTGTGAGATCTCGGTGACCACTGTGACCTCTGTGACCTCTGTGTGACCTCTGTGACCTCTGCGTGACCTCTGTGAGACGTCTGTGACCACTGTGACCTCTGTGAGGCCTCTATGACCTCTGTGACCACTGTGACCTCTATGTGACATCTGTGAGACGTCTATGACCTCTGTGACCACTGTGTGACCTCTGTGAGACCTCTGTGACCACTGTGACCTCTGTGAGGCTTCGATGACCTCTGTGAGACCTCTATGACCTCTGTGAACTCTGTGTGACCTCTGTGAGACCTCTGTGACCACTGTGACCTCTGTGAGGCGTCTATGACCTCTGTGAGACCTCTACGACCTCTGCGCCCTCTGTGTGACCTAGGTGAGACCTCTGTCAGACCTCTGTGACCACTGTGACCACTGTGACCTCTGTGAGACGTCTATCACCTCTGTGAGCCCTCTATGCCCACTGTGAGACCTCTATGACCTCTGTGACCTCTGTGAGACTTCTGTGACCTCTGTGACCACTGTGTGACCTCTGTGAGACCTCTGTGACCACTGTGACCTCTGTGAGGCTTCTATGACCTCTGTGAGACCTCTATGACCTCTGTGAACTCTGTGAGGCGTCTATGACCTCTGTGAGACCTCTATGACCTCTGTGACCTCTGTGTGACCTAGGTGAGACCTCTGTGAGACCTCTGTGACGACTGTGACCACTGTGTGACCTCTGTGAGACCTCTGTGACCACTGTGACCTCTGTGTGACCTCTGTGAGACGTGTATGACCTCTGTAACCTCTGTGTGACCTCTGTGAGACCTCTGTGACCACTGCGACCTCTGTGAGATATCTATGACCACTGTGTGACCTCTGTGAGACCTCTGTGACCACTGCGACCTCTGTGAGATATCTATGACCACTGTGACCTCTGTGAGACGTCTATCACCTCTGTGAGCCCTCTATGCCCACTGTGAGACCTCTATGACCTCTGTGACCTCTGTGTGACCTCTGTGAGACGTCTATGACCACTGTGACCTCTGTGACACGTCTATGACCTCTTTGACCTCTGTGTGACCCCTGTGAGACGTGTATGACTTCTGTGACCTCTGTGTGACCTCTGCGAGACCACTGTGACCTCTGTGTGACCTCTGTGAGACGTGTATGACCTCTGTGAGCTCTGTGAGACTTCTGTGACCTCTGTGACATCTGTGTGACCTCTGTGAGACCTCTGTGACCACTGCGACCTCTGTGAGATATCTATGACCACTGTGTGACCTCTGTGGGACCCCTGTGACCACTGTGACCTCTGTGTGACCTCTGTGAGACGTGTATGACCTCTGTGACCTCTGTGTGACCTCTGTGAGACCTCTGTGACCACTGTGTGACCTCTGTGAGACCTCTGTGACCACTGTGACCTCTGTGAGGCTTCTATGACCTCTGTGAGACCTCTATGACCTCTGTGAACTCTGTGAGGCGTCTATGACCTCTGTGAGACCTCTATGACCTCTGTGACCTCTGTGTGACCTAGGTGAGACCTCTGTGAGACCTCTGTGACGACTGTGACCGCTGTGTGACCTCTGTGAGACGTCTATGACCACTGTGACCTCTGTGTGACCTCTGTGAGACGTCTGTGACCACTGTGACCTCTGTGAGACGTCTATGACCTCTGTGAGACGTCTATGACCTCTGTGGGATCTCTATGACCTCTGTGAGATCTCTATGACCTCTGTGAGATCTCTGTGACCTCTGTGAGATCTCGGTGACCACTGTGACCTCTGTGACCTCTGTGTGACCTCTGTGACCACTGTGACCTCTGTGAGACGTTTATGACCTCTGTGACCTCTGTGTGACCTCTGTGAGACCTCTGTGACCAGTGTGACCTCTGTGTGACCTCTGTGAGAACTCTATGACCTCTGTGAGATCTCTGTGACCTCTGTGAGATCTCGGTGACCAATGTGACCTCTGTGAGACCTCTATGAGACGTCTATGACCTCTGTGACCTCTGTGTGACATCTGTGAGACCTCTGTGACCACTGTGACCTCTGTGAGACGTCTATGACCTCTGTGACCTCTGTGTGACCTCTGTGAGACGTCTATGACCTCTGTGAGATCTCTGTGACCTCTGTGAGATCTCTGTGACCACTGTGACCGCTGTGTGACCTCTGTGAGACGTCTATGACCTCTGTGAGATATCTATGACCTCTGTGACCTCTGTGAGGCCTCTGTGAGACCTCTGTGACCTCTGTGAGATCTCGGTGACCACTGTGACCTCTGTGACCTCTGTGTGACCTCTGTGACCTCTGCGTGACCTCTGTGAGACGTCTGTGACCACTGTGACCTCTGTGAGGCCTCTATGACCTCTGTGACCACTGTGACCTCTATGTGACATCTGTGAGACGTCTATGACCTCTGTGACCACTGTGTGACCTCTGTGAGACCTCTGTGACCACTGTGACCTCTGTGAGGCTTCGATGACCTCTGTGAGACGTCTATGACCTCTGTGACCTCTGTGTGACCTCTGTGAGACGTCTATGACCTCTGTGAGATCTCTGTGACCTCTGTGAGATCTCTGTGACCACTGTGACCGCTGTGTGACCTCTGTGAGACGTCTATGACCTCTGTGAGATATCTATGACCTCTGTGACCTCTGTGAGGCCTCTGTGAGACCTCTGTGACCTCTGTGAGATCTCGGTGACCACTGTGACCTCTGTGACCTCTGTGTGACCTCTGTGACCTCTGCGTGACCTCTGTGAGACGTCTGTGACCACTGTGACCTCTGTGAGGCCTCTATGACCTCTGTGACCACTGTGACCTCTATGTGACATCTGTGAGACGTCTATGACCTCTGTGACCACTGTGTGACCTCTGTGAGACCTCTGTGACCACTGTGACCTCTGTGAGGCTTCGATGACCTCTGTGAGACGTCTATGACCTCTGTGGGATCTCTATGACCTCTGTGAGATCTCTATGACCTCTGTGAGATCTCTGTGACCTCTGTGAGATCTCGGTGACCACTGTGACCTCTGTGACCTCTGTGTGACCTCTGTGACCACTGTGACCTCTGTGAGACGTTTATGACCTCTGTGACCTCTGTGTGACCTCTGTGAGACCTCTGTGACCAGTGTGACCTCTGTGTGACCTCTGTGAGAACTCTATGACCTCTGTGAGATCTCTGTGACCTCTGTGAGATCTCGGTGACCAATGTGACCTCTGTGAGACCTCTATGAGACGTCTATGACCTCTGTGACCTCTGTGTGACCTCTGTGAGACCTCTGTGACCACTGTGACCTCTGTGAGATATCTATGACCTCTGTGTGACCTCTGTGGGACCTCTGTGACCACTGTGACCTCTGTGTGACCTCTGTGAGACGTGTATGACCGCTGTGACCTCTGTGTGACCTCTGTGAGACCTCTGTGACCACTGCGACCTCTGTGAGATATCTATGACCACTGTGACCTCTGTGAGACGTCTATCACCTCTGTGAGCCCTCTATGCCCACTGTGAGACCTCTATGACCTCTGTGACCTCTGTGTGACCTCTGTGAGACGTCTATGACCACTTTGACCTCTGTGACACGTCTATGACCTCTTTGACCTCTGTGTGACCCCTGTGAGACGTGTATGACTTCTGTGACCTCTGTGTGACATCTGTGAGACCTCTGTGACCACTGTGACCTCTGTGAGATATCTATGACCTCTGTGAGACGTCTATGACCTCTGTGACCTCTGTGTGACCTCTGTGAGACGTCTATGAACACTGTGACACGTCTATGACCTCTACGTGACCTCTGTGAGACGTCTGTGACCACTGTGACCTCTGTGAGGCCTCTATGACCTCTGTGAGACCTCTATGACCTCTGTGAACTCTGTGTGACCTCTGTGAGACCTCTGTGACCACTGTGACCTCTGTGTGACCTCTGTGACCTCTGTGAGACCTCTGTGACCACTGTGACCTCTGTGTGACATCTGTGAGACCTCTGTGACCACTGTGACCTCTGTGTGACCTCTGTGAGACGTCTATGACCTCTTGTGAGATATCTATGACCTCTGTGACCTCTGTGAGATCTCTGTGACCAGTGTGACCTCTGTGTGACCTCTGTGAGCCGCCTATGACCTCTGTGACCACTGTGTGACCTCTGTGAGACCTCTGTGACCACTGTGACCTGTGTGAAACGTCTATGACCTCTGTGAGACCTCTATGACCTCTGTGACCTCTGTGTGACCTCTGTGAGACCTCTGTGACCACTGTGACCTCTGTGAGACGTCTATGACCTCTGTGACCTCTGTGTGACATCTGTGAGACCTCTGTGACCACTGTGACCTCTGTGAGACGTCTATGACCTCTGTGAGATCTCTATGACCTCTGTGCGATCTCTATGACCTCTGTGAGACGTCTCTGACCTCTGTGACCTCTGTGTGACATCTGTGAGACCTCTGTGACCACTGTGACCTCTGTGAGACGTCTATGACCTCTGTGAGATCTCTATGACCTCTGTGAGATCTCTATGACCTCTGTGAGATCTCTGTGACCACTGTGACCTCTGTGTGACCTTTGTAAGACGTCTATGACCACTGTGACCTCTGTGACACGTCTATGACCTCTGTGACCTCTGTGTGACCTCTGTGAGACGTCTATGACCTCTGTGAGATATCTATGACCTCTGTGACCACTGTGAGGCCTCTGTGAGACCTCTGTGACCTCTGTGAGATCTCGGTGACCACTGTGACCTCTGTGACCTCTGTGTGACCTCTGTGACCACTGTGACCTCTGTGAGACGTTTATGACCTCTGTGACCTCTGTGTGACCTCTGTGAGACCTCTGTGACCAGTGTGACCTCTGTGTGACCTCTGTGAGAACTCTATGACCTCTGTGACCTCTGTGTGACATCTGTGAGACCTCTGTGACCACTGTGACCTCTGTGAGACGTCTATGACCTCTGTGACCTCTGTGTGACCTCTGTGAGACGTCTATGACCTCTGTGAGATCTCTGTGACCTCTGTGAGATCTCTGTGACCACTGTGACCGCTGTGTGACCTCTGTGAGACGTCTATGACCACTGTGACCTCTGTGTGACCTCTGTGAGACGTCTGTGACCACTGTGACCTCTGTGAGACGTCTATGACCTCTGTGAGATCTCTATGACCTCTGTGAGATCTCTGTGACCACTGTGACATCTGTGAGACGTCTATGACCTCTGTGAGATCTCTATGACCTATGTGAGATCTCTATGACCTCTGTGAGATCTCTGTGACCACTGTGACCTCTGTGTGACATCTGTGAGACCTCTGTGACCACTGTGACCTCTGTGTGACCTCTGTGAGACGTCTATGACCTCTTGTGAGATATCTATGACCTCTGTGACCTCTGTGAGATCTCTATGACCTCTGTGTGATCTCTGTGACCTCTGTGAGATCTCGGTGACCACTGTGACCTCTGTGAGACCTCTATGAGACGTCTATGACCTCTATGACCTCTGTGAGATCTCTATGACCTCTGTGAACTCTGTGTGACCTCTGTGAGACCTCTGTGACCACTGTGACCTCTGTGTGACCTCTGTGACCTCTGTGAGACCTCTGTGACCACTGTGACCTCTATGTGACATCTGTGAGACGTCTATGACCTCTGTGACCACTGTGTGACCTCTGTGAGACCTCTGTGACCACTGTGACCTCTGTGAGGCGTCTATGACCTCTGTGAGACCTCTATGACCTCTGTGACCTCTGTGTGACCTAGGTGAGACCTCTGTGACCACTGTGACCTCTGTGTGACCTCTGTGAGACCTCTATGACCTCTGTGAACTCTGTGTGACCTCTGTGAGACCTCTGTGACCACTGTGACCTCTGTGTGACCTCTGTGACCTCTGTGTGACCTCTGTGACCACTGTGACCTCTATGTGACATCTGTGAGACGTCTATGACCTCTGTGACCACTGTGTGACCTCTGTGAGACCTCTGTGACCACTGTGACCTCTGTGAGGCGTCTATGACCTCTGTGAGACCTCTATGACCTCTGTGACCTCTGTGTGACCTAGGTGAGACCTCTGTGACCACTGTGACCTCTGTGTGACCTCTGTGAGACGTGTATGACCTCTGTGACCTCTGTGTGACCTCTGTGAGTATCTATGACCTCTGTGACCTCTGTGAGACCTCTGTGACCAGTGTGACCTCTGTGTGACCTCTGTGAGACGTGTATGACTTCTGTGACCTCTGTGTGACCTCTGCGAGACCTCTATGACCACTGTGACCTCTGTGAGACGTCTATGACCTCTGTGACCTCTGTGTGACCTCTGTGAGACTTCTGTGACCACTGTGACCTCTGTGAGATATCTATGACCTCTGTGAGACGTCTATGACCTCTGTGACCTCTGTGTGACCTCTGTGAGACCTCTGTGACCACTGTGACCTCTGTGAGATATCTATGACCTCTGTGAGATCTCTGTGACCACTGTGACCTCTGTGTGACCCCTGTGAGACCACTGTGACCTCTGCGTGACCTCTGTGAGACGTCTGTGACCACTGTGACCTCTGTGAGGCCTCTATGACCTCTGTGACCACTGTGACCTCTATGTGACATCTGTGAGACGTCTATGACCTCTGTGACCACTGTGTGACCTCTGTGAGACCTCTGTGACCACTGTGACCTCTGTGAGGCTTCTATGACCTCTGTGAGACCTCTATGACCTCTGTGAACTCTGTGAGGCGTCTATGACCTCTGTGAGACCTCTATGACCTCTGTGACCTCTGTGTGACCTAGGTGAGACCTCTGTGAGACCTCTGTGACGACTGTGACCACTGTGTGACCTCTGTGAGACCTCTGTGACCACTGTGACCTCTGTGTGACCTCTGTGAGACGTGTATGACCTCTGTAACCTCTGTGTGGCCTCTGTGAGACCTCTGTGACCACTGCGACCTCTGTGAGATATCTATGACCACTGTGTGACCTCTGTGGGACCTCTGTGACCACTGTGACCTCTGTGTGACCTCTGTGAGACGTGTATGACCTCTGTGACCTCTGTGTGACCTCTGTGAGACCTCTGTGACCACTGCGACCTCTGTGAGATATCTATGACCACTGTGACCTCTGTGAGACGTCTATCACCTCTGTGAGCCCTCTATGCCCACTGTGAGACCTCTATGACCTCTGTGACCTCTGTGTGACCTCTGTGAGACGTCTATGACCACTGTGAACTCTGTGACACGTCTATGACCTCTTTGACCTCTGTGTGACCCCTGTGAGACGTGTATGACTTCTGTGACCTCTGTGTGACCTCTGTGAGACGTCTATGACCACTGTGACCTCTGTGTGACCTCTGTGAGACGTCTGTGACCACTGTGACCTCTGTGAGACGTCTATGACCTCTGTGAGATCTCTATGACCTCTGTGAGATCTCTGTGACCACTGTGACATCTGTGAGACGTCTATGACCTCTGTGAGATCTCTATGACCTATGTGAGATCTCTATGACCTCTGTGAGATCTCTGTGACCACTGTGACCTCTGTGTGACATCTGTGAGACCTCTGTGACCACTGTGACCTCTGTGTGACCTCTGTGAGACGTCTATGACCTCTTGTGAGATATCTATGACCTCTGTGACCTCTGTGAGATCTCTATGACCTCTGTGTGATCTCTGTGACCTCTGTGAGATCTCGGTGACCACTGTGACCTCTGTGAGACCTCTATGAGACGTCTATGACCTCTATGACCTCTGTGAGATCTCTATGACCTCTGTGAACTCTGTGTGACCTCTGTGAGACCTCTGTGACCACTGTCACCTCTGTGTGACCTCTGTGACCTCTGTGAGACCTCTGTGACCACTGTGACCTCTATGTGACATCTGTGAGACGTCTATGACCTCTGTGACCACTGTGTGACCTCTGTGAGACCTCTGTGACCACTGTGACCTCTGTGAGGCGTCTATGACCTCTGTGAGACCTCTATGACCTCTGTGACCTCTGTGTGACCTAGGTGAGACCTCTGTGACCACTGTGACCTCTGTGTGACCTCTGTGAGACCTCTATGACCTCTGTGAACTCTGTGTGACCCCTGTGAGACCTCTGTGACCACTGTGACCTCTGTGACCTCTGTGAGACCTCTGTGACCACTGTGACCTCTATGTGACATCTGTGAGACGTCTATGACCTCTGTGACCACTGTGTGACCTCTGTGAGACCTCTGTGACCACTGTGACCTCTGTGAGGCGTCTATGACCTCTGTGAGACCTCTATGACCTCTGTGACCTCTGTGTGACCTAGGTGAGACCTCTGTGACCACTGTGACCTCTGTGTGACCTCTGTGAGACGTGTATGACCTCTGTGACCTCTGTGTGACCTCTGTGAGTATCTATGACCTCTGTGACCTCTGTGAGACCTCTGTGACCAGTGTGACCTCTGTGTGACCTCTGTGAGACGTGTATGACTTCTGTGACCTCTGTGTGACCTCTGCGAGACCTCTATGACCACTGTGACCTCTGTGAGACGTCTATGACCTCTGTGACCTCTGTGTGACCTCTGTGAGACTTCTGTGACCACTGTGACCTCTGTGAGATATCTATGACCTCTGTGAGACGTCTATGACCTCTGTGACCTCTGTGTGACCTCTGTGAGACCTCTGTGACCACTGTGACCTCTGTGAGATATCTATGACCTCTGTGAGATCTCTGTGACCACTGTGACCTCTGTGTGACCCCTGTGAGACCACTGTGACCTCTGCGTGACCTCTGTGAGACGTCTGTGACCACTGTGACCTCTGTGAGGCCTCTATGACCTCTGTGACCACTGTGACCTCTATGTGACATCTGTGAGACGTCTATGACCTCTGTGACCACTGTGTGACCTCTGTGAGACCTCTGTGACCACTGTGACCTCTGTGAGGCTTCTATGACCTCTGTGAGACCTCTATGACCTCTGTGAACTCTGTGAGGCGTCTATGACCACTGTGAGACCTCTATGACCTCTGTGACCTCTGTGTGACCTAGGTGAGACCTCTGTGAGACCTCTGTGACGACTGTGACCACTGTGTGACCTCTGTGAGACCTCTGTGACCACTGTGACCTCTGTGTGACCTCTGTGAGACGTGTATGACCTCTGTGACCTCTGTGTGACCTCTGTGAGACCTCTGTGACCACTGCGACCTCTGTGAGATATCTATGACCACTGTGTGACCTCTGTGGGACCTCTGTGACCACTGTGACCTCTGTGTGACCTCTGTGAGACGTGTATGACCTCTGTGACCTCTGTGTGACCTCTGTGAGACCTCTGTGACCACTGCGACCTCTGTGAGATATCTATGACCACTGTGACCTCTGTGAGACGTCTATCACCTCTGTGAGCCCTCTATGCCCACTGTGAGACCTCTATGACCTCTGTGACCTCTGTGTGACCTCTGTGAGACGTCTATGACCACTGTGACCTCTGTGACACGTCTATGACCTCTTTGACCTCTGTGTGACCCCTGTGAGACGTGTATGACTTCTGTGACCTCTGTGTGACATCTGTGAGACCTCTGTGACCACTGTGACCTCTGTGAGATATCTATGACCTCTGTGACACGTCTATGACCTCTGCGTGACCTCTGTGAGACGTCTGTGACCACTGTGACCTCTGTGAGGCCTCTATGACCTCTGTGAGACCTCTATGACCTCTGTGAACTCTGTGTGACCTCTGTGAGACCTCTGTGACCACTGTGACCTCTGTGTGACCTCTGTGACCTCTGTGAGACCTCTGTGACCACTGTGACCTCTATGTGACATCTGTGAGACGTCTATGACCTCTGTGACCACTGTGTGACCTCTGTGAGACCTCTGTGACCACTGTGACCTCTGTGAGGCGTCTATGACCTCTGTGAGACCTCTATGACCTCTGTGACCTCTGTGTGACCTAGGTGAGACCTCTGTGACCACTGTGACCTCTGTGTGACCTCTGTGAGACCTCTATGACCTCTGTGAACTCTGTGTGACCTCTGTGAGACCTCTGTGACCACTGTGACCTCTGTGTGACCTCTGTGACCTCTGTGAGACCTCTGTGACCACTGTGACCTCTATGTGACATCTGTGAGACGTCTATGACCTCTGTGACCACTGTGTGACCTCTGTGAGACCTCTGTGACCACTGTGACCTCTGTGAGGCGTCTATGACCTCTGTGAGACCTCTATGACCTCTGTGACCTCTGTGTGACCTAGGTGAGACCTCTGTGACCACTGTGACCTCTGTGTGACCTCTGTGAGACGTGTATGACCTCTGTGACCTCTGTGTGACCTCTGTGAGTATCTATGACCTCTGTGACCTCTGTGAGACCTCTGTGACCAGTGTGACCTCTGTGTGACCTCTGTGAGACGTGTATGACTTCTGTGACCTCTGTGTGACCTCTGCGAGACCTCTATGACCACTGTGACCTCTGTGAGATATCTATGACCTCTGTGAGACGTCTATGACCTCTGTGACCTCTGTGTGACCTCTGTGAGACCTCTGTGACCACTGTGACCTCTGTGTGACCTCTGTGAGACGTGTATGACCTCTGTGACCTCTGTGTGACCTCTGTGAGTATCTATGACCTCTGTGACCTCTGTGAGACCTCTGTGACCAGTGTGACCTCTGTGTGACCTCTGTGAGACTTCTGTGACCACTGTGACCTCTGTGAGATATCTATGACCTCTGTGAGACGTCTATGACCTCTGTGACCTCTGTGTGACCTCTGTGAGACCTCTGTGACCACTGTGACCTCTGTGAGATATCTATGACCTCTGTGAGATCTCTGTGACCACTGTGACCTCTGTGTGACCCCTGTGAGACCACTGTGACCTCTGCGTGACCTCTGTGAGACGTCTGTGACCACTGTGACCTCTGTGAGGCCTCTATGACCTCTGTGACCACTGTGACCTCTATGTGACATCTGTGAGACGTCTATGACCTCTGTGACCACTGTGTGACCTCTGTGAGACCTCTGTGACCACTGTGACCTCTGTGAGGCGTCTATGACCTCTGTGAGACCTCTATGACCTCTGTGACCTCTGTGTGACCTAGGTGAGACCTCTGTGACCACTGTGACCTCTGTGTGACCTCTGTGAGACGTGTATGACCTCTGTGACCTCTGTGTGACCTCTGTGAGTATCTATGACCTCTGTGACCTCTGTGAGACCTCTGTGACCAGTGTGACCTCTGTGTGACCTCTGTGAGACGTGTATGACTTCTGTGACCTCTGTGTGACCTCTGCGAGACCTCTATGACCACTGTGACCTCTGTGAGACGTCTATGACCTCTGTGACCTCTGTGTGACCTCTGTGAGACTTCTGTGACCACTGTGACCTCTGTGAGATATCTATGACCTCTGTGAGACGTCTATGACCTCTGTGACCTCTGTGTGACCTCTGTGAGACCTCTGTGAGTATCTATGACCTCTGTGACCTCTGTGAGACCTCTGTGACCAGTGTGACCTCTGTGTGACCTCTGTGAGACGTCTATGACCTCTGTGACCTCTGTGTGACCTCTGTGAGACTTCTGTGACCACTGTGACCTCTGTGAGATATCTATGACCTCTGTGAGACGTGTATGACCTCTGTGACCTCTGTGTGACCTCTGTGAGACCTCTGTGACCACTGCGACCTCTGTGAGATATCTATGACCACTGTGTGACCTCTGTGGGACCTCTGTGACCACTGTGACCTCTGTGTGACCTCTGTGAGACGTGTATGACCTCTGTGACCTCTGTGTGACCTCTGTGAGACCTCTGTGACCACTGCGACCTCTGTGAGATATCTATGACCACTGTGACCTCTGTGAGACGTCTATCACCTCTGTGAGCCCTCTATGCCCACTGTGAGACCTCTATGACCTCTGTGACCTCTGTGTGACCTCTGTGAGACGTCTATGACCACTGTGACCTCTGTGACACGTCTATGACCTCTTTGACCTCTGTGTGACCCCTGTGAGACGTGTATGACTTCTGTGACCTCTGTGTGACCTCTGCGAGACCACTGTGACCTCTGTGTGACCTCTGTGAGACGTGTATGACCTCTGTGACCTCTGTGTGACCTCTGTGAGACCTCTGTGACCACTGCGACCTCTGTGAGATATCTATGACCACTGTGTGACCTCTGTGGGACCTCTGTGACCACTGTGACCTCTGTGTGACCTCTGTGAGACGTGTATGACCTCTGTGACCTCTGTGTGACCTCTGTGAGACCTCTGTGACCACTGCGACCTCTGTGAGATATCTATGACCACTGTGACCTCTGTGAGACGTCTATCACCTCTGTGAGCCCTCTATGCCCACTGTGAGACCTCTATGACCTCTGTGACCTCTGTGTGACCTCTGTGAGACGTCTATGACCACTGTGACCTCTGTGACACGTCTATGACCTCTTTGACCTCTGTGTGACCCCTGTGAGACGTGTATGACTTCTGTGACCTCTGTGTGACATCTGTGAGACCTCTGTGACCACTGTGACCTCTGTGAGATATCTATGACCTCTGTGACACGTCTATGACCTCTGCGTGACCTCTGTGAGACGTCTGTGACCACTGTGACCTCTGTGAGGCCTCTATGACCTCTGTGAGACCTCTATGACCTCTGTGAACTCTGTGTGACCTCTGTGAGACCTCTGTGACCACTGTGACCTCTGTGTGACCTCTGTGACCTCTGTGAGACCTCTGTGACCACTGTGACCTCTATGTGACATCTGTGAGACGTCTATGACCTCTGTGACCACTGTGTGACCTCTGTGAGACCTCTGTGACCACTGTGACCTCTGTGAGGCGTCTATGACCTCTGTGAGACCTCTATGACCTCTGTGACCTCTGTGTGACCTAGGTGAGACCTCTGTGACCACTGTGACCTCTGTGTGACCTCTGTGAGACGTGTATGACCTCTGTGACCTCTGTGTGACCTCTGTGAGTATCTATGACCTCTGTGACCTCTGTGAGACCTCTGTGACCTGTGTGACCTCTGTGTGACCTCTGTGAGACGTGTATGACTTCTGTGACCTCTGTGTGACCTCTGCGAGACCTCTATGACCACTGTGACCTCTGTGAGACGTCTATGACCTCTGTGACCTCTGTGTGACCTCTGTGAGACTTCTGTGACCACTGTGACCTCTGTGAGATATCTATGACCTCTGTGAGACCTCTATGACCTCTGTGACCTCTGTGTGACCTCTGTGAGACGTCTATGACCACTGTGACCTCTGTGACACGTCTATGACCTCTTTGACCTCTGTGTGACCCCTGTGAGACGTGTATGACTTCTGTGACCTCTGTGTGACCTCTGCGAGACCACTGTGACCTCTGTGTGACCTCTGTGAGACGTGTATGACCTCTGTGACCTCTGTGAGACTTCTGTGACCTCTGTGACATCTGTGTGACCTCTGTGAGACCTCTGTGACCACTGTGACCTTTGTGAGATATCTATGACCTCTGTGTGACCTCTGTGGGACCTCTGTGACCACTGTGACCTCTGTGTGACCTCTGTGAGACGTGTATGACCTCTGTGACCTCTGTGTGACCTCTGTGAGACCTCTGTGACCACTGCGACCTCTGTGAGATATCTATGACCACTGTGACCTCTGTGAGACGTCTATCACCTCTGTGAGCCCTCTATGCCCACTGTGAGACCTCTATGACCTCTGTGACCTCTGTGTGACCTCTGTGAGACGTCTATGACCTCTGTGACCTCTGTGACACGTCTATGACCTCTTTGACCTCTGTGTGACCCCTGTGAGACGTGTATGACTTCTGTGACCTCTGTGTGACATCTGTGAGACCTCTGTGACCACTGTGACCTCTGTGAGATATCTATGACCTCTGTGAGACGTCTATGACCTCTGTGACCTCTGTGTGACCTCTGTGAGACGTCTATGAACACTGTGACACGTCTATGACCTCTGCGTGACCTCTGTGAGACGTCTGTGACCACTGTGACCTCTGTGAGGCCTCTATGACCTCTGTGAGACCTCTATGACCTCTGTGAACTCTGTGTGACCTCTGTGAGACCTCTGTGACCACTGTGACCTCTGTGTGACCTCTGTGACCTCTGTGAGACCTCTGTGACCACTGTGACCTCTATGTGACATCTGTGAGACGTCTATGACCTCTGTGAACACTGTGTGACCTCTGTGAGACCTCTGTGACCACTGTGACCTCTGTGAGGCGTCTATGACCTCTGTGAGACCTCTATGACCTCTGTGACCTCTGTGTGACCTAGGTGAGACCTCTGTGACCACTGTGACCTCTGTGTGACCTCTGTGAGACGTGTATGACCTCTGTGACCTCTGTGTGACCTCTGTGAGTATCTATGACCTCTGTGACCTCTGTGTGACCTCTGTGAGTATCTATGACCTCTGTGACCTCTGTGAGACCTCTGTGACCAGTGTGACCTCTGTGTGACCTCTGTGAGACGTGTATGACTTCTGTGACCTCTGTGAGACTTCTGTGACCACTGTGACCTCTGTGAGATATCTATGACCTCTGTGAGACGTCTATGACCTCTGTGACCTCTGTGTGACCTCTGTGAGACCTCTGTAACCACTGTGACCTCTGTGAGATATCTATGACCTCTGTGACCTCTGTGAGGCCTCTATGACCTCTGTGACCACTGTGACCTCTATGTGACATCTGTGAGACGTCTATGACCTCTGTGACCACTGTGTGACCTCTGTGAGACCTCTGTGACCACTGTGACCTCTGTGAGGCGTCTATGACCTCTGTGAGACCTCTATGACCTCTGTGACCTCTGTGTGACCTAGGTGAGACCTCTGTGACCACTGTGACCTCTGTGTGACCTCTGTGAGACGTGTATGACCTCTGTGACCTCTGTGTGACCTCTGTGAGTATCTATGACCTCTGTGACCTCTGTGAGACCTCTGTGACCAGTGTGACCTCTGTGTGACCTCTGTGAGACGTGTATGACTTCTGTGACCTCTGTGTGACCTCTGCGAGACCTCTATGACCACTGTGACCTCTGTGAGACGTCTATGACCTCTGTGACCTCTGTGTGACCTCTGTGAGACTTCTGTGACCACTGTGACCTCTGTGAGATATCTATGACCTCTGTGAGACGTCTATGACCTCTGTGACCTCTGTGTGACCTCTGTGAGACCTCTGTGACCACTGTGACCTCTGTGAGATATCTATGACCTCTGTGAGATCTCTGTGACCACTGTGACCTCTGTGTGACCCCTGTGAGACCACTGTGACCTCTGCGTGACCTCTGTGAGACGTCTGTGACCACTGTGACCTCTGTGAGGCCTCTATGACCTCTGTGACCACTGTGACCTCTATGTGACATCTGTGAGACGTCTATGACCTCTGTGACCACTGTGTGACCTCTGTGAGACCTCTGTGACCACTGTGACCTCTGTGAGGCTTCGATGACCTCTGTGAGACCTCTATGACCTCTGTGAACTCTGTGTGACCTCTGTGAGACCTCTGTGACCACTGTGACCTCTGTGAGGCGTCTATGACCTCTGTGAGACCTCTACGACCTGTGGCGCCCTCTGTGTGACCTAGGTGAGACCTCTGTCAGACCTCTGTGACCACTGTGACCACTGTGACCTCTGTGAGACGTCTATCACCTCTGTGAGCCCTCTATGCCCACTGTGAGACCTCTATGACCTCTGTGACCTCTGTGTGACCTCTGTGAGACGTCTATGACCACTGTGACCTCTGTGACACGTCTATGACCTCTTTGACCTCTGTGTGACCCCTGTGAGACGTGTATGACTTCTGTGACCTCTGTGTGACCTCTGCGAGACCACTGCGACCTCTGTGTGACCTCTGTGAGACGTGTATGACCTCTGTGACCTCTGTGAGACTTCTGTGACCTCTGTGACATCTGTGTGACCTCTGTGAGACCTCTGTGACCACTGTGACCTCTGTGAGATATCTATGACTTCTGTGTGACCTCTGTGGGACCTCTGTGACCACTGTGACCTCTGTGTGACCTCTGTGAGACGTGTATGACCTCTGTGACCTCTGTGTGACCTCTGTGAGACCTCTGTGACCACTGCGACCTCTGTGAGATATCTATGACCACTGTGACCTCTGTGAGACGTCTATCACCTCTGTGAGCCCTCTATGCCCACTGTGAGACCTCTATGACCTCTGTGACCTCTGTGTGACCTCTGTGAGACGTCTATGACCACTGTGACCTCTGTGGGACCTCTGTGACCACTGTGACCTCTGTGTGACCTCTGTGAGACGTGTATGACCTCTGTGACCTCTGCGTGACCTCTGTGAGACCTCTGTGACCACTGCGACCTCTGTGAGATATCTATGACCACTGTGACCTCTGTGAGACGTCTATCACCTCTGTGAGCCCTCTATGCCCACTGTGAGACCTCTATGACCTCTGTGACCTCTGTGTGACCTCTGTGAGACGTCTATGACCACTGTGACCTCTGTGACACGTCTATGACCTCTTTGACCTCTGTGTGACCCCTGTGAGACGTGTATGACTTCTGTGACCTCTGTGTGACATCTGTGAGACCTCTGTGACCACTGTGACCTCTGTGAGATATCTATGACCTCTGTGAGACGTCTATGACCTCTGTGACCTCTGTGTGACCTCTGTGAGACGTCTATGAACACTGTGACACGTCTATGACCTCTGCGTGACCTCTGTGAGACGTCTGTGACCACTGTGACCTCTGTGAGGCCTCTATGACCTCTGTGAGACCTCTATGACCTCTGTGAACTCTGTGTGACCTCTGTGAGACCTCTGTGACCACTGTGACCTCTGTGTGACCTCTGTGACCTCTGTGAGACCTCTGTGACCACTGTGACCTCTATGTGACATCTGTGAGACGTCTATGACCTCTGTGAACACTGTGTGACCTCTGTGAGACCTCTGTGACCACTGTGACCTCTGTGAGGCGTCTATGACCTCTGTGAGACCTCTATGACCTCTGTGACCTCTGTGTGACCTAGGTGAGACCTCTGTGACCACTGTGACCTCTGTGTGACCTCTGTGAGACGTGTATGACCTCTGTGACCTCTGTGTGACCTCTGTGAGTATCTATGACCTCTGTGACCTCTGTGTGACCTCTGTGAGTATCTATGACCTCTGTGACCTCTGTTAGACCTCTGTGACCAGTGTGACCTCTGTGTGACCTCTGTGAGACGTGTATGACTTCTGTGACCTCTGTGAGACTTCTGTGACCACTGTGACCTCTGTGAGATATCTATGACCTCTGTGAGACGTCTATGACCTCTGTGACCTCTGTGTGACCTCTGTGAGACCTCTGTGACCACTGTGACCTCTGTGAGGCCTCTATGACCTCTGTGACCACTGTGACCTCTATGTGACATCTGTGAGACGTCTATGACCTCTGTGACCACTGTGTGACCTCTGTGAGACCTCTGTGACCACTGTGACCTCTGTGAGGCGTCTATGACCTCTGTGAGACCTCTATGACCTCTGTGACCTCTGTGTGACCTAGGTGAGACCTCTGTGACCACTGTGACCTCTGTGTGACCTCTGTGAGACGTGTATGACCTCTGTGACCTCTGTGTGACCTCTGTGAGTATCTATGACCTCTGTGACCTCTGTGAGACCTCTGTGACCAGTGTGACCTCTGTGTGACCTCTGTGAGACGTGTATGACTTCTGTGACCTCTGTGTGACCTCTGCGAGACCTCTATGACCACTGTGACCTCTGTGAGACGTCTATGACCTCTGTGACCTCTGTGTGACCTCTGTGAGACTTCTGTGACCACTGTGACCTCTGTGAGATATCTATGACCTCTGTGAGACGTCTATGACCTCTGTGACCTCTGTGTGACCTCTGTGAGACCTCTGTGACCACTGTGACCTCTGTGAGATATCTATGACCTCTGTGAGATCTCTGTGACCACTGTGACCTCTGTGTGACCCCTGTGAGACCACTGTGACCTCTGCGTGACCTCTGTGAGACGTCTGTGACCACTGTGACCTCTGTGAGGCCTCTATGACCTCTGTGACCACTGTGACCTCTATGTGACATCTGTGAGACGTCTATGACCTCTGTGACCACTGTGTGACCTCTGTGAGACCTCTGTGACCACTGTGACCTCTGTGAGGCTTCGATGACCTCTGTGAGACCTCTATGACCTCTGTGAACTCTGTGTGACCTCTGTGAGACCTCTGTGACCACTGTGACCTCTGTGAGGCGTCTATGACCTCTGTGAGACCTCTACGACCTGTGGCGCCCTCTGTGTGACCTAGGTGAGACCTCTGTCAGACCTCTGTGACCACTGTGACCACTGTGACCTCTGTGAGACGTCTATCACCTCTGTGAGCCCTCTATGCCCACTGTGAGACCTCTATGACCTCTGTGACCTCTGTGTGACCTCTGTGAGACGTCTATGACCACTGTGACCTCTGTGACACGTCTATGACCTCTTTGACCTCTGTGTGACCCCTGTGAGACGTGTATGACTTCTGTGACCTCTGTGTGACCTCTGCGAGACCACTGCGACCTCTGTGTGACCTCTGTGAGACGTGTATGACCTCTGTGACCTCTGTGAGACTTCTGTGACCTCTGTGACATCTGTGTGACCTCTGTGAGACCTCTGTGACCACTGTGACCTCTGTGAGATATCTATGACTTCTGTGTGACCTCTGTGGGACCTCTGTGACCACTGTGACCTCTGTGTGACCTCTGTGAGACGTGTATGACCTCTGTGACCTCTGTGTGACCTCTGTGAGACCTCTGTGACCACTGCGACCTCTGTGAGATATCTATGACCACTGTGACCTCTGTGAGACGTCTATCACCTCTGTGAGCCCTCTATGCCCACTGTGAGACCTCTATGACCTCTGTGACCTCTGTGTGACCTCTGTGAGACGTCTATGACCACTGTGACCTCTGTGGGACCTCTGTGACCACTGTGACCTCTGTGTGACCTCTGTGAGACGTGTATGACCTCTGTGACCTCTGCGTGACCTCTGTGAGACCTCTGTGACCACTGCGACCTCTGTGAGATATCTATGACCACTGTGACCTCTGTGAGACGTCTATCACCTCTGTGAGCCCTCTATGCCCACTGTGAGACCTCTATGACCTCTGTGACCTCTGTGTGACCTCTGTGAGACGTCTATGACCACTGTGACCTCTGTGACACGTCTATGACCTCTTTGACCTCTGTGTGACCCCTGTGAGACGTGTATGACTTCTGTGACCTCTGTGTGACATCTGTGAGACCTCTGTGACCACTGTGACCTCTGTGAGATATCTATGACCTCTGTGAGACGTCTATGACCTCTGTGACCTCTGTGTGACCTCTGTGAGACGTCTATGAACACTGTGACACGTCTATGACCTCTGCGTGACCTCTGTGAGACGTCTGTGACCACTGTGACCTCTGTGAGGCCTCTATGACCTCTGTGAGACCTCTATGACCTCTGTGAACTCTGTGTGACCTCTGTGAGACCTCTGTGACCACTGTGACCTCTGTGTGACCTCTGTGACCTCTGTGAGACCTCTGTGACCACTGTGACCTCTATGTGACATCTGTGAGACGTCTATGACCTCTGTGAACACTGTGTGACCTCTGTGAGACCTCTGTGACCACTGTGACCTCTGTGAGGCGTCTATGACCTCTGTGAGACCTCTATGACCTCTGTGACCTCTGTGTGACCTAGGTGAGACCTCTGTGACCACTGTGACCTCTGTGTGACCTCTGTGAGACGTGTATGACCTCTGTGACCTCTGTGTGACCTCTGTGAGTATCTATGACCTCTGTGACCTCTGTGTGACCTCTGTGAGTATCTATGACCTCTGTGACCTCTGTTAGACCTCTGTGACCAGTGTGACCTCTGTGTGACCTCTGTGAGACGTGTATGACTTCTGTGACCTCTGTGAGACTTCTGTGACCACTGTGACCTCTGTGAGATATCTATGACCTCTGTGAGACGTCTATGACCTCTGTGACCTCTGTGTGACCTCTGTGAGACCTCTGTGACCACTGTGACCTCTGTGAGATATCTATGACCTCTGTGAGATCTCTGTGACCACTGTGACCTCTGTGTGACCCCTGTGAGACCACTGTGACCTCTGCGTGACCTCTGTGAGACGTCTGTGACCACTGTGACCTCTGTGAGGCCTCTATGACCTCTGTGACCACTGTGACCTCTATGTGACATCTGTGAGACGTCTATGACCTCTGTGACCACTGTGTGACCTCTGTGAGACCTCTGTGACCACTGTGACCTCTGTGAGGCCTCTATGACCTCTGTGAGACCTCTATGACCTCTGTGAACTCTGTGTGACCTCTGTGAGACCTCTGTGACCACTGTGACCTCTGTGTGACCTCTGTGACCTCTGTGAGACCTCTGTGACCACTGTGACCTCTATGTGACATCTGTGAGACGTCTATGACCTCTGTGAACACTGTGTGACCTCTGTGAGACCTCTGTGACCACTGTGACCTCTGTGAGGCGTCTATGACCTCTGTGAGACCTCTATGACCTCTGTGACCTCTGTGTGACCTAGGTGAGACCTCTGTGACCACTGTGACCTCTGTGTGACCTCTGTGAGACGTGTATGACCTCTGTGACCTCTGTGTGACCTCTGTGAGTATCTATGACCTCTGTGACCTCTGTGTGACCTCTGTGAGTATCTATGACCTCTGTGACCTCTGTGAGACCTCTGTGACCAGTGTGACCTCTGTGTGACCTCTGTGAGACGTGTATGACTTCTGTGACCTCTGTGAGACTTCTGTGACCACTGTGACCTCTGTGAGATATCTATGACCTCTGTGAGACGTCTATGACCTCTGTGACCTCTGTGTGACCTCTGTGAGACCTCTGTGACCACTGTGACCTCTGTGAGATATCTATGACCTCTGTGAGATCTCTGTGACCACTGTGACCTCTGTGTGACCCCTGTGAGACCACTGTGACCTCTGCGTGACCTCTGTGAGACGTCTGTGACCACTGTGACCTCTGTGAGGCCTCTATGACCTCTGTGACCACTGTGACCTCTATGTGACATCTGTGAGACGTCTATGACCTCTGTGACCACTGTGTGACCTCTGTGAGACCTCTGTGACCACTGTGACCTCTGTGAGGCGTCTATGACCTCTGTGAGACCTCTATGACCTCTGTGACCTCTGTGTGACCTAGGTGAGACCTCTGTGACCACTGTGACCTCTGTGTGACCTCTGTGAGACGTGTATGACCTCTGTGACCTCTGTGTGACCTCTGTGAGTATCTATGACCTCTGTGACCTCTGTGAGACCTCTGTGACCAGTGTGACCTCTGTGTGACCTCTGTGAGACGTGTATGACTTCTGTGACCTCTGTGTGACCTCTGCGAGACCTCTATGACCACTGTGACCTCTGTGAGACGTCTATGACCTCTGTGACCTCTGTGTGACCTCTGTGAGACTTCTGTGACCACTGTGACCTCTGTGAGATATCTATGACCTCTGTGAGACGTCTATGACCTCTGTGACCTCTGTGTGACCTCTGTGAGACCTCTGTGACCACTGTGACCTCTGTGAGATATCTATGACCTCTGTGAGATCTCTGTGACCACTGTGACCTCTGTGTGACCCCTGTGAGACCACTGTGACCTCTGCGTGACCTCTGTGAGACGTCTGTGACCACTGTGACCTCTGTGAGGCCTCTATGACCTCTGTGACCACTGTGACCTCTATGTGACATCTGTGAGACGTCTATGACCTCTGTGACCACTGTGTGACCTCTGTGAGACCTCTGTGACCACTGTGACCTCTGTGAGGCTTCGATGACCTCTGTGAGACCTCTATGACCTCTGTGAACTCTGTGTGACCTCTGTGAGACCTCTGTGACCACTGTGACCTCTGTGAGGCGTCTATGACCTCTGTGAGACCTCTACGACCTCTGGCGCCCTCTGTGTGACCTAGGTGAGACCTCTGTCAGACCTCTGTGACCACTGTGACCACTGTGACCTCTGTGAGACGTCTATCACCTCTGTGAGCCCTCTATGCCCACTGTGAGACCTCTATGACCTCTGTGACCTCTGTGTGACCTCTGTGAGACGTCTATGACCACTGTGACCTCTGTGAGGCGTCTATGACCTCTGTGAGACCTCTATGACCTCTGTGACCTCTGTGTGACCTAGGTGAGACCTCTGTGACCACTGTGACCTCTGTGTGACCTCTGTGAGACCTCTATGACCTCTGTGAACTCTGTGTGACCTCTGTGAGACCTCTGTGACCACTGTGACCTCTGTGTGACCTCTGTGACCTCTGTGAGACCTCTGTGACCACTGTGACCTCTATGTGACATCTGTGAGACGTCTATGACCTCTGTGACCACTGTGTGACCTCTGTGAGACTTCTGTGACCACTGTGACCTCTGTGAGATATCTATGACCTCTGTGAGACGTCTATGACCTCTGTGACCTCTGTGTGACCTCTGTGAGACCTCTGTGACCACTGTGACCTCTGTGAGATATCTATGACCTCTGTGAGATCTCTGTGACCACTGTGACCTCTGTGTGACCCCTGTGAGACCACTGTG
This sequence comes from Lasioglossum villosulum, assembly GCA_963971365.1. NCBI lineage: Eukaryota > Metazoa > Arthropoda > Insecta > Hymenoptera > Halictidae > Lasioglossum > Lasioglossum villosulum. The sequence goes on along the minus strand of CAXARU010000125.1, from coordinate 136,572 downwards.
ACCTCTGCGTGACCTCTGTGAGACGTCTGTGACCACTGTGACCTCTGTGAGGCCTCTATGACCTCTGTGACCACTGTGACCTCTATGTGACATCTGTGAGACGTCTATGACCTCTGTGACCACTGTGTGACCTCTGTGAGACCTCTGTGACCACTGTGACCTCTGTGAGGCCTCTATGACCTCTGTGAGACCTCTATGACCTCTGTGAACTCTGTGTGACCTCTGTGAGACCTCTGTGACCACTGTGACCTCTGTGTGACCTCTGTGACCTCTGTGAGACCTCTGTGACCACTGTGACCTCTATGTGACATCTGTGAGACGTCTATGACCTCTGTGAACACTGTGTGACCTCTGTGAGACCTCTGTGACCACTGTGACCTCTGTGAGGCGTCTATGACCTCTGTGAGACCTCTATGACCTCTGTGACCTCTGTGTGACCTAGGTGAGACCTCTGTGACCACTGTGACCTCTGTGTGACCTCTGTGAGACGTGTATGACCTCTGTGACCTCTGTGTGACCTCTGTGAGTATCTATGACCTCTGTGACCTCTGTGTGACCTCTGTGAGTATCTATGACCTCTGTGACCTCTGTGAGACCTCTGTGACCAGTGTGACCTCTGTGTGACCTCTGTGAGACGTGTATGACTTCTGTGACCTCTGTGAGACTTCTGTGACCACTGTGACCTCTGTGAGATATCTATGACCTCTGTGAGACGTCTATGACCTCTGTGACCTCTGTGTGACCTCTGTGAGACCTCTGTGACCACTGTGACCTCTGTGAGATATCTATGACCTCTGTGAGATCTCTGTGACCACTGTGACCTCTGTGTGACCCCTGTGAGACCACTGTGACCTCTGCGTGACCTCTGTGAGACGTCTGTGACCACTGTGACCTCTGTGAGGCCTCTATGACCTCTGTGACCACTGTGACCTCTATGTGACATCTGTGAGACGTCTATGACCTCTGTGACCACTGTGTGACCTCTGTGAGACCTCTGTGACCACTGTGACCTCTGTGAGGCGTCTATGACCTCTGTGAGACCTCTATGACCTCTGTGACCTCTGTGTGACCTAGGTGAGACCTCTGTGACCACTGTGACCTCTGTGTGACCTCTGTGAGACGTGTATGACCTCTGTGACCTCTGTGTGACCTCTGTGAGTATCTATGACCTCTGTGACCTCTGTGAGACCTCTGTGACCAGTGTGACCTCTGTGTGACCTCTGTGAGACGTGTATGACTTCTGTGACCTCTGTGTGACCTCTGCGAGACCTCTATGACCACTGTGACCTCTGTGAGACGTCTATGACCTCTGTGACCTCTGTGTGACCTCTGTGAGACTTCTGTGACCACTGTGACCTCTGTGAGATATCTATGACCTCTGTGAGACGTCTATGACCTCTGTGACCTCTGTGTGACCTCTGTGAGACCTCTGTGACCACTGTGACCTCTGTGAGATATCTATGACCTCTGTGAGATCTCTGTGACCACTGTGACCTCTGTGTGACCCCTGTGAGACCACTGTGACCTCTGCGTGACCTCTGTGAGACGTCTGTGACCACTGTGACCTCTGTGAGGCCTCTATGACCTCTGTGACCACTGTGACCTCTATGTGACATCTGTGAGACGTCTATGACCTCTGTGACCACTGTGTGACCTCTGTGAGACCTCTGTGACCACTGTGACCTCTGTGAGGCTTCGATGACCTCTGTGAGACCTCTATGACCTCTGTGAACTCTGTGTGACCTCTGTGAGACCTCTGTGACCACTGTGACCTCTGTGAGGCGTCTATGACCTCTGTGAGACCTCTACGACCTCTGGCGCCCTCTGTGTGACCTAGGTGAGACCTCTGTCAGACCTCTGTGACCACTGTGACCACTGTGACCTCTGTGAGACGTCTATCACCTCTGTGAGCCCTCTATGCCCACTGTGAGACCTCTATGACCTCTGTGACCTCTGTGTGACCTCTGTGAGACGTCTATGACCACTGTGACCTCTGTGAGGCGTCTATGACCTCTGTGAGACCTCTATGACCTCTGTGACCTCTGTGTGACCTAGGTGAGACCTCTGTGACCACTGTGACCTCTGTGTGACCTCTGTGAGACCTCTATGACCTCTGTGAACTCTGTGTGACCTCTGTGAGACCTCTGTGACCACTGTGACCTCTGTGTGACCTCTGTGACCTCTGTGAGACCTCTGTGACCACTGTGACCTCTATGTGACATCTGTGAGACGTCTATGACCTCTGTGACCACTGTGTGACCTCTGTGAGACGTCTATGACCACTGTGACCTCTGTGACACGTCTATGACCTCTTTGACCTCTGTGTGACCCCTGTGAGACGTGTATGACTTCTGTGACCTCTGCGTGACCTCTGTGAGACGTCTGTGACCACTGTGACCTCTGTGAGGCCTCTATGACCTCTGTGAGACCTCTATGACCTCTGTGAACTCTGTGTGACCTCTGTGAGACCTCTGTGACCACTGTGACCTCTGTGTGACCTCTGTGACCTCTGTGAGACCTCTGTGACCACTGTGACCTCTATGTGACATCTGTGAGACGTCTATGACCTCTGTGACCACTGTGTGACCTCTGTGAGACCTCTGTGACCACTGTGACCTCTGTGAGGCATCTATGACCTCTGTGAGACCTCTATGACCTCTGTGACCTCTGTGTGACCTAGGTGAGACCTCTGTGACCACTGTGACCTCTGTGTGACCTCTGTGAGACGTGTATGACCTCTGTGACCTCTGTGTGACCTCTGTGACCTCTGTGAGACCTCTGTGACCAGTGTGACCTCTGTGTGACCTCTGTGAGACGTGTATGACTTCTGTGACCTCTGTGTGACCTCTGTGAGACCTCTGTGACCACTGTGACCTCTGTGAGGCGTCTATGACCTCTGTGAGACCTCTATGACCTCCTTGAACTCTGTGTGACCTCTGTGAGACCTCTGTGACCACTGTGACCTCTGTGAGGCTTCTATGACCTCTGTGAGACCTCTATGACCTCTGTGAACTCTGTGTGACCTCTGTGAGACCTCTGTGACCACTGTGACCTCTGTGTGACCTAGGTGAGACCTCTGTGACCACTGTGACCTCTGTGTGACCTCTGTGAGACGTGTATGACCTCTGTGACCTCTGTGTGACCTCTGTGAGTATCTATGACCTCTGTGACCTCTGTGAGACCTCTGTGACCAGTGTGACCTCTGTGTGACCTCTGTGAGACGTGTATGACTTCTGTGACCTCTGTGTGACCTCTGTGAGACCTCTGTGACCACTGTGACCTCTGTGAGGCGTCTATGACCTCTGTGAGACCTCTATGACCTCCTTGAACTCTGTGTGACCTCTGTGAGACCTCTGTGACCACTGTGACCTCTGTGAGGCTTCTATGACCTCTGTGAGACCTCTATGACCTCTGTGAACTCTGTGTGACCTCTGTGAGACCTCTGTGACCACTGTGACCTGTGTGTGACCTCTGTGACCTCTGTGAGACCTCTGTGACCACTGTGACCTCTATGTGACATCTGTGAGACGTCTATGACCTCTGTGACCACTGTGTGACCTCTGTGAGACCTCTGTGACCACTGTGACCTCTGTGAGGCGTCTATGACCTCTGTGAGACCTCTATGACCTCCTTGAACTCTGTGTGACCTCTGTGAGACCTCTGTGACCACTGTGACCTCTGTGTGACCTCTGTGACCTCTGTGAGACCTCTGTGACCACTGTGACCTCTATGTGACATCTGTGAGACGTCTATGACCTCTGTGAGCACTGTGTGACCTCTGTGAGACCTCTGTGACCACTGTGACCTCTGTGAGGCGTCTATGACCTCTGTGAGACCTCTATGACCTCTGTGACCTCTGTGTGACCTAGGTGAGACCTCTGTGACCACTGTGACCTCTGTGTGACCTCTGTGAGACGTGTATGACCTCTGTGACCTCTGTGTGACCTCTGTGAGTATCTATGACCTCTGTGACCTCTGTGAGACCTCTGTGACCAGTGTGACCTCTGTGTGACCTCTGTGAGACGTGTATGACTTCTGTGACCTCTGTGTGACCTCTGCGAGACCTCTATGACCACTGTGACCTCTGTGAGACGTCTATGACCTCTGTGACCTCTGTGTGACCTCTGTGAGACTTCTGTGACCACTGTGACCTCTGTGAGATATCTATGACCTCTGTGAGACGTCTATGACCTCTGTGACCTCTGTGTGACCTCTGTGAGACCTCTGTGACCACTGTGACCTCTGTGAGATATCTATGACCTCTGTGAGATCTCTGTGACCACTGTGACCTCTGTGTGACCCCTGTGAGACCACTGTGACCTCTGCGTGACCTCTGTGAGACGTCTGTGACCACTGTGACCTCTGTGAGGCCTCTATGACCTCTGTGACCACTGTGACCTCTATGTGACATCTGTGAGACGTCTATGACCTCTGTGACCACTGTGTGACCTCTGTGAGACCTCTGTGACCACTGTGACCTCTGTGAGGCTTCGATGACCTCTGTGAGACCTCTATGACCTCTGTGAACTCTGTGTGACCTCTGTGAGACCTCTGTGACCACTGTGACCTCTGTGAGGCGTCTATGACCTCTGTGAGACCTCTACGACCTCTGGCGCCCTCTGTGTGACCTAGGTGAGACCTCTGTCAGACCTCTGTGACCACTGTGACCACTGTGACCTCTGTGAGACGTCTATCACCTCTGTGAGCCCTCTATGCCCACTGTGAGACCTCTATGACCTCTGTGACCTCTGTGTGACCTCTGTGAGACGTCTATGACCACTGTGACCTCTGTGAGGCGTCTATGACCTCTGTGAGACCTCTATGACCTCTGTGACCTCTGTGTGACCTAGGTGAGACCTCTGTGACCACTGTGACCTCTGTGTGACCTCTGTGAGACCTCTATGACCTCTGTGAACTCTGTGTGACCTCTGTGAGACCTCTGTGACCACTGTGACCTCTGTGTGACCTCTGTGACCTCTGTGAGACCTCTGTGACCACTGTGACCTCTATGTGACATCTGTGAGACGTCTATGACCTCTGTGACCACTGTGTGACCTCTGTGAGACGTCTATGACCACTGTGACCTCTGTGACACGTCTATGACCTCTTTGACCTCTGTGTGACCCCTGTGAGACGTGTATGACTTCTGTGACCTCTGCGTGACCTCTGTGAGACGTCTGTGACCACTGTGACCTCTGTGAGGCCTCTATGACCTCTGTGAGACCTCTATGACCTCTGTGAACTCTGTGTGACCTCTGTGAGACCTCTGTGACCACTGTGACCTCTGTGTGACCTCTGTGACCTCTGTGAGACCTCTGTGACCACTGTGACCTCTATGTGACATCTGTGAGACGTCTATGACCTCTGTGACCACTGTGTGACCTCTGTGAGACCTCTGTGACCACTGTGACCTCTGTGAGGCATCTATGACCTCTGTGAGACCTCTATGACCTCTGTGACCTCTGTGTGACCTAGGTGAGACCTCTGTGACCACTGTGACCTCTGTGTGACCTCTGTGAGACGTGTATGACCTCTGTGACCTCTGTGTGACCTCTGTGACCTCTGTGAGACCTCTGTGACCAGTGTGACCTCTGTGTGACCTCTGTGAGACGTGTATGACTTCTGTGACCTCTGTGTGACCTCTGTGAGACCTCTGTGACCACTGTGACCTCTGTGAGGCGTCTATGACCTCTGTGAGACCTCTATGACCTCCTTGAACTCTGTGTGACCTCTGTGAGACCTCTGTGACCACTGTGACCTCTGTGAGGCTTCTATGACCTCTGTGAGACCTCTATGACCTCTGTGAACTCTGTGTGACCTCTGTGAGACCTCTGTGACCACTGTGACCTCTGTGTGACCTAGGTGAGACCTCTGTGACCACTGTGACCTCTGTGTGACCTCTGTGAGACGTGTATGACCTCTGTGACCTCTGTGTGACCTCTGTGAGTATCTATGACCTCTGTGACCTCTGTGAGACCTCTGTGACCAGTGTGACCTCTGTGTGACCTCTGTGAGACGTGTATGACTTCTGTGACCTCTGTGTGACCTCTGTGAGACCTCTGTGACCACTGTGACCTCTGTGAGGCGTCTATGACCTCTGTGAGACCTCTATGACCTCCTTGAACTCTGTGTGACCTCTGTGAGACCTCTGTGACCACTGTGACCTCTGTGAGGCTTCTATGACCTCTGTGAGACCTCTATGACCTCTGTGAACTCTGTGTGACCTCTGTGAGACCTCTGTGACCACTGTGACCTGTGTGTGACCTCTGTGACCTCTGTGAGACCTCTGTGACCACTGTGACCTCTATGTGACATCTGTGAGACGTCTATGACCTCTGTGACCACTGTGTGACCTCTGTGAGACCTCTGTGACCACTGTGACCTCTGTGAGGCGTCTATGACCTCTGTGAGACCTCTATGACCTCCTTGAACTCTGTGTGACCTCTGTGAGACCTCTGTGACCACTGTGACCTCTGTGTGACCTCTGTGACCTCTGTGAGACCTCTGTGACCACTGTGACCTCTATGTGACATCTGTGAGACGTCTATGACCTCTGTGAGCACTGTGTGACCTCTGTGAGACCTCTGTGACCACTGTGACCTCTGTGAGGCGTCTATGACCTCTGTGAGACCTCTATGACCTCTGTGAACTCTGTGTGACCTCTGTGAGACCTCTGTGACCACTGTGACCTCTGTGTGACCTCTGTGACCTCTGTGAGACCTCTGTGACCACTGTGACCTCTATGTGACATCTGTGAGACGTCTATGACCTCTGTGAGCACTGTGTGACCTCTGTGAGACCCCTGTGACCACTGTGACCTCTGTGAGGCGTCTATGACCTCTGTGAGACCTCTACGACCTCTGCGCCCTCTGTGTGACCTAGGTGAGACCTCTGTCAGACCTCTGTGACCACTGTGACCACTGTGTGACCTCTGTGAGACCTCTGTGACCACTGTGACCTCTGTGTGACCTCTGTGACCACTGTGAGACGTCTATGACCTCTGTGACCTCTGTGTGACCTCTGTGAGACCTCTGTGACCACTGTGACCTCTGCGACACGTCTATGACCTCTGTTATCTCTGTGTGACCACTGTGAGACGTCTATGACCTCTGTGAGGCGTTTATGACCTCTGTGAGACCTCTATGGCCTCCGTGACCTCTGTGTGACCTCTGTGAGACCTCTGTGACCTCTGTGTGACATCTGTGAGACCTCTGTGACCACTGTGACCTCTGTGAGATATCTATGACCTCTGTGAGACGTCTATGACCTCTGTGACCTCTGTGTGACCTCTGTGAGACGTCTATGAACACTGTGACACGTCTATGACCTCTGCGTGACCTCTGTGAGACGTCTGTGACCACTGTGACCTCTGTGAGGCCTCTATGACCTCTGTGACCACTGTGACCTCTATGTGACATCTGTGAGACGTCTATGACCTCTGTGACCACTGTGTGACCTCTGTGAGACCTCTGTGACCACTGTGACCTCTGTGAGGCTTCTATGACCTCTGTGAGACCTCTATGACCTCTGTGAACTCTGTGTGACCTCTGTGAGACCTCTGTGACCACTGTGAACTCTGTGAGGCGTCTATGACCTCTGTGAGACCTCTATGACCTCTGTGACCTCTGTGTGACCTAGGTGAGACCTCTGTGAGACCTCTGTGACGACTGTGACCACTGTGTGACCTCTGTGAGACCTCTGTGACCACTGTGACCTCTGTGTGACCTCTGTGACCACTGTGACCTCTGTGAGGCGTCTATGACCTCTGTGAGACCTCTATGACCTCTGTGACCTCTGTGTGACCTAGGTGAGACCTCTGTGACCACTGTGACCTCTGTGTGACCTCTGTGAGACCTCTATGACCTCTGTGAACTCTGTGTGACATCTGTGAGACGTCTATGACCTCTGTGACCACTGTGTGACCTCTGTGAGACCTCTGTGACCACTGTGACCTCTGTGAGGCGTCTATGACCTCTGTGAGACCTCTATGACCTCTGTGACCTCTGTGTGACCTAGGTGAGACCTCTGTGACCACTGTGACCTCTGTGTGACCTCTGTGAGACGTGTATGACCTCTGTGACCTCTGTGTTACCTCTGTGAGTATCTATGACCTCTGTGACCTCTGTGAGACCTCTGTGACCAGTGTGACCTCTGTGTGACCTCTGTGAGACGTGTATGACTTCTGTGACCTCTGTGTGACCTCTGCGAGACCTCTATGACCACTGTGACCTCTGTGAGACGTCTATGACCTCTGTGACCTCTGTGTGACCTCTGTGAGACTTCTGTGACCACTGTGACCTCTGTGAGATATCTATGACCTCTGTGAGATCTCTGTGACCACTGTGACCTCTGTGTGACCCCTGTGAGACCACTGTGACCTCTGCGTGACCTCTGTGAGACGTCTGTGACCACTGTGACCTCTGTGAGGCCTCTATGACCTCTGTGACCACTGTGACCTCTATGTGACATCTGTGAGACGTCTATGACCTCTGTGACCACTGTGTGACCTCTGTGAGACCTCTGTGACCACTGTGACCTCTGTGAGGCTTCTATGACCTCTGTGAGACCTCTATGACCTCTGTGAACTCTGTGAGGCGTCTATGACCTCTGTGAGACCTCTATGACCTCTGTGACCTCTGTGTGACCTAGGTGAGACCTCTGTGAGACCTCTGTGACGACTGTGACCACTGTGTGACCTCTGTGAGACCTCTGTGACCACTGTGACCTCTGTGTGACCTCTGTGAGACGTGTATGACCTCTGTAACCTCTGTGTGACCTCTGTGAGACCTCTGTGACCACTGCGACCTCTGTGAGATATCTATGACCACTGTGTGACCTCTGTGGGACCTCTGTGACCACTGTGACCTCTGTGTGACCTCTGTGAGACGTGTATGACCTCTGTGACCTCTGTGTGACCTCTGTGAGACCTCTGTGACCACTGCGACCTCTGTGAGATATCTATGACCACTGTGACCTCTGTGAGACGTCTATCACCTCTGTGAGCCCTCTATGCCCACTGTGAGACCTCTATGACCTCTGTGACCTCTGTGTGACCTCTGTGAGACGTCTATGACCACTGTGACCTCTGTGACACGTCTATGACCTCTTTGACCTCTGTGTGACCCCTGTGAGACGTGTATGACTTCTGTGACCTCTGTGTGACCTCTGCGAGACCACTGTGACCTCTGTGTGACCTCTGTGAGACGTGTATGACCTCTGTGACCTCTGTGAGACTTCTGTGACCTCTGTGAGCACTGTGTGACCTCTGTGAGACCTCTGTGACCTCTGTGAGGCGTCTATGACCTCTGTGAGACGTCTATGACCTCTGTGACCACTGTGTGACCTCTGTGAGACCTCTGTGACCACTGTGACCTCTGGGAGGCGTCTATGACCTCTGTGAGACCTCTACGACCTCTGCGCCCTCTGTGTGACCTAGGTGAGACCTCTGTCAGACCTCTGTGACCACTGTGACCACTGTGTGACCTCTGTGAGACCTCTGTGACCACTGTGACCTCTGTGTGTCCTCTGTGACCACTGTGAGACGTCTATGACCTCTGTGACCTCTGTGTGACATCTGTGAGACCTCTGTGACCACTGTGACCTCTGCGACACGTCTATGACCTCTGTTATGTCTGTGTGACCACTGTGAGACGTCTATGACCTCTGTGAGGCGTTTATGACCTCTGTGAGACCTCTATGGCCTCTGTGACCTCTGTGTGACCTCTGTGAGACCTCTGTGACCTCTGTGTGACATCTGTGAGACGTCTGTGACCACTGTGACCCCTGTGAGATATCTATGACCTCTGTGAGACGTCTATGACCTCTGTGAGACCTGTATGACCTCTGTGACCTCTGTGTGACCTAGGTGAGACCTCTGTGACCACTGTGACCTCTGTGTGACCTCTGTGAGACCTCTATGACCTCTGTGAACTCTGTGTGACCTCTGTGAGACCTCTGTGACCACTGTGACCTCTGTGTGACCTCTGTGACCTCTGTGAGACCTCTGTGACCACTGTGACCTCTATGTGACATCTGTGAGACGTCTATGACCTCTGTGACCACTGTGTGACCTCTGTGAGACCTCTGTGACCACTGTGACCTCTGTGAGGCGTCTATGACCTCTGTGAGACCTCTATGACCTCTGTGACCTCTGTGTGACCTAGGTGAGACCTCTGTGACCACTGTGACCTCTGTGTGACCTCTGTGAGACGTGTATGACCTCTGTGACCTCTGTGTGACCTCTGTGAGTATCTATGACCTCTGTGACCTCTGTGAGACCTCTGTGACCAGTGTGACCTCTGTGTGACCTCTGTGAGACGTGTATGACTTCTGTGACCTCTGTGTGACCTCTGCGAGACCTCTATGACCACTGTGACCTCTGTGAGACGTCTATGACCTCTGTGACCTCTGTGTGACCTCTGTGAGACTTCTGTGACCACTGTGACCTCTGTGAGATATCTATGACCTCTGTGAGACGTCTATGACCTCTGTGACCTCTGTGTGACCTCTGTGAGACCTCTGTGACCACTGTGACCTCTGTGAGATATCTATGACCTCTGTGAGATCTCTGTGAGCACTGTGACCTCTGTGTGACCCCTGTGAGACCACTGTGACCTCTGCGTGACCTCTGTGAGACGTCTGTGACCACTGTGACCTCTGTGAGGCCTCTATGACCTCTGTGACCACTGTGACCTCTATGTGACATCTGTGAGACGTCTATGACCTCTGTGACCACTGTGAGGCGTCTATGACCTCTGTGAGACTTCTGTGACCACTGTGACCTCTGTGAGATATCTATGACCTCTGTGAGACGTCTATTACCTCTGTGACCTCTGTGTGACCTCTGTGAGACCTCTGTGACCACTGTGACCTCTGTGAGATATCTATGACCTCTGTGAGGTCTCTGTGACCACTGTGACCTCTGTGTGACCCCTGTGAGACCACTGTGACCTCTGCGTGACCTCTGTGAGACGTCTGTGACCACTGTGACCTCTGTGAGGCCTCTATGACCTCTGTGACCACTGTGACCTCTATGTGACATCTGTGAGACGTCTATGACCTCTGTGACCACTGTGTGACCTCTGTGAGACCTCTGTGACCACTGTGACCTCTGTGAGGCATCTATGACCTCTGTGAGACCTCTATGACCTCTGTGACCTCTGTGTGACCTCTGCGAGACCTCTATGACCACTGTGACCTCTGTGAGACGTCTATGATCTCTGTGACCTCTGTGTGACCTCTGTGAGACTTCTGTGACCACTGTGACCTCTGTGAGATATCTATGACCTCTGTGAGACGTCTATGACCTCTGTGACCTCTGTGTGACCTCTGTGAGACCTCTGTGACCACTGTGACCTCTGTGAGATATCTATGACCTCTGTGAGATCTCTGTGACCACTGTGACCTCTGTGTGACCCCTGTGAGACCACTGTGACCTCTGCGTGACCTCTGTGAGACGTCTGTGACCACTGTGACCTCTGTGAGGCCTCTATGACCTCTGTGACCACTGTGACCTCTATGTGACATCTGTGAGACGTCTATGACCTCTGTGACCAGTGTGTGACCTCTGTGAGACCTCTGTGACCACTGTGACCTCTGTGAGGCTTCTATGACCTCTGTGAGACCTCTATGACCTCTGTGAACTCTGTGTGACCTCTGTGAGACCTCTGTGACCACTGTGACCTGTGTGTGACCTCTGTGACCTCTGTGAGACCTCTGTGACCACTGTGACCTCTATGTGACATCTGTGAGACGTCTATGACCTCTGTGACCACTGTGTGACCTCTGTGAGACCTCTGTGACCACTGTGACCTCTGTGAGGCGTCTATGACCTCTGTGAGACCTCTATGACCTCTGTGAACTCTGTGTGACCTCTGTGAGACCTCTGTGACCACTGTGACCTCTGTGTGACCTCTGTGACCTCTGTGAGACCTCTGTGACCACTGTGACCTCTATGTGACATTTGTGAGACGTCTATGACCTCTGTGAGCACTGTGTGACCTCTGTGAGACCTCTGTGACCACTGTGACCTCTGTGTGAACCCTGTGAGACCACTGTGACCTCTGCGTGACCTCTGTGAGACGTCTGTGACCACTGTGACCTCTGTGAGGCCTCTATGACCTCTGTGACCACTGTGACCTCTATGTGACATCTGTGAGACGTCTATGACCTCTGTGACCACTGTGTGACCTCTGTGAGACCTCTGTGACCACTGTGACCTCTGTGAGGCATCTATGACCTCTGTGAGACCTCTGTGACCACTGTGACCTCTGTGTGACCTCTGTGAGACGTGTATGACCTCTGTGACCTCTGTGTGACCTCTGTGAGTATCTATGACCTCTGTGACCTCTGTGAGACCTCTGTGACCAGTGTGACCTCTGTGTGACCTCTGTGAGACGTGTATGACTTCTGTGACCTCTGTGTGACCTCTGCGAGACCTCTATGACCACTGTGACCTCTGTGAGACGTCTTTGACCTCTGTGACCTCTGTGTGACCTCTGTGAGACTTCTGTGACCACTGTGACCTCTGTGAGATATCTATGACCTCTGCGAGACGTCTATGACCTCTGTGACCTCTGTGTGACCTCTGTGAGACCTCTGTGACCACTGTGACCTCTGTGAGATATCTATGACCTCTGTGAGATCTCTGTGACCACTGTGACCTCTGTGTGACCCCTGTGAGACCACTGTGACCTCTGCGTGACCTCTGTGAGACGTCTGTGACCACTGTGACCTCTGTGAGGCCTCTATGACCTCTGTGACCACTGTGACCTCTATGTGACATCTGTGAGACGTCTATGACCTCTGTGACCAGTGTGTGACCTCTGTGAGACCTCTGTGACCACTGTGACCTCTGTGAGGCTTCTATGACCTCTGTGAGACCTCTATGACCTCTGTGAACTCTGTGTGACCTCTGTGAGACCTCTGTGACCACTGTGACCTGTGTGTGACCTCTGTGACCTCTGTGAGACCTCTGTGACCACTGTGACCTCTATGTGACATCTGTGAGACGTCTATGACCTCTGTGACCACTGTGTGACCTCTGTGAGACCTCTGTGACCACTGTGACCTCTGTGAGGCGTCTATGACCTCTGTGAGACCTCTATGACCTCTGTGAACTCTGTGTGACCTCTGTGAGACCTCTGTGACCACTGTGACCTCTGTGTGACCTCTGTGACCTCTGTGAGACCTCTGTGACCACTGTGACCTCTATGTGACATCTGTGAGACGTCTATGACCTCTGTGAGCACTGTGTGACCTCTGTGAGACCTCTGTGACCACTGTGACCTCTGTGAGGCGTCTATGACCTCTGTGAGACCTCTATGACCTCTGTGAACTCTGTGTGACCTCTGTGAGACCTCTGTGACCACTGTGACCTCTGTGTGACCTCTGTGACCTCTGTGAGACCTCTGTGACCACTGTGACCTCTATGTGACATCTGTGAGACGTCTATGACCTCTGTGAGCACTGTGTGACCTCTGTGAGACCCCTGTGACCACTGTGACCTCTGTGAGGCGTCTATGACCTCTGTGAGACCTCTACGACCTCTGCGCCCTCTGTGTGACCTAGGTGAGACCTCTGTCAGACCTCTGTGACCACTGTGACCACTGTGTGACCTCTGTGAGACCTCTGTGACCACTGTGACCTCTGTGTGACCTCTGTGACCACTGTGAGACGTCTATGACCTCTGTGACCTCTGTGTGACCTCTGTGAGACCTCTGTGACCACTGTGACCTCTGCGACACGTCTATGACCTCTGTTATCTCTGTGTGACCACTGTGAGACGTCTATGACCTCTGTGAGGCGTTTATGACCTCTGTGAGACCTCTATGGCCTCCGTGACCTCTGTGTGACCTCTGTGAGACCTCTGTGACCTCTGTGTGACATCTGTGAGACCTCTGTGACCACTGTGACCTCTGTGAGATATCTATGACCTCTGTGAGACGTCTATGACCTCTGTGACCTCTGTGTGACCTCTGTGAGACGTCTATGAACACTGTGACACGTCTATGACCTCTGCGTGACCTCTGTGAGACGTCTGTGACCACTGTGACCTCTGTGAGGCCTCTATGACCTCTGTGACCACTGTGACCTCTATGTGACATCTGTGAGACGTCTATGACCTCTGTGACCACTGTGTGACCTCTGTGAGACCTCTGTGACCACTGTGACCTCTGTGAGGCTTCTATGACCTCTGTGAGACCTCTATGACCTCTGTGAACTCTGTGTGACCTCTGTGAGACCTCTGTGACCACTGTGAACTCTGTGAGGCGTCTATGACCTCTGTGAGACCTCTATGACCTCTGTGACCTCTGTGTGACCTAGGTGAGACCTCTGTGAGACCTCTGTGACGACTGTGACCACTGTGTGACCTCTGTGAGACCTCTGTGACCACTGTGACCTCTGTGTGACCTCTGTGACCACTGTGACCTCTGTGAGGCGTCTATGACCTCTGTGAGACCTCTATGACCTCTGTGACCTCTGTGTGACCTAGGTGAGACCTCTGTGACCACTGTGACCTCTGTGTGACCTCTGTGAGACCTCTATGACCTCTGTGAACTCTGTGTGACATCTGTGAGACGTCTATGACCTCTGTGACCACTGTGTGACCTCTGTGAGACCTCTGTGACCACTGTGACCTCTGTGAGGCGTCTATGACCTCTGTGAGACCTCTATGACCTCTGTGACCTCTGTGTGACCTAGGTGAGACCTCTGTGACCACTGTGACCTCTGTGTGACCTCTGTGAGACGTGTATGACCTCTGTGACCTCTGTGTGACCTCTGTGAGTATCTATGACCTCTGTGACCTCTGTGAGACCTCTGTGACCAGTGTGACCTCTGTGTGACCTCTGTGAGACGTGTATGACTTCTGTGACCTCTGTGTGACCTCTGCGAGACCTCTATGACCACTGTGACCTCTGTGAGACGTCTATGACCTCTGTGACCTCTGTGTGACCTCTGTGAGACTTCTGTGACCACTGTGACCTCTGTGAGATATCTATGACCTCTGTGAGACGTCTATGACCTCTGTGACCTCTGTGTGACCTCTGTGAGACCTCTGTGACCACTGTGACCTCTGTGAGATATCTATGACCTCTGTGAGATCTCTGTGACCACTGTGACCTCTGTGTGACCCCTGTGAGACCACTGTGACCTCTGCGTGACCTCTGTGAGACGTCTGTGACCACTGTGACCTCTGTGAGGCCTCTATGACCTCTGTGACCACTGTGACCTCTATGTGACATCTGTGAGACGTCTATGACCTCTGTGACCACTGTGTGACCTCTGTGAGACCTCTGTGACCACTGTGACCTCTGTGAGGCTTCTATGACCTCTGTGAGACCTCTATGACCTCTGTGAACTCTGTGAGGCGTCTATGACCTCTGTGAGACCTCTATGACCTCTGTGACCTCTGTGTGACCTAGGTGAGACCTCTGTGAGACCTCTGTGACGACTGTGACCACTGTGTGACCTCTGTGAGACCTCTGTGACCACTGTGACCTCTGTGTGACCTCTGTGAGACGTGTATGACCTCTGTAACCTCTGTGTGACCTCTGTGAGACCTCTGTGACCACTGCGACCTCTGTGAGATATCTATGACCACTGTGTGACCTCTGTGGGACCTCTGTGACCACTGTGACCTCTGTGTGACCTCTGTGAGACGTGTATGACCTCTGTGACCTCTGTGTGACCTCTGTGAGACCTCTGTGACCACTGCGACCTCTGTGAGATATCTATGACCACTGTGACCTCTGTGAGACGTCTATCACCTCTGTGAGCCCTCTATGCCCACTGTGAGACCTCTATGACCTCTGTGACCTCTGTGTGACCTCTGTGAGACGTCTATGACCACTGTGACCTCTGTGACACGTCTATGACCTCTTTGACCTCTGTGTGACCCCTGTGAGACGTGTATGACTTCTGTGACCTCTGTGTGACATCTGTGAGACCTCTGTGACCACTGTGACCTCTGTGAGATATCTATGACCTCTGTGAGACGTCTATGACCTCTGTGACCTCTGTGTGACCTCTGTGAAACGTCTATGAACACTGTGACACGTCTATGACCTCTGCGTGACCTCTGTGAGACGTCTGTGACCACTGTGACCTCTGTGAGGCGTCTATGACCTCTGTGAGACCTCTATGACCTCTGTGAACTCTGTGTGACCTCTGTGAGACCTCTGTGACCACTGTGACCTCTGTGTGACCTCTGTGACCTCTGTGAGACCTCTGTGACCACTGTGACCTCTATGTGACATCTGTGAGACGTCTATGACCTCTGTGAGCACTGTGTGACCTCTGTGAGACCTCTGTGACCTCTGTGAGGCGTCTATGACCTCTGTGAGACGTCTATGACCTCTGTGACCACTGTGTGACCTCTGTGAGACCTCTGTGACCACTGTGACCTCTGGGAGGCGTCTATGACCTCTGTGAGACCTCTACGACCTCTGCGCCCTCTGTGTGACCTAGGTGAGACCTCTGTCAGACCTCTGTGACCACTGTGACCACTGTGTGACCTCTGTGAGACCTCTGTGACCACTGTGACCTCAGTGTGTCCTCTGTGACCACTGTGAGACGTCTATGACCTCTGTGACCTCTGTGTGACCTCTGTGAGACCTCTGTGACCACTGTGACCTCTGCGACACGTCTATGACCTCTGTTATGTCTGTGTGACCACTGTGAGACGTCTATGACCTCTGTGAGGCGTTTATGACCTCTGTGAGACCTCTATGGCCTCTGTGACCTCTGTGTGACCTCTGTGAGACCTCTGTGACCTCTGTGTGACATCTGTGAGACGTCTGTGACCACTGTGACCCCTGTGAGATATCTATGACCTCTGTGAGACGTCTATGACCTCTGTGACCTCTGTGTGACCTCTGTGAGACCTCTGTGACCTCTGTGTGACATCTGTGAGACCTCTGTGACCACTGTGACCTCTGTGAGATATCTATGACCTCTGTGAGACGTCTATGACCTCTGTGACCTCTGTGTGACCTCTGTGAGACGTCTATGAACACTGTGACACGTCTATGACCTCTGCGTGACCTCTGTGAGACGTCTGTGACCACTGTGACCTCTGTGAGGCCTCTATGACCTCTGTGACCACTGTGACCTCTATGTGACATCTGTGAGACGTCTATGACCTCTGTGACCACTGTGTGACCTCTGTGAGACCTCTGTGACCACTGTGACCTCTGTGAGGCTTCTATGACCTCTGTGAGACCTCTATGACCTCTGTGAACTCTGTGTGACCTCTGTGAGACCTCTGTGACCACTGTGACCTCTGTGTGACCTCTGTGACCTCTGTGAGACCTCTGTGACCACTGTGACCTCTATGTGACATCTGTGAGACGGCTATGACCTCTGTGACCACTGTGTGACCTCTGTGAGACCTCTGTGACCACTGTGACCTCTGTGAGGCGTCTATGACCTCTGTGAGACCTCTATGACCTCTGTGACCTCTGTGTGACCTAGGTGAGACCTCTGTGACCACTGTGACCTCTGTGTGACCTCTGTGAGACCTCTATGACCTCTGTGAGACCTCTATGACCTCTGTGACCTCTGTGTGACCTAGGTGAGACCTCTGTGACCACTGTGACCTCTGTGTGACCTCTGTGAGACGTGTATGACCTCTGTGACCTCTGTGTGACCTCTGTGAGTATCTATGACCTCTGTGACCTCTGTGAGACCTCTGTGACCAGTGTGACCTCTGTGTGACCTCTGTGAGACGTGTATGACTTCTGTGACCTCTGTGTGACCTCTGCGAGACCTCTATGACCACTGTGACCTCTGTGAGACGTCTATGACCTCTGTGACCTCTGTGTGACCTCTGTGAGACTTCTGTGACCACTGTGACCTCTGTGAGATATCTATGACCTCTGTGAGACGTCTATGACCTCTGTGACCTCTGTGTGACCTCTGTGAGACCTCTGTGACCACTGTGACCTCTGTGAGATATCTATGACCTCTGTGAGATCTCTGTGACCACTGTGACCTCTGTGTGACCCCTGTGAGACTACTGTGACCTCTGCGTGACCTCTGTGAGACGTCTGTGACCACTGTGACCTCTGTGAGGCCTCTATGACCTCTGTGACCACTGTGACCTCTATGTGACATCTGTGAGACGTCTATGACCTCTGTGACCACTGTGTGACCTCTGTGAGACCTCTGTGACCACTGTGACCTCTGTGAGGCTTCTATGACCTCTGTGAGACCTCTATGACCTCTGTGAACTCTGTGAGGCGTCTATGACCTCTGTGAGACCTCTATGACCTCTGTGACCTCTGTGTGACCTAGGTGAGACCTCTGTGAGACCTCTGTGACGACTGTGACCACTGTGTGACCTCTGTGAGACCTCTGTGACCACTGTGACCTCTGTGTGACCTCTGTGAGACGTGTATGACCTCTGTAACCTCTGTGTGACCTCTGTGAGACCTCTGTGACCACTGCGACCTCTGTGAGATATCTATGACCACTGTGTGACCTCTGTGGGACCTCTGTGACCACTGTGACCTCTGTGTGACCTCTGTGAGACGTGTATGACCTCTGTAACCTCTGTGTGACCTCTGTGAGACCTCTGTGACCACTGCGACCTCTGTGAGATATCTATGACCACTGTGACCTCTGTGAGACGTCTATCACCTCTGTGAGCCCTCTATGCCCACTGTGAGACCTCTATGACCTCTGTGACCTCTGTGTGACCTCTGTGAGACGTCTATGACCACTGTGACCTCTGTGACACGTCTATGACCTCTTTGACCTCTGTGTGACCCCTGTGAGACGTGTATGACTTCTGTGACCTCTGTGTGACATCTGTGAGACCTCTGTGACCACTGTGACCTCTGTGAGATATCTATGACCTCTGTGAGACGTCTATGACCTCTGTGACCTCTGTGTGACCTCTGTGAAACGTCTATGAACACTGTGACACGTCTATGACCTCTGCGTGACCTCTGTGAGACGTCTGTGACCACTGTGACCTCTGTGAGGCGTCTATGACCTCTGTGAGACCTCTATGACCTCTGTGAACTCTGTGTGACCTCTGTGAGACCTCTGTGACCACTGTGACCTCTGTGTGACCTCTGTGACCTCTGTGAGACCTCTGTGACCACTGTGACCTCTATGTGACATCTGTGAGACGTCTATGACCTCTGTGAGCACTGTGTGACCTCTGTGAGACCTCTGTGACCTCTGTGAGGCGTCTATGACCTCTGTGAGACGTCTATGACCTCTGTGACCACTGTGT
Source organism: Lasioglossum villosulum (assembly GCA_963971365.1). NCBI lineage: Eukaryota > Metazoa > Arthropoda > Insecta > Hymenoptera > Halictidae > Lasioglossum > Lasioglossum villosulum. Next base: position 117,326 of record CAXARU010000125.1, on the reverse strand, counting down.
GACCTCTGTGAGACCTCTGTGACCACTGTGACCTCTGGGAGGCGTCTATGACCTCTGTGAGACCTCTACGACCTCTGCGCCCTCTGTGTGACCTAGGTGAGACCTCTGTCAGACCTCTGTGACCACTGTGACCACTGTGTGACCTCTGTGAGACCTCTGTGACCACTGTGACCTCAGTGTGTCCTCTGTGACCACTGTGAGACGTCTATGACCTCTGTGACCTCTGTGTGACCTCTGTGAGACCTCTGTGACCACTGTGACCTCTGCGACACGTCTATGACCTCTGTTATGTCTGTGTGACCACTGTGAGACGTCTATGACCTCTGTGAGGCGTTTATGACCTCTGTGAGACCTCTATGGCCTCTGTGACCTCTGTGTGACCTCTGTGAGACCTCTGTGACCTCTGTGTGACATCTGTGAGACGTCTGTGACCACTGTGACCCCTGTGAGATATCTATGACCTCTGTGAGACGTCTATGACCTCTGTGACCTCTGTGTGACCTCTGTGAGACCTCTGTGACCTCTGTGTGACATCTGTGAGACCTCTGTGACCACTGTGACCTCTGTGAGATATCTATGACCTCTGTGAGACGTCTATGACCTCTGTGACCTCTGTGTGACCTCTGTGAGACGTCTATGAACACTGTGACACGTCTATGACCTCTGCGTGACCTCTGTGAGACGTCTGTGACCACTGTGACCTCTGTGAGGCCTCTATGACCTCTGTGACCACTGTGACCTCTATGTGACATCTGTGAGACGTCTATGACCTCTGTGACCACTGTGTGACCTCTGTGAGACCTCTGTGACCACTGTGACCTCTGTGAGGCTTCTATGACCTCTGTGAGACCTCTATGACCTCTGTGAACTCTGTGTGACCTCTGTGAGACCTCTGTGACCACTGTGACCTCTGTGTGACCTCTGTGACCTCTGTGAGACCTCTGTGACCACTGTGACCTCTATGTGACATCTGTGAGACGGCTATGACCTCTGTGACCACTGTGTGACCTCTGTGAGACCTCTGTGACCACTGTGACCTCTGTGAGGCGTCTATGACCTCTGTGAGACCTCTATGACATCTGTGACCTCTGTGTGACCTAGGTGAGACCTCTGTGACCACTGTGACCTCTGTGTGACCTCTGTGAGACCTCTATGACCTCTGTGAACTCTGTGTGACCTAGGTGAGACCTCTGTGACCACTGTGACCTCTGTGTGACCTCTGTGAGACCTCTATGACCTCTGTGAACTCTGTGTGACCTCTGTGAGACCTCTGTGACCTCTGTGTGACATCTGTGAGACGTCTGTGACCACTGTGACCCCTGTGAGATATCTATGACCTCTGTGAGACGTCTATGACCTCTGTGACCTCTGTGTGACCTCTGTGAGACCTCTGTGACCTCTGTGTGACATCTGTGAGACCTCTGTGACCACTGTGACCTCTGTGAGATATCTATGACCTCTGTGAGACGTCTATGACCTCTGTGACCTCTGTGTGACCTCTGTGAGACGTCTATGAACACTGTGACACGTCTATGACCTCTGCGTGACCTCTGTGAGACGTCTGTGACCACTGTGACCTCTGTGAGGCCTCTATGACCTCTGTGACCACTGTGACCTCTATGTGACATCTGTGAGACGTCTATGACCTCTGTGACCACTGTGTGACCTCTGTGAGACCTCTGTGACCACTGTGACCTCTGTGAGGCTTCTATGACCTCTGTGAGACCTCTATGACCTCTGTGAACTCTGTGTGACCTCTGTGAGACCTCTGTGACCACTGTGACCTCTGTGTGACCTCTGTGACCTCTGTGAGACCTCTGTGACCACTGTGACCTCTATGTGACATCTGTGAGACGGCTATGACCTCTGTGACCACTGTGTGACCTCTGTGAGACCTCTGTGACCACTGTGACCTCTGTGAGGCGTCTATGACCTCTGTGAGACCTCTATGACCTCTGTGACCTCTGTGTGACCTAGGTGAGACCTCTGTGACCACTGTGACCTCTGTGTGACCTCTGTGAGACCTCTATGACCTCTGTGAACTCTGTGTGACCTCTGTGAGACCTCTGTGACCACTGTGACCTCTGTGTGACCTCTGTGACCTCTGTGAGACCTCTGTGACCACTGTGACCTCTATGTGACATCTGTGAGACGTCTATGACCTCTGTGACCACTGTGTGACCTCTGTGAGACCTCTGTGACCTCTGTGACCTCTGTGAGGCGTCTATGACCTCTGTGAGACCTCTATGACCTCTGTGACCTCTGTGTGACCTAGGTGAGACCTCTGTGACCACTGTGACCTCTGTGTGACCTCTGTGAGACGTGTATGACCTCTGTGACCTCTGTGTGACCTCTGTGAGTATCTATGACCTCTGTGACCTCTGTGAGACCTCTGTGACCAGTGTGACCTCTGTGTGACCTCTGTGAGACGTGTATGACTTCTGTGACCTCTGTGTGACCTCTGCGAGACCTCTATGACCACTGTGACCTCTGTGAGACGTCTATGACCTCTGTGACCTCTGTGTGACCTCTGTGAGACTTCTGTGACCACTGTGACCTCTGTGAGATATCTATGACCTCTGTGAGACGTCTATGACCTCTGTGACCTCTGTGTGACCTCTGTGAGACCTCTGTGACCACTGTGACCTCTGTGAGATATCTATGACCTCTGTGAGATCTCTGTGACCACTGTGACCTCTGTGTGACCCCTGTGAGACCACTGTGACCTCTGTGTGACATCTGTGAGACGTCTATGACCTCTGTGACCACTGTGTGACCTCTGTGAGACCTCTGTGACCACTGTGACCTCTGTGAGGCTTCTATGACCTCTGTGAGACCTCTATGACCTCTGTGAACTCTGTGAGGCGTCTATGACCTCTGTGAGACCTCTATGACCTCTGTGACCTCTGTGTGACCTAGGTGAGACCTCTGTGAGACCTCTGTGACGACTGTGACCACTGTGTGACCTCTGTGAGACCTCTGTGACCACTGTGACCTCTGTGTGACCTCTGTGAGACGTGTATGACCTCTGTAACCTCTGTGTGACCTCTGTGAGACCTCTGTGACCACTGCGACCTCTGTGAGATATCTATGACCACTGTGACCTCTGTGAGACGTCTATCACCTCTGTGAGCCCTCTATGCCCACTGTGAGACCTCTATGACCTCTGTGACCTCTGTGTGACCTCTGTGAGACGTCTATGACCACTGTGACCTCTGTGACACGTCTATGACCTCTTTGACCTCTGTGTGACCCCTGTGAGACGTGTATGACTTCTGTGACCTCTGTGTGACCTCTGTGTGACCTCTGTGAGACGTGTATGACCTCTGTGACCTCTGTGAGACTTCTGTGACCTCTGTGACATCTGTGTGACCTCTGTGAGACCTCTGTGACCACTGTGACCTCTGTGAGATATCTATGACCTCTGTGTGACCTCTGTGGGACCTCTGTGACCACTGTGACCTCTGTGTGACCTCTGTGAGACGTTTATGACCTCTGTGACCTCTGTGTGACCTCTGTGAGACCTCTGTGACCACTGCGACCTCTGTGAGATATCTATGACCACTGTGACCTCTGTGAGACGTCTATCACCTCTGTGAGCCCTCTATGCCCACTGTGAGACCTCTATGACCTCTGTGACCTCTGTGTGACCTCTGTGAGACGTCTATGACCACTGTGACCTCTGTGACACGTCTATGACCTCTTTGACCTCTGTGTGACCCCTGTGAGACGTGTATGACTTCTGTGACCTCTGTGTGACATCTGTGAGACCTCTGTGACCACTGTGACCTCTGTGAGATATCTATGACCTCTGTGAGACGTCTATGACCTCTGTGACCTCTGTGTGACCTCTGTGAGACGTCTATGAACACTGTGACACGTCTATGACCTCTGCGTGACCTCTGTGAGACGTCTGTGACCACTGTGACCTCTGTGAGGCCTCTATGACCTCTGTGAGACCTCTATGACCTCTGTGAACTCTGTGTGACCTCTGTGAGACCTCTGTGACCACTGTGACCTCTGTGTGACCTCTGTGACCTCTGTGAGACCTCTGTGACCACTGTGACCTCTATGTGACATCTGTGAGACGTCTATGACCTCTGTGACCACTGTGTGACCTCTGTGAGACCTCTGTGACCACTGTGACCTCTGTGAGGCGTCTATGACCTCTGTGAGACCTCTATGACCTCTGTGACCTCTGTGTGACCTAGGTGAGACCTCTGTGACCACTGTGACCTCTGTGTGACCTCTGTGAGACCTCTATGACCTCTGTGAACTCTGTGTGACCTCTGTGAGACCTCTGTGACCACTGTGACCTCTGTATGACTTCTGTGACCTCTGTGTGACCTCTGCGAGACCTCTATGACCACTGTGACCTCTGTGAGACGTCTATGACCTCTGTGACCTCTGTGTGACCTCTGTGAGACTTCTGTGACCACTGTGACCTCTGTGAGATATCTATGACCTCTGTGAGACGTCTATGACCTCTGTGACCTCTGTGTGACCTCTGTGAGACCTCTGTGACCACTGTGACCTCTGTGAGATATCTATGACCTCTGTGAGATCTCTGTGAGCACTGTGACCTCTGTGTGACCCCTGTGAGACCACTGTGACCTCTGCGTGACCTCTGTGAGACGTCTGTGACCACTGTGACCTCTGTGAGGCCTCTATGACCTCTGTGACCACTGTGACCTCTATGTGACATCTGTGAGACGTCTATGACCTCTGTGACCACTGTGTGACCACTGTGACCTCTGCGTGACCTCTGTGAGACGTCTGTGACCACTGTGACCTCTGTGAGGCCTCTATGACCTCTGTGACCACTGTGACCTCTATGTGACATCTGTGAGACGTCTATGACCTCTGTGACCACTGTGAGGCGTCTATGACCTCTGTGAGACTTCTGTGACCACTGTGACCTCTGTGAGATATCTATGACCTCTGTGAGACGTCTATTACCTCTGTGACCTCTGTGTGACCTCTGTGAGACCTCTGTGACCACTGTGACCTCTGTGAGATATCTATGACCTCTGTGAGGTCTCTGTGACCACTGTGACCTCTGTGTGACCCCTGTGAGACCACTGTGACCTCTGCGTGACCTCTGTGAGACGTCTGTGACCACTGTGACCTCTGTGAGGCCTCTATGACCTCTGTGACCACTGTGACCTCTATGTGACATCTGTGAGACGTCTATGACCTCTGTGACCACTGTGTGACCTCTGTGAGACCTCTGTGACCACTGTGACCTCTGTGAGGCATCTATGACCTCTGTGAGACCTCTATGACCTCTGTGACCTCTGTGTGACCTCTGCGAGACCTCTATGACCACTGTGACCTCTGTGAGACGTCTATGATCTCTGTGACCTCTGTGTGACCTCTGTGAGACTTCTGTGACCACTGTGACCTCTGTGAGATATCTATGACCTCTGTGAGACGTCTATGACCTCTGTGACCTCTGTGTGACCTCTGTGAGACCTCTGTGACCACTGTGACCTCTGTGAGATATCTATGACCTCTGTGAGATCTCTGTGACCACTGTGACCTCTGTGTGACCCCTGTGAGACCACTGTGACCTCTGCGTGACCTCTGTGAGACGTCTGTGACCACTGTGACCTCTGTGAGGCCTCTATGACCTCTGTGACCACTGTGACCTCTATGTGACATCTGTGAGACGTCTATGACCTCTGTGACCAGTGTGTGACCTCTGTGAGACCTCTGTGACCACTGTGACCTCTGTGAGGCTTCTATGACCTCTGTGAGACCTCTATGACCTCTGTGAACTCTGTGTGACCTCTGTGAGACCTCTGTGACCACTGTGACCTGTGTGTGACCTCTGTGACCTCTGTGAGACCTCTGTGACCACTGTGACCTCTATGTGACATCTGTGAGACGTCTATGACCTCTGTGACCACTGTGTGACCTCTGTGAGACCTCTGTGACCACTGTGACCTCTGTGAGGCGTCTATGACCTCTGTGAGACCTCTATGACCTCTGTGAACTCTGTGTGACCTCTGTGAGACCTCTGTGACCACTGTGACCTCTGTGTGACCTCTGTGACCTCTGTGAGACCTCTGTGACCACTGTGACCTCTATGTGACATTTGTGAGACGTCTATGACCTCTGTGAGCACTGTGTGACCTCTGTGAGACCTCTGTGACCACTGTGACCTCTGTGTGAACCCTGTGAGACCACTGTGACCTCTGCGTGACCTCTGTGAGACGTCTGTGACCACTGTGACCTCTGTGAGGCCTCTATGACCTCTGTGACCACTGTGACCTCTATGTGACATCTGTGAGACGTCTATGACCTCTGTGACCACTGTGTGACCTCTGTGAGACCTCTGTGACCACTGTGACCTCTGTGAGGCATCTATGACCTCTGTGAGACCTCTGTGACCACTGTGACCTCTGTGTGACCTCTGTGAGACGTGTATGACCTCTGTGACCTCTGTGTGACCTCTGTGAGTATCTATGACCTCTGTGACCTCTGTGAGACCTCTGTGACCAGTGTGACCTCTGTGTGACCTCTGTGAGACGTGTATGACTTCTGTGACCTCTGTGTGACCTCTGCGAGACCTCTATGACCACTGTGACCTCTGTGAGACGTCTTTGACCTCTGTGACCTCTGTGTGACCTCTGTGAGACTTCTGTGACCACTGTGACCTCTGTGAGATATCTATGACCTCTGCGAGACGTCTATGACCTCTGTGACCTCTGTGTGACCTCTGTGAGACCTCTGTGACCACTGTGACCTCTGTGAGATATCTATGACCTCTGTGAGATCTCTGTGACCACTGTGACCTCTGTGTGACCCCTGTGAGACCACTGTGACCTCTGCGTGACCTCTGTGAGACGTCTGTGACCACTGTGACCTCTGTGAGGCCTCTATGACCTCTGTGACCACTGTGACCTCTATGTGACATCTGTGAGACGTCTATGACCTCTGTGACCAGTGTGTGACCTCTGTGAGACCTCTGTGACCACTGTGACCTCTGTGAGGCTTCTATGACCTCTGTGAGACCTCTATGACCTCTGTGAACTCTGTGTGACCTCTGTGAGACCTCTGTGACCACTGTGACCTGTGTGTGACCTCTGTGACCTCTGTGAGACCTCTGTGACCACTGTGACCTCTATGTGACATCTGTGAGACGTCTATGACCTCTGTGACCACTGTGTGACCTCTGTGAGACCTCTGTGACCACTGTGACCTCTGTGAGGCGTCTATGACCTCTGTGAGACCTCTATGACCTCTGTGAACTCTGTGTGACCTCTGTGAGACCTCTGTGACCACTGTGACCTCTGTGTGACCTCTGTGACCTCTGTGAGACCTCTGTGACCACTGTGACCTCTATGTGACATCTGTGAGACGTCTATGACCTCTGTGAGCACTGTGTGACCTCTGTGAGACCTCTGTGACCACTGTGACCTCTGTGAGGCGTCTATGACCTCTGTGAGACCTCTATGACCTCTGTGAACTCTGTGTGACCTCTGTGAGACCTCTGTGACCACTGTGACCTCTGTGTGACCTCTGTGACCTCTGTGAGACCTCTGTGACCACTGTGACCTCTATGTGACATCTGTGAGACGTCTATGACCTCTGTGAGCACTGTGTGACCTCTGTGAGACCCCTGTGACCACTGTGACCTCTGTGAGGCGTCTATGACCTCTGTGAGACCTCTACGACCTCTGCGCCCTCTGTGTGACCTAGGTGAGACCTCTGTCAGACCTCTGTGACCACTGTGACCACTGTGTGACCTCTGTGAGACCTCTGTGACCACTGTGACCTCTGTGTGACCTCTGTGACCACTGTGAGACGTCTATGACCTCTGTGACCTCTGTGTGACCTCTGTGAGACCTCTGTGACCACTGTGACCTCTGCGACACGTCTATGACCTCTGTGACCACTGTGTGACCTCTGTGAGACCTCTGTGACCACTGTGACCTCTGTGAGGCTTCTATGACCTCTGTGAGACCTCTATGACCTCTGTGAACTCTGTGTGACCTCTGTGAGACCTCTGTGACCACTGTGAACTCTGTGAGGCGTCTATGACCTCTGTGAGACCTCTATGACCTCTGTGACCTCTGTGTGACCTAGGTGAGACCTCTGTGAGACCTCTGTGACGACTGTGACCACTGTGTGACCTCTGTGAGACCTCTGTGACCACTGTGACCTCTGTGTGACCTCTGTGACCACTGTGACCTCTGTGAGGCGTCTATGACCTCTGTGAGACCTCTATGACCTCTGTGACCTCTGTGTGACCTAGGTGAGACCTCTGTGACCACTGTGACCTCTGTGTGACCTCTGTGAGACCTCTATGACCTCTGTGAACTCTGTGTGACATCTGTGAGACGTCTATGACCTCTGTGACCACTGTGTGACCTCTGTGAGACCTCTGTGACCACTGTGACCTCTGTGAGGCGTCTATGACCTCTGTGAGACCTCTATGACCTCTGTGACCTCTGTGTGACCTAGGTGAGACCTCTGTGACCACTGTGACCTCTGTGTGACCTCTGTGAGACGTGTATGACCTCTGTGACCTCTGTGTGACCTCTGTGAGTATCTATGACCTCTGTGACCTCTGTGAGACCTCTGTGACCAGTGTGACCTCTGTGTGACCTCTGTGAGACGTGTATGACTTCTGTGACCTCTGTGTGACCTCTGCGAGACCTCTATGACCACTGTGACCTCTGTGAGACGTCTATGACCTCTGTGACCTCTGTGTGACCTCTGTGAGACTTCTGTGACCACTGTGACCTCTGTGAGATATCTATGACCTCTGTGAGACGTCTATGACCTCTGTGACCTCTGTGTGACCTCTGTGAGACCTCTGTGACCACTGTGACCTCTGTGAGATATCTATGACCTCTGTGAGATCTCTGTGACCACTGTGACCTCTGTGTGACCCCTGTGAGACCACTGTGACCTCTGCGTGACCTCTGTGAGACGTCTGTGACCACTGTGACCTCTGTGAGGCCTCTATGACCTCTGTGACCACTGTGACCTCTATGTGACATCTGTGAGACGTCTATGACCTCTGTGACCACTGTGTGACCTCTGTGAGACCTCTGTGACCACTGTGACCTCTGTGAGGCTTCTATGACCTCTGTGAGACCTCTATGACCTCTGTGAACTCTGTGAGGCGTCTATGACCTCTGTGAGACCTCTATGACCTCTGTGACCTCTGTGTGACCTAGGTGAGACCTCTGTGAGACCTCTGTGACGACTGTGACCACTGTGTGACCTCTGTGAGACCTCTGTGACCACTGTGACCTCTGTGTGACCTCTGTGAGACGTGTATGACCTCTGTAACCTCTGTGTGACCTCTGTGAGACCTCTGTGACCACTGCGACCTCTGTGAGATATCTATGACCACTGTGTGACCTCTGTGGGACCTCTGTGACCACTGTGACCTCTGTGTGACCTCTGTGAGACGTGTATGACCTCTGTGACCTCTGTGTGACCTCTGTGAGACCTCTGTGACCACTGCGACCTCTGTGAGATATCTATGACCACTGTGACCTCTGTGAGACGTCTATCACCTCTGTGAGCCCTCTATGCCCACTGTGAGACCTCTATGACCTCTGTGACCTCTGTGTGACCTCTGTGAGACGTCTATGACCACTGTGACCTCTGTGACACGTCTATGACCTCTTTGACCTCTGTGTGACCCCTGTGAGACGTGTATGACTTCTGTGACCTCTGTGTGACATCTGTGAGACCTCTGTGACCACTGTGACCTCTGTGAGATATCTATGACCTCTGTGAGACGTCTATGACCTCTGTGACCTCTGTGTGACCTCTGTGAAACGTCTATGAACACTGTGACACGTCTATGACCTCTGCGTGACCTCTGTGAGACGTCTGTGACCACTGTGACCTCTGTGAGGCGTCTATGACCTCTGTGAGACCTCTATGACCTCTGTGAACTCTGTGTGACCTCTGTGAGACCTCTGTGACCACTGTGACCTCTGTGTGACCTCTGTGACCTCTGTGAGACCTCTGTGACCACTGTGACCTCTATGTGACATCTGTGAGACGTCTATGACCTCTGTGAGCACTGTGTGACCTCTGTGAGACCTCTGTGACCTCTGTGAGGCGTCTATGACCTCTGTGAGACGTCTATGACCTCTGTGACCACTGTGTGACCTCTGTGAGACCTCTGTGACCACTGTGACCTCTGGGAGGCGTCTATGACCTCTGTGAGACCTCTACGACCTCTGCGCCCTCTGTGTGACCTAGGTGAGACCTCTGTCAGACCTCTGTGACCACTGTGACCACTGTGTGACCTCTGTGAGACCTCTGTGACCACTGTGACCTCAGTGTGTCCTCTGTGACCACTGTGAGACGTCTATGACCTCTGTGACCTCTGTGTGACCTCTGTGAGACCTCTGTGACCACTGTGACCTCTGCGACACGTCTATGACCTCTGTTATGTCTGTGTGACCACTGTGAGACGTCTATGACCTCTGTGAGGCGTTTATGACCTCTGTGAGACCTCTATGGCCTCTGTGACCTCTGTGTGACCTCTGTGTGACATCTGTGAGACGTCTGTGACCACTGTGACCCCTGTGAGATATCTATGACCTCTGTGAGACGTCTATGACCTCTGTGACCTCTGTGTGACCTCTGTGAGACCTCTGTGACCTCTGTGTGACATCTGTGAGACCTCTGTGACCACTGTGACCTCTGTGAGATATCTATGACCTCTGTGAGACGTCTATGACCTCTGTGACCTCTGTGTGACCTCTGTGAGACGTCTATGAACACTGTGACACGTCTATGACCTCTGCGTGACCTCTGTGAGACGTCTGTGACCACTGTGACCTCTGTGAGGCCTCTATGACCTCTGTGACCACTGTGACCTCTATGTGACATCTGTGAGACGTCTATGACCTCTGTGACCACTGTGTGACCTCTGTGAGACCTCTGTGACCACTGTGACCTCTGTGAGGCTTCTATGACCTCTGTGAGACCTCTATGACCTCTGTGAACTCTGTGTGACCTCTGTGAGACCTCTGTGACCACTGTGACCTCTGTGTGACCTCTGTGACCTCTGTGAGACCTCTGTGACCACTGTGACCTCTATGTGACATCTGTGAGACGGCTATGACCTCTGTGACCACTGTGTGACCTCTGTGAGACCTCTGTGACCACTGTGACCTCTGTGAGGCGTCTATGACCTCTGTGAGACCTCTATGACCTCTGTGACCTCTGTGTGACCTAGGTGAGACCTCTGTGACCACTGTGACCTCTGTGTGACCTCTGTGAGACCTCTATGACCTCTGTGAACTCTGTGTGACCTCTGTGAGACCTCTGTGACCACTGTGACCTCTGTGTGACCTCTGTGACCTCTGTGAGACCTCTGTGACCACTGTGACCTCTATGTGACATCTGTGAGACGTCTATGACCTCTGTGACCACTGTGTGACCTCTGTGAGACCTCTGTGACCTCTGTGACCTCTGTGAGGCGTCTATGACCTCTGTGAGACCTCTATGACCTCTGTGACCTCTGTGTGACCTAGGTGAGACCTCTGTGACCACTGTGACCTCTGTGTGACCTCTGTGAGACGTGTATGACCTCTGTGACCTCTGTGTGACCTCTGTGAGTATCTATGACCTCTGTGACCTCTGTGAGACCTCTGTGACCAGTGTGACCTCTGTGTGACCTCTGTGAGACGTGTATGACTTCTGTGACCTCTGTGTGACCTCTGCGAGACCTCTATGACCACTGTGACCTCTGTGAGACGTCTATGACCTCTGTGACCTCTGTGTGACCTCTGTGAGACTTCTGTGACCACTGTGACCTCTGTGAGATATCTATGACCTCTGTGAGACGTCTATGACCTCTGTGACCTCTGTGTGACCTCTGTGAGACCTCTGTGACCACTGTGACCTCTGTGAGATATCTATGACCTCTGTGAGATCTCTGTGACCACTGTGACCTCTGTGTGACCCCTGTGAGACCACTGTGACCTCTGCGTGACCTCTGTGAGACGTCTGTGACCACTGTGACCTCTGTGAGGCCTCTATGACCTCTGTGACCACTGTGACCTCTATGTGACATCTGTGAGACGTCTATGACCTCTGTGACCACTGTGTGACCTCTGTGAGACCTCTGTGACCACTGTGACCTCTGTGAGGCTTCTATGACCTCTGTGAGACCTCTATGACCTCTGTGAACTCTGTGAGGCGTCTATGACCTCTGTGAGACCTCTATGACCTCTGTGACCTCTGTGTGACCTAGGTGAGACCTCTGTGAGACCTCTGTGACGACTGTGACCACTGTGTGACCTCTGTGAGACCTCTGTGACCACTGTGACCTCTGTGTGACCTCTGTGAGACGTGTATGACCTCTGTAACCTCTGTGTGACCTCTGTGAGACCTCTGTGACCACTGCGACCTCTGTGAGATATCTATGACCACTGTGTGACCTCTGTGGGACCTCTGTGACCACTGTGACCTCTGTGTGACCTCTGTGAGACGTGTATGACCTCTGTGACCTCTGTGTGACCTCTGTGAGACCTCTGTGACCACTGCGACCTCTGTGAGATATCTATGACCACTGTGACCTCTGTGAGACGTCTATCACCTCTGTGAGCCCTCTATGCCCACTGTGAGACCTCTATGACCTCTGTGACCTCTGTGTGACCTCTGTGAGACGTCTATGACCACTGTGACCTCTGTGACACGTCTATGACCTCTTTGACCTCTGTGTGACCCCTGTGAGACGTGTATGACTTCTGTGACCTCTGTGTGACATCTGTGAGACCTCTGTGACCACTGTGACCTCTGTGAGATATCTATGACCTCTGTGAGACGTCTATGACCTCTGTGACCTCTGTGTGACCTCTGTGAAACGTCTATGAACACTGTGACACGTCTATGACCTCTGCGTGACCTCTGTGAGACGTCTGTGACCACTGTGACCTCTGTGAGGCGTCTATGACCTCTGTGAGACCTCTACGACCTCTGCGCCCTCTGTGTGACCTAGGTGAGACCTCTGTCAGACCTCTGTGACCACTGTGACCACTGTGTGACCTCTGTGAGACCTCTGTGACCACTGTGACCTCAGTGTGTCCTCTGTGACCACTGTGAGACGTCTATGACCTCTGTGACCTCTGTGTGACCTCTGTGAGACCTCTGTGACCACTGTGACCTCTGCGACACGTCTATGACCTCTGTTATGTCTGTGTGACCACTGTGAGACGTCTATGACCTCTGTGAGGCGTTTATGACCTCTGTGAGACCTCTATGGCCTCTGTGACCTCTGTGTGACCTCTGTGAGACCTCTGTGACCTCTGTGTGACATCTGTGAGACGTCTGTGACCACTGTGACCCCTGTGAGATATCTATGACCTCTGTGAGACGTCTATGACCTCTGTGACCTCTGTGTGACCTCTGTGAGACCTCTGTGACCTCTGTGTGACATCTGTGAGACCTCTGTGACCACTGTGACCTCTGTGAGATATCTATGACCTCTGTGAGACGTCTATGACCTCTGTGACCTCTGTGTGACCTCTGTGAGACGTCTATGAACACTGTGACACGTCTATGACCTCTGCGTGACCTCTGTGAGACGTCTGTGACCACTGTGACCTCTGTGAGGCCTCTATGACCTCTGTGACCACTGTGACCTCTATGTGACATCTGTGAGACGTCTATGACCTCTGTGACCACTGTGTGACCTCTGTGAGACCTCTGTGACCACTGTGACCTCTGTGAGGCTTCTATGACCTCTGTGAGACCTCTATGACCTCTGTGAACTCTGTGTGACCTCTGTGAGACCTCTGTGACCACTGTGACCTCTGTGTGACCTCTGTGACCTCTGTGAGACCTCTGTGACCACTGTGACCTCTATGTGACATCTGTGAGACGGCTATGACCTCTGTGACCACTGTGTGACCTCTGTGAGACCTCTGTGACCACTGTGACCTCTGTGAGGCGTCTATGACCTCTGTGAGACCTCTATGACCTCTGTGACCTCTGTGTGACCTAGGTGAGACCTCTGTGACCACTGTGACCTCTGTGTGACCTCTGTGAGACCTCTATGACCTCTGTGAACTCTGTGTGACCTCTGTGAGACCTCTGTGACCACTGTGACCTCTGTGTGACCTCTGTGACCTCTGTGAGACCTCTGTGACCACTGTGACCTCTATGTGACATCTGTGAGACGTCTATGACCTCTGTGACCACTGTGTGACCTCTGTGAGACCTCTGTGACCTCTGTGACCTCTGTGAGGCGTCTATGACCTCTGTGAGACCTCTATGACCTCTGTGACCTCTGTGTGACCTAGGTGAGACCTCTGTGACCACTGTGACCTCTGTGTGACCTCTGTGAGACGTGTATGACCTCTGTGACCTCTGTGTGACCTCTGTGAGTATCTATGACCTCTGTGACCTCTGTGAGACCTCTGTGACCAGTGTGACCTCTGTGTGACCTCTGTGAGACGTGTATGACTTCTGTGACCTCTGTGTGACCTCTGCGAGACCTCTATGACCACTGTAACCTCTGTGAGACGTCTATGACCTCTGTGACCTCTGTGTGACCTCTGTGAGACTTCTGTGACCACTGTGACCTCTGTGAGATATCTATGACCTCTGTGAGACGTCTATGACCTCTGTGACCTCTGTGTGACCTCTGTGAGACCTCTGTGACCACTGTGACCTCTGTGAGATATCTATGACCTCTGTGAGATCTCTGTGACCACTGTGACCTCTGTGTGACCCCTGTGAGACCACTGTGACCTCTATGTGACATCTGTGAGACGTCTATGACCTCTGTGACCACTGTGTGACCTCTGTGAGACCTCTGTGACCACTGTGACCTCTGTGAGGCTTCTATGACCTCTGTGAGACCTCTATGACCTCTGTGAACTCTGTGAGGCGTCTATGACCTCTGTGAGACCTCTATGACCTCTGTGACCTCTGTGTGACCTAGGTGAGACCTCTGTGAGACCTCTGTGACGACTGTGACCACTGTGTGACCTCTGTGAGACCTCTGTGACCACTGTGACCTCTGTGTGACCTCTGTGAGACGTGTATGACCTCTGTAACCTCTGTGTGACCTCTGTGAGACCTCTGTGACCACTGCGACCTCTGTGAGATATCTATGACCACTGTGACCTCTGTGAGACGTCTATCACCTCTGTGAGCCCTCTATGCCCACTGTGAGACCTCTATGACCTCTGTGACCTCTGTGTGACCTCTGTGAGACGTCTATGACCACTGTGACCTCTGTGACACGTCTATGACCTCTTTGACCTCTGTGTGACCCCTGTGAGACGTGTATGACTTCTGTGACCTCTGTGTGACCTCTGTGTGACCTCTGTGAGACGTGTATGACCTCTGTGACCTCTGTGAGACTTCTGTGACCTCTGTGACATCTGTGTGACCTCTGTGAGACCTCTGTGACCACTGTGACCTCTGTGAGATATCTATGACCTCTGTGTGACCTCTGCGAGACTTCTGTGACCACTGTGACCTCTGTGAGATATCTATGACCTCTGTGAGACGTCTATGACCTCTGTGACCTCTGTGTGACCTCTGTGAGACCTCTGTGACCACTGTGACCTCTGTGAGATATCTATGACCTCTGTGAGATCTCTGTGACCACTGTGACCTCTGTGTGACCCCTGTGAGACCACTGTGACCTCTGCGTGACCTCTGTGAGACGTCTGTGACCACTGTGACCTCTGTGAGGCCTGTACGACCTCTGTGACCACTGTGACCTCTATGTGACATCTGTGAGACGTCTATGACCTCTGTGACCACTGTGTGACCTCTGTGAGACCTCTGTGACCACTGTGACCTCTGTGAGGCTTCTATGACCTCTGTGAGACCTCTATGACCTCTGTGAACTCTGTGAGGCGTCTATGACCTCTGTGAGACCTCTATGACCTCTGTGATCTCTGTGTGACCTAGGTGAGACCTCTGTGAGACCTCTGTGACGACTGTGACCACTGTGTGACCTCTGTGAGACCTCTGTGATCACTGTGACCTCCGTGTGACCTCTGTGAGACGTGTATGACCTCTGTAACCTCTGTGTGACCTCTGTGAGACCTCTGTGACCACTGCGACCTCTGTGAGATATCTATGACCACTGTGACCTCTGTGAGACGTCTATCACCTCTGTGAGCCCTCTATGCCCACTGTGAGACCTCTATGACCTCTGTGACCTCTGTGTGACCTCTGTGAGACGTCTATGACCACTGTGACCTCTGTGACACGTCTATGACCTCTTTGACCTCTGTGTGACCCCTGTGAGACGTGTATGACTTCTGTGACCTCTGTGTGACCTCTGCGAGACCACTGTGACCTCTGTGTGACCTCTGTGAGACGTGTATGACCTCTGTGACCTCTGTGAGACTTCTGTGACCTCTGTGACATCTGTGTGACCTCTGTGAGACCTCTGTGACCACTGTGACCTCTGTGAGATATCTATGACCTCTGTGAGATCTCTATGACCACTGTGACCTCTGTGTGACCCCTGTGAGACCTCTGTGACCTCTGCGTGACCTCTGTGAGACGTCTATGACCTCTGTGAGACCTCTGTGCACTGCTTATGCAGAAACATCGAATCACATGCAGAAACGCGTTACTATCCAGACTATTTTTTGCTCCGAATAGTTATGACAGAATTCAAGCAGACGACGGCACATCTATGATTACAATTTATTTTCTCGACGCAACGTTTTGCGATCCATACTCCATTCGTCGTAGCTCTTTTCTATGCCTCTGGACGCACAAGCTTGCGTTGCTATGATGCGATTTGGTATGTCTATCCTTGTATTTCATTTGCGAAGAAAAGCGAAAGAGCATCGCCGAAACTCAAACACGTGCGTCGATCGATTTGCGATATGTGTACGGCACACACGTTCGCGTTTGTTTTTTCGCTTCGAGACCTCTGAATGTTGCAATAGATTCAAACACACACGTTTTTTGACCCACTGCTTCCGAGGCAGTCCAAACGCAAAACCATGATGTCATCGATGCCATTAAAATTATTTTTCATTTCTTTGATTTTTGCTCGCGCCCCTGGCTCGTAACAAATACATGGTGTGTATTCACATAAATTTCAATGGAAATTATTTCATAATTTTGTAAATGTCAGTTTAGTTTATTTCAAATAAGGACATTTTAAGTGTATACAATTTTGTTTTTACTATAAAATCTCCTAAAAACTAATTTCTATGGGTTTGTAAGCTCTAGTCTTACAATTTAACCCTTTCGCTACTACGAGCGACTATAGTCGCTCTGCATAAGATGCCGCGTACTGGATATATGACCAGCAATTGGAGTTATTGGCACGATTACGATTTCCGTGGACCCCCGTTTTGAGGTTATATTTGTGTTCTTGGAGTTTTCTCTCCACGGCGAGAACCAACCCGTCCAGCGGGAGTACTGCGGCGGAGAAGCAGCCCGTAGCGAAAGGGTTAAGATGCGCCTGCGCATCTTTTTTTGAGATGCGCATGCGCAGCTTTTTTGAGATGCGCCTGCGCAGCTTTTCTTGCGATGCGCTTGCGCAGCTTTTTTGAGATGCGCCTGCGCAGCTTTTTTTACGATGCGCCTGCGAGACTGTTTTTGAGATGCGCCGGCACATCTTTTTTTGAGATGCGCCTGCGCAACTGTTTTCTGAATGCGCATGCGCAGCTTTTTTTAGATGCGCCTGCGCAACTGTTTTCTGGATGCGCATGCGCAGCTTTTTTGAGATGCGCCTGCGCAGCTTTTTTTACGATGCGCCTGCGCAACTGTTTTCTAGATGCGCATGCGCAGCTTTTCTGAAGATGCGCTTGCGCACCTTTTTTGAGATGCGCCTGCGCAGATTTTTTAAAGATGCGCCTGCGCAGATTTTTTTGAGATGCGCCTGTTCAGCTTTTTTTGAGATGCGCCTGTTCATCTTTTTTTGAGATGCGCCTGCGCAAATGTTTTTGAGATGCGTCTGCGCAACTGTTTTCTGGATGCGCATGCTCATCTTTTTTGAGATGCGCCTGCGCAACTGTTTTTGAGATGCGCCTGCACATATTTTTTTTAGATGCGTCTGCGCAACTGTTTTCTGAATGCGCATGCGCAGCTTTTTTTGAGATGCGCCTGTTCATCTTTTTTTGAGATGCGCCTGCGCAACTGTTTTTGAGATGCGTCTGCGCAACTGTTTTCTGGATGCGCATGCGCAGCTTTTTTGAGATGCGCCTGCGCAGCTTTTCTTGCGATGCGCTTGCGCAGTTTTTTTTAGATGCGCTGCCCAGCTTTTTTGAGATGCGTCTGCGCAACTGTTTTCTGGATGCGCTCGCGCAACTGTTTTCTAGATGCGCGTGCGCAGCTTTTCTGAAGATGCGCCTGCGCACCTTTTTTGAGATGCGCCTGCGCAGATTTTTTAAAGATGCCCCTGCGCAGCTTTTTTGAGATGCGCCTGCGCAACTGTTTTTGAGATGCGTCCGCGCAACTGTTTTCTGGATGCGCTTGCGCAGCTTTTTTGAGATGC
Organism: Lasioglossum villosulum; assembly: GCA_963971365.1. Lineage (NCBI taxonomy): Eukaryota > Metazoa > Arthropoda > Insecta > Hymenoptera > Halictidae > Lasioglossum > Lasioglossum villosulum. The sequence continues at coordinate 98,848 of CAXARU010000125.1, read as the reverse complement.
GCCTGCGCAGCATTTTTTTAAATGCGCCTGCGCAGATTTTTTAAAGATGCGCCTGCGCAGCTTTTGTGAGATGCGCCTGCGCATCTTTTTTTGAGATGCGCCTGCGCAACTGTTTTCTAGATGCGCATGCGCAGCTTTTCTGAAGATGCGCCTGCGCAGATTTTTAAAGATGCGCCTGCGCAGCTTTTTTGAGATGCGCCTGCGCAGCTCTTATGAGATGCGCATGCGCAGCTTTTTTAAAGATGCGCCTGCGCCGCTTTTTTTAGATGCGCCTGCGCATTTTTTTGAGATGCGCCTGCGCAACTGTTTTTGAGATGCGTCTGCGAAACTGTTTTCTGGATGCGCTTGCGCAACTGTTTTCTGGATGCGCATGCGCAACTTTTTTTGAGATGCGCCTGCGCAGCTTTTTTTACGATGCGCCTGCGCAACTGTTTTCTAGATGCGCATGCGCAGCTTTGCTGAAGATGCGCCTGCGCACCTTTTTGGGATGCGCCTGCGCAGATTTTTAAAGATGCGCCTGCGCAGCTTTTTTGAGATGCGCCTGCGCAGCTCTTATTGAGATGCGCATGCGCAGCTTTTTTAAAGATGCGCCTGCGCCGCTTTTTTTAGATGCGCCTGCGCATCTTTTTTTGAGATGCGCCTGCGCAACTGTTTTTGAGATGCGTCTGCGCAACTGTTTTCTGGATGCGCTTGCGCAACTGTTTTCTGGATGCGCTTGCGCAGCTTTTTTGAGATGCGCCTGCGCAGCTTTTTTTAGATGCGCCTGCGCAACTGTTTTTGAGATGCGCATGCGCAGCTTTTTTTAAGATGCGCCTGCGCAACTGATTTCTAGATGCGCATGCGCAGCTTTTTTTTAGATGCGCCTGCGCAACTGTTTTCTAGATGCGCATGCGCAGCTTTTCTGAAGATGCGCCTGCGCACCTTTTTTGAGATGCGCCTGCGCAGATTTTGAAAGATGCGCATGCGCAGCTTTTCTGAAGATGCGCCTGCGCACCTTTTTTGAGATGCGCCTGCGCAGATTTTTTAAAGATGCGCCTGCGAAGATTTTTTAAAGATGCCCCTGCGCAGCTTTTTTGAGATGCGCCTGCGCAACTGTTTTTGAGATGCGTCTGCGCAACTGTTTTCTGGATGCGCTTGCGCAGCTTTTTTGAGATGCGCCTGCGCAGCTTTTGTGAGATGTGCCTGCGCATCTGTTTTTGAGATGCGCCTGCGCAGCTTTTGTGAGATGCGCCTGCGCATCTTTTTTTGAGATGCGCCTGCGCAACTGTTTTTTAGATGCGCCTGCGCAACTGTTTTCTGGATGCGCATGCGCAGCTTTTTTTGAGATGCGCCTGCGCAGCTTTTTTGAGATGCGCCTGCGCAGCTCTTATTGAGATGCGCATGCGCAGCTTTTTTAAAGATGCGCCTGCGCCGCTTTTTTTAGATGCGCATGCGCATTTTTTTTTTAGATGCGCCTGCGCAACTGTTTTTGAGATGCGTCTGCGGAACTGTTTTCTGGATGCGCTTGCGCAGCTTTTTTGAGATGCGCCTGCGCAGCTTTTGTGAGATGCGCCTGCGCAGCTTTTGTGAGATGCGCCTGCGCATCTGTTTTTGAGATGCGCCTGCGCAGCTTTTGTGAGATGCGCCTGCGCATCTTTTTTTGAGATGCGCCTGCGCAACTGTTTTTTAGATGCGCCTGCGGAACTGTTTTCTGGATGCGCTTGCGCAGCTTTTTTGAGATGCGCCTGCGCAGCTTTTTTGAGATGCGCCTGCGCAACTGTTTTCTGGATGCGCATGCGCAGCTTTTCTGAAGATGCGCCTGCGCACCTTTTTTGAGATGCGCCTGCGCAGATTTTTTAAAGATGCGCCTGCGCAGCTTTTGTGAGATGCGCCTGCGCATCTTTTTTTTAGATGCGCCTGCGCAACTGTTTTTGAGATGCGCATGCGCAGCTTTTTTTAGGATGCGCCTGCGCAACTGATTTCTAGATGCGCCTGCGCAACTGATTTCTAGATGCGCATGCGCAGCTTTTTTTTAGATGCGCCTGTTCATCTTTTTTTGAGATGCGCCTGCGCAACTGTTTTTGAGATGCGTCTGCGCAACTGTTTTCTGGATGCGCTTGCGCAGCTTTTTTGAGATGCGCCTGCGCAGCTTTTGTGAGATGTGCCTGCGCATCTGTTTTTGAGATGCGCCTGCGCAGCTTTTGTGAGATGCGCCTGCGCATCTTTTTTTGAGATGCGCCTGCGCAACTGTTTTTTAGATGCGCCTGCGCAACTGTTTTCTGGATGCGCATGCGCAGCTTTTTTTGAGATGCGCCTGCGCAGCTTTTTTGAGATGCGCCTGCGCAGCTCTTATTGAGATGCGCATGCGCAGCTTTTTTAAATAAATCACGCCTGCGCAAAGTGCTCCGCGAAGTGGAAAAGGTCCCACTTCTCCGCGGAAGCGCTGCCCGATTTTCCTCTGACTAGGAAGAACATAGTCAAAATCCGGAGCAACGTCATCCTACGAAAGCCGTTGCGGATCACCATCCGACAGTGGCGGTACCCATCGTTCCCAGGGCAATACGACGGACTCCCAGGATACTAAACGTAATGATAAATCTATTTTAAATATTAGTCATATAGAGTTTGTTTGTACGCGGTAACGGGCCAGGATCAGAGCCAGACGTACGTGCTGGTTGGATCAAAGATCATCGTTATTAAAGTCTGCCTGAATCGGTTCGGGTCGCGATCGATCGATATTTCCCCTCGCGAAATATCCCGTTCAGGACGTGACAGAAAAATTTGGCGCAGTCGGTAGGACATTCGAAGATGATCCCCGTTTAAAAATCCCGCGCCTCGAGCTCGCAAATTTTTGAAAACTGAATCCCCAAAAAGGGATCGACCAATTTCGATCGAACGTAGCCAATAAATGGTTGTAGACACGCGCAGTTCAAGCAAAAATCCGAAAATGGACCCCTCAACTTCTAAATCAAATCCTCCTACAGAGGCGGAATTACTTGCCTTCCAGCAGGAATTAGCAAAACGCGAAGTAGCCCTTAAGGAATATCATGATTCGCTTGAACTGAACAGAATGAAGTACGAGAACGAACTTCAAGCCCAACGCGACGCATTTAAAGAATTACGGCGAGAAATAGATGCGCTTAGGGAAACGACCCCTTCCGAATTCACGCCGCGTTCCGATCGCTTCGATATCACGATTCCGCGTGATCATTTTCCTCAAGACCCCGCAAATATGTATACGGTAAAGCAAGCCGTCGAGACAATCCCTACGTTCGACGGGAAATCAATTTCGCTAATGCAATTTGTCCGAGCATGCAAACGAGCCCACGAACTAATCCCAGCCTCGTCGGAAAGGCTTTTCACTAAGTTAATTTGTAACAAGCTCCGCGGACGCGCCTATGCAGCCGTTGAAGACGCGAATTGCTGCACGGTCGACGAACTATGCAATCGCCTGAAAAATGTCCTAGGTCCATATAAAGTAGTAGACCAGTATCGCGGAGAACTAGCCAGCATACTACAAGGTTCATCGGAACATATGCTTGATTACATCGGGAGAGTAAAAGACCTCCGTACGGCCATCCTAGATTACGGCACAGATAACGATTCCACGACCGAAGTAGACAAATTCGTCGCCGCGTGTTTCCTCCGTGGAATTATCCCCACCCTACGATACGAAGTCAGCCGATTCGAGAGACAGGGCATTAAAAAGATTTTCGACGAAGCCATAAGCGCCTATAAACAATACGAGCACGACAAGACTCGTTACCGCGATCCGTTCCGCGACGAAAACCGACGCGTTAGTTTCTTCGAGAACAGAAGCCGAACGCCCGAGAGACGAAGCATAGAGCCCTACGCACGCGATAATTTTCACACGCGAAATCTAACGCCAGAAAGAAGAAACGGCAAACCAACCATCCCATGGCGCGATTCAAACTCCCCTCATCCACGGGACAATTATCGCTCGTCGCCGCCGCGAAAATACGAGCCACCCCAAGCGCGAGAACGCGAAGATTACGCGCCACGCGAAATTAAACCTCTAGAGTCATATCGTGAGCCCAGAGACCGGTTCCCTACTGAAAACGCAAAATATTGCAAGTATTGTAAACGCACCGGACACGATATCCACGAGTGTCGCCGTCGCGAATTTTTCAATAATTCGGGAAACGAGCGCGGCCTCCCGACTGGCGTTCCGCAGACGAACGAGGCCCAAAGTCCAAGACCCGTACGGAACGTGAATGTCACCGCTCCGATCGAGACACGGTTACAAGATCTGTCAATGTCGTAAATTTGACAGACGACTCTCCGATCCCGCGAATTCAAATCACGGCCCCCCAGTTCTCAAAAAAATGTGAGTTTCTGGTAGACACGGGATCAGAAATAAATTTAATAAGCGCGGATAGCATGAATCCCAAAACGCGCCTAGAATCCGACTGCGAGATTCAAATACACGGGATCACCGATGGTCATATCAGTACTATCGGCGAGGTCACCGCTCATCTAGCAGGGACTATACCCGTCAAATTTCATGTCCTCCCAGACGAGTTTCCGATCAATTTAGACGGAATAATTGGGGCACCGTTCTTCCAACATGGGGGAGAAATATCATTCGCGCGACAAGAAATCGTGCACGGGAAAACAAAAATCCCATTCAGCAACGTACGTCGGCATACTGTTGAGGCACGTACCGCAGCGTGCATATCAATCAATGTAAAAGGCCCTGCCGAGGGTTACATCCGTCGTCAGGAGGTAGCACCCGAAGTGTTCCTCGGAGACTGCCTCGTAACAAACCGAAACGGAAAAGCGAGCCTACGGTGCATAAATGCATCGTCCGAAGTGGCATCCTTCGACCTGCCTACATTGGAGGTAGAAGAGATCGAGGCGATTGATTCCGATTTGCTTACAAACTCTGGAAGTCATCCAGAAGTCAAAATAAATGCTCATGCACACCGAGTGCATGAGACGATCAAAAAGGATCACCGCGCGAAAAGATTCAATACAGAATCAAAGGTTGACGACTATATCAATGTTATCAATCGCCAAATTCAAGTTCCCGTAAATCCGGACAGCGTTAAAATAAATGCTCATGCATACCGCATGCATGAGACGATCGAAAACGATCAACTCGCGATTGTTCCTGGGAAAAACCCAGACGAAGTTCCCGTAAATCCGGACAGCGTTAAAAGAAATGCTCATGCATACCGCATGCATGAGACGATCGAAAACGATCAACCCGCGATTGTTCCTGGGAAAAACCCAGACGAAGTTCCCGTAAATCCGGATAAGATAAAAATAAACGCTCATACGCATCGAACATATGAGACGATCGAAAACGATCAAATCGCGAATTCTCTTACGTCCGAATTAACCGGACCAGAAAGAAACGATCTCTCCTACTCTCAAACATTTCCGTACAAAGCGAATCTTCGGAAATCTAAAGGAGCATTCACAATAACCGCGTTGCGATGCCCCCAAGGGATCGACCCAGTAGATCGCGGGAAAGAATGCAAAATTAAAACTAAATCCAATATCAGGATGGCAATGTACAATACTGCCATACCGAGTCGAATATCGTGCAGAGACATTCCTTCCCACGACCTAAAAGTCCTAAACGTCGACGCGCAAGGTAATATGAGCAACGAGCTCACTAACCATAAGCATGCAAAATTCGAGAACGCGCGAGCACAATCTCAGGTTATCGCGACGAGATGTAACGCGAAACCGACCCTCGTGCGAGCAAATAGAAAGATCAGCAGATCAAAATCCCGCGAAGCGAAATCCGAAACCCTGGGACGATTCGAACCCCCACCACTACGACACATCAGCACTTTCCGAAAGCCTAGGAACAAAAGCTCCAATCGTTTCGACGACATCCAGTCTACCTCAGACATTCCAACAAGCCAGAATGAATCAAGCCAACCAATACTGCTACTTCGGAAGAGTCTACACAACCCCGGAGGGAGCAACACGCTGCGAACTATGCAGCCGCAACAACCTTTCATACATCGAGATCGTCCACGACACGGAAATGGAGTTAAAAATTCAATGCGGCCAATGCAAAATATTCCTGACAGCCAGGCGACCATCCTCGGGATGCCCAATGTGCAGAGCAAGCCGACCCCCGCCCCCGAGGCAAAGCGCCTCGGAACGACACGACGCGGCACCGATAACGAATTATGATGTGCGGTCGTCTGCTTGAATTCTGTCATAACTATTCGGAGCAAAAAATAGTCTGGATTATAACGCGTTTCTGCATGTGATTCGACGTTTTTGCGTAAATTTCGAACGATCGGCAGATTTGCACCGTTTCTGCACATGAAAGTACGATTCGATTAAGAAAATAAATTGTAATCATAGATGTGCGGTCGTCTGCTTGAATTCTGTCATAGCTATTGTGAGCAAAAAATAGTCTGGATTATAACGTGTTTCTGCATGTGATTCGACGTTTTTGCGTAAATTTCGAACGATCGGCAGATCTGCACCGTTTCTGCACATGAAAGTACGATTCGGTTAAGAAAATAAATTGTAATCATAGATGTTCGGTCGTCTGCTTGAATTCTGTCATAACTATTCAAAGCAAAAAATAGTCCGGATTATAACGCGTTTCTGTATGTGATTCGACGTTTTTGCGTAAATTTCGAACGATCGGCAGATCTGCACCGTTTCTGCACATGAAAGTACGATTCGGTTAAGAAAATAAATTTTAATCATAGATGTTCGGTCGTCTGCTTGAATTCTGTCATAACTATTCAAAGCAAAAAATAGTCCGGATTATAACGCGTTTCTGTATGTGATTCGACGTTTTTGCGTAAATTTCGAACGATCGGCAGATTTGCACCGTTTCTGCACATGAAAGTACGATTCGATTAAGAAACTAAATTGTAATCATAGATGTGCGGTCGTCTGCTTGAATTCTGTCATAACTATTCGGAGCAAAAAATAGTCTGGATTATAACGCGTTTCTGCATGTGATTCGACGTTTTTGCGTAAATTTCGAACGATCGGCAGATTTGCACCGTTTCTGCACATGAAAGTACGATTCGGTTAAGAAAATAAATTGTAATCATAGATGTGCGGTCGTCTGCTTGAATTCTGTCATAACTATTCGGAGCAAGAAATAGTCTGGATTATAACGCGTTTCTGCATGTGATTCGACGTTTTTGCGTAAATTTCGAACGATCGGCAGATTTGCACCGTTTCTGCACATGAAAGTACGATTCGATTAAGAAAATAAATTGTAATCATAGATGTGCGGTCGTCTGCTTGAATTCTGTCATAACTATTCGGAGCAAAAAAGAGTCTGGATTATAACGCGTTTCTGCATGTGATTCGACGTTTTTGCGTAAATTTCGAACGATCGGCAGATTTGCACCGTTTCTGCACATGAAAGTACGATTCGGTTAAGAAAATAAATTGTAATCATAGATGTTCGGTCGTCTGCTTGAATTCTGTCATAACTATTCAAAGCAAAAAATAGTCCGGATTATAACGCGTTTCTGTATGTGATTCGACGTTTTTGCGTAAATTTCGAACGATCGGCAGATCTGCACCGTTTCTGCACATGAAAGTACGATTCGTTTAAGAAACTAAATTGTAATCATAGATGTGCGGTCGTCTGCTTGAATTCTGTCATAACTATTCGGAGCAAAAAATAGTCTGGATTATAACGCGTTTCTGCATGTGATTCGACGTTTTTGCGTAAATTTCGAACGATCGGCAGATTTGCACCGTTTCTGCACATGAAAGTACGATTCGATTAAGAAAATAAATTGTAATCATAGATGTGCGGTCGTCTGCTTGAATTCTGTCATAGCTATTGTGAGCAAAAAATAGTCTGGATTATAACGTGTTTCTGCATGTGATTCGACGTTTTTGCGTAAATTTCGAACGATCGGCAGATTTGCACCGTTTCTGCACATGAAAGTACGATTCGATTAAGAAAATAAATTGTAATCATAGATGTGCGGTCGTCTGCTTGAATTCTGTCATAGCTATTGTGAGCAAAAAATAGTCTGGATTATAACGTGTTTCTGCATGTGATTCGACGTTTTTGCGTAAATTTCGAACGATCGGCAGATTTGCACCGTTTCTGCACATGAAAGTACGATTCGGTTAAGAAAATAAATTGTAATCATAGATGTGCGGTCGTCTGCTTGAATTCTGTCATAACTATTCGGAGCAAGAAATAGTCTGGATTATAACGCGTTTCTGCATGTGATTCGACGTTTTTGCGTAAATTTCGAACGATCGGCAGATTTGCACCGTTTCTGCACATGAAAGTACGATTCGATTAAGAAAATAAATTGTAATCATAGATGTGCGGTCGTCTGCTTGAATTCTGTCATAACTATTCGGAGCAAAAAAGAGTCTGGATTATAACGCGTTTCTGCATGTGATTCGACGTTTTTGCGTAAATTTCGAACGATCGGCAGATTTGCACCGTTTCTGCACATGAAAGTACGATTCGATTAAGAAAATAAATTGTAATCATAGATGTGCGGTCGTCTGCTTGAATTCTGTCATAGCTATTGTGAGCAAAAAATAGTCTGGATTATAACGTGTTTCTGCATGTGATTCGACGTTTTTGCGTAAATTTCGAACGATCGGCAGATCTGCACCGTTTCTGCACATGAAAGTACGATTCGTTTAAGAAACTAAATTGTAATCATAGATGTGCGGTCGTCTGCTTGAATTCTGTCATAACTATTCGGCAGATCTGCACCGTTTCTGCACATGAAAGTACGATTCGTTTAAGAAACTAAATTGTAATCATAGATGTGCGGTCGTCTGCTTGAATTCTGTCATAACTATTCGGAGCAAAAAATAGTCTGGATTATAACGTGTTTCTGCATGTGATTCGACGTTTTTGCGTAAATTTCGAACGATCGGCAGATCTGCACCGTTTCTGCACATGAAAGTACGATTCGGTTAAGAAAATAAATTGTAATCATAGATGTTCGGTCGTCTGCTTGAATTCTGTCATAACTATTCAAAGCAAAAAATAGTCCGGATTATAACGCGTTTCTGTATGTGATTCGACGTTTTTGCGTAAATTTCGAACGATCGGCAGATTTGCACCGTTTCTGCACATGAAAGTACGATTCGATTAAGAAACTAAATTGTAATCATAGATGTGCGGTCGTCTGCTTGAATTCTGTCATAACTATTCGGAGCAAAAAATAGTCTGGATTATAACGCGTTTCTGCATGTGATTCGACGTTTTTGCGTAAATTTCGAACGATCGGCAGATTTGCACCGTTTCTGCACATGAAAGTACGATTCGGTTAAGAAAATAAATTGTAATCATAGATGTGCGGTCGTCTGCTTGAATTCTGTCATAACTATTCGGAGCAAGAAATAGTCTGGATTATAACGCGTTTCTGCATGTGATTCGACGTTTTTGCGTAAATTTCGAACGATCGGCAGATTTGCACCGTTTCTGCACATGAAAGTACGATTCGATTAAGAAAATAAATTGTAATCATAGATGTGCGGTCGTCTGCTTGAATTCTGTCATAGCTATTGTGAGCAAAAAATAGTCTGGATTATAACGTGTTTCTGCATGTGATTCGACGTTTTTGCGTAAATTTCGAACGATCGGCAGATCTGCACCGTTTCTGCACATGAAAGTACGATTCGGTTAAGAAAATAAATTGTAATCATAGATGTTCGGTCGTCTGCTTGAATTCTGTCATAACTATTCAAAGCAAAAAATAGTCCGGATTATAACGCGTTTCTGTATGTGATTCGACGTTTTTGCGTAAATTTCGAACGATCGGCAGATTTGCACCGTTTCTGCACATGAAAGTACGATTCGATTAAGAAACTAAATTGTAATCATAGATGTGCGGTCGTCTGCTTGAATTCTGTCATAACTATTCGGAGCAAAAAATAGTCTGGATTATAACGCGTTTCTGCATGTGATTCGACGTTTTTGCGTAAATTTCGAACGATCGGCAGATTTGCACCGTTTCTGCACATGAAAGTACGATTCGATTAAGAAACTAAATTGTAATCATAGATGTGCGGTCGTCTGCTTGAATTCTGTCATAACTATTCGGAGCAAAAAATAGTCTGGATTATAACGTGTTTCTGCATGTGATTCGACGTTTTTGCGTAAATTTCGAACGATCGGCAGATCTGCACCGTTTCTGCACATGAAAGTACGATTCGGTTAAGAAAATAAATTGTAATCATAGATGTGCGGTCGTCTGCTTGAATTCTGTCATAACTATTCGGAGCAAAAAATAGTCTGGATTATAACGCGTTTCTGCATGTGATTCGACGTTTTTGCGTAAATTTCGAACGATCGGCAGATTTGCACCGTTTCTGCACATGAAAGTACGATTCGGTTAAGAAAATAAATTGTAATCATAGATGTGCGGTCGTCTGCTTGAATTCTGTCATAACTATTCGGAGCAAGAAATAGTCTGGATTATAACGCGTTTCTGCATGTGATTCGACGTTTTTGCGTAAATTTCGAACGATCGGCAGATTTGCACCGTTTCTGCACATGAAAGTACGATTCGATTAAGAAAATAAATTGTAATCATAGATGTGCGGTCGTCTGCTTGAATTCTGTCATAGCTATTGTGAGCAAAAAATAGTCTGGATTATAACGTGTTTCTGCATGTGATTCGACGTTTTTGCGTAAATTTCGAACGATCGGCAGATCTGCACCGTTTCTGCACATGAAAGTACGATTCGGTTAAGAAAATAAATTGTAATCATAGATGTTCGGTCGTCTGCTTGAATTCTGTCATAACTATTCAAAGCAAAAAATAGTCCGGATTATAACGCGTTTCTGTATGTGATTCGACGTTTTTGCGTAAATTTCGAACGATCGGCAGATTTGCACCGTTTCTGCACATGAAAGTACGATTCGATTAAGAAACTAAATTGTAATCATAGATGTGCGGTCGTCTGCTTGAATTCTGTCATAACTATTCGGAGCAAAAAATAGTCTGGATTATAACGCGTTTCTGCATGTGATTCGACGTTTTTGCGTAAATTTCGAACGATCGGCAGATTTGCACCGTTTCTGCACATGAAAGTACGATTCGGTTAAGAAAATAAATTGTAATCATAGATGTTCGGTCGTCTGCTTGAATTCTGTCATAACTATTCAAGGCAAAAAATAGTCTGGATTATAACGTGTTTCTGCATGTGATTCGACGTTTTTGCGTAAATTTCGAACGATCGGCAGATCTGCACCGTTTCTGCACATGAAAGTACGATTCGTTTAAGAAACTAAATTGTAATCATAGATGTGCGGTCGTCTGCTTGAATTCTGTCATAACTATTCGGAGCAAAAAATAGTCTGGATTATAACGTGTTTCTGCATGTGATTCGACGTTTTTGCGTAAATTTCGAACGATCGGCAGATCTGCACCGTTTCTGCACATGAAAGTGTACGATTCGTTTAAGAAACTAAATTGTAATCATAGATGTGCGGTCGTCTGCTTGAATTCTGTCATAACTATTCGGAGCAAAAAATAGTCTGGATTATAACGCGTTTCTGCATGTGATTCGACGTTTTTGCGTAAATTTCGAACGATCGGCAGATTTGCACCGTTTCTGCACATGAAAGTACGATTCGATTAAGAAAATAAATTGTAATCATAGATGTGCGGTCGTCTGCTTGAATTCTGTCATAGCTATTGTGAGCAAAAAATAGTCTGGATTATAACGTGTTTCTGCATGTGATTCGACGTTTTTGCGTAAATTTCGAACGATCGGCAGATCTGCACCGTTTCTGCACATGAAAGTACGATTCGGTTAAGAAAATAAATTGTAATCATAGATGTTCGGTCGTCTGCTTGAATTCTGTCATAACTATTCAAAGCAAAAAATAGTCCGGATTATAACGCGTTTCTGTATGTGATTCGACGTTTTTGCGTAAATTTCGAACGATCGGCAGATTTGCACCATTTCTGCACATGAAAGTACGATTCGGTTAAGAAAATAAATTGTAATCATAGATGTGCGGTCGTCTGCTTGAATTCTGTCATAACTATTCGGAGCAAGAAATAGTCTGGATTATAACGCGTTTCTGCATGTGATTCGACGTTTTTGCGTAAATTTCGAACGATCGGCAGATTTGCACCGTTTCTGCACATGAAAGTACGATTCGATTAAGAAAATAAATTGTAATCATAGATGTGCGGTCGTCTGCTTGAATTCTGTCATAACTATTCGGAGCAAAAAAGAGTCTGGATTATAACGCGTTTCTGCATGTGATTCGACGTTTTTGCGTAAATTTCGAACGATCGGCAGATTTGCACCGTTTCTGCACATGAAAGTACGATTCGATTAAGAAAATAAATTGTAATCATAGATGTGCGGTCGTCTGCTTGAATTCTGTCATAGCTATTGTGAGCAAAAAATAGTCTGGATTATAACGCGTTTCTGTATGTGATTCGACGTTTTTGCGTAAATTTCGAACGATCGGCAGATTTGCACCGTTTCTGCACATGAAAGTACGATTCGATTAAGAAACTAAATTGTAATCATAGATGTGCGGTCGTCTGCTTGAATTCTGTCATAACTATTCGGAGCAAAAAATAGTCTGGATTATAACGTGTTTCTGCATGTGATTCGACGTTTTTGCGTAAATTTCGAACGATCGGCAGATCTGCACCGTTTCTGCACATGAAAGTACGATTCGGTTAAGAAAATAAATTGTAATCATAGATGTGCGGTCGTCTGCTTGAATTCTGTCATAACTATTCGGAGCAAAAAATAGTCTGGATTATAACGTGTTTCTGCATGTGATTCGACGTTTTTGCGTAAATTTCGAACGATCGGCAGATCTGCACCGTTTCTGCACATGAAAGTACGATTCGGTTAAGAAAATAAATTGTAATCATAGATGTTCGGTCGTCTGCTTGAATTCTGTCATAACTATTCAAAGCAAAAAATAGTCCGGATTATAACGCGTTTCTGTATGTGATTCGACGTTTTTGCGTAAATTTCGAACGATCGGCAGATTTGCACCGTTTCTGCACATGAAAGTACGATTCGATTAAGAAACTAAATTGTAATCATAGATGTGCGGTCGTCTGCTTGAATTCTGTCATAACTATTCGGAGCAAAAAATAGTCTGGATTATAACGCGTTTCTGCATGTGATTCGACGTTTTTGCGTAAATTTCGAACGATCGGCAGATTTGCACCGTTTCTGCACATGAAAGTACGATTCGGTTAAGAAAATAAATTGTAATCATAGATGTGCGGTCGTCTGCTTGAATTCTGTCATAACTATTCGGAGCAAGAAATAGTCTGGATTATAACGCGTTTCTGCATGTGATTCGACGTTTTTGCGTAAATTTCGAACGATCGGCAGATTTGCACCGTTTCTGCACATGAAAGTACGATTCGATTAAGAAAATAAATTGTAATCATAGATGTGCGGTCGTCTGCTTGAATTCTGTCATAGCTATTGTGAGCAAAAAATAGTCTGGATTATAACGTGTTTCTGCATGTGATTCGACGTTTTTGCGTAAATTTCGAACGATCGGCAGATCTGCACCGTTTCTGCACATGAAAGTACGATTCGGTTAAGAAAATAAATTGTAATCATAGATGTTCGGTCGTCTGCTTGAATTCTGTCATAACTATTCAAAGCAAAAAATAGTCCGGATTATAACGCGTTTCTGTATGTGATTCGACGTTTTTGCGTAAATTTCGAACGATCGGCAGATTTGCACCGTTTCTGCACATGAAAGTACGATTCGATTAAGAAACTAAATTGTAATCATAGATGTGCGGTCGTCTGCTTGAATTCTGTCATAGCTATTCGGAGCAAAAAATAGTCTGGATTATAACGCGTTTCTGCATGTGATTCGACGTTTTTGCGTAAATTTCGAACGATCGGCAGATTTGCACCGTTTCTGCACATGAAAGTACGATTCGGTTAAGAAAATAAATTGTAATCATAGATGTTCGGTCGTCTGCTTGAATTCTGTCATAACTATTCAAGGCAAAAAATAGTCTGGATTATAACGTGTTTCTGCATGTGATTCGACGTTTTTGCGTAAATTTCGAACGATCGGCAGATCTGCACCGTTTCTGCACATGAAAGTACGATTCGTTTAAGAAACTAAATTGTAATCATAGATGTGCGGTCGTCTGCTTGAATTCTGTCATAACTATTCGGAGCAAAAAATAGTCTGGATTATAACGTGTTTCTGCATGTGATTCGACGTTTTTGCGTAAATTTCGAACGATCGGCAGATCTGCACCGTTTCTGCACATGAAAGTACGATTCGTTTAAGAAACTAAATTGTAATCATAGATGTGCGGTCGTCTGCTTGAATTCTGTCATAACTATTCGGAGCAAAAAATAGTCTGGATTATAACGCGTTTCTGTATGTGATTCGACGTTTTTGCGTAAATTTCGAACGATCGGCAGATTTGCACCGTTTCTGCACATGAAAGTACGATTCGATTAAGAAACTAAATTGTAATCATAGATGTGCGGTCGTCTGCTTGAATTCTGTCATAACTATTCGGAGCAAAAAATAGTCTGGATTATAACGTGTTTCTGCATGTGATTCGACGTTTTTGCGTAAATTTCGAACGATCGGCAGATCTGCACCGTTTCTGCACATGAAAGTACGATTCGGTTAAGAAAATAAATTGTAATCATAGATGTGCGGTCGTCTGCTTGAATTCTGTCATAACTATTCGGAGCAAAAAATAGTCTGGATTATAACGTGTTTCTGCATGTGATTCGACGTTTTTGCGTAAATTTCGAACGATCGGCAGATCTGCACCGTTTCTGCACATGAAAGTACGATTCGGTTAAGAAAATAAATTGTAATCATAGATGTTCGGTCGTCTGCTTGAATTCTGTCATAACTATTCAAAGCAAAAAATAGTCCGGATTATAACGCGTTTCTGTATGTGATTCGACGTTTTTGCGTAAATTTCGAACGATCGGCAGATTTGCACCGTTTCTGCACATGAAAGTACGATTCGATTAAGAAACTAAATTGTAATCATAGATGTGCGGTCGTCTGCTTGAATTCTGTCATAACTATTCGGAGCAAAAAATAGTCTGGATTATAACGCGTTTCTGCATGTGATTCGACGTTTTTGCGTAAATTTCGAACGATCGGCAGATTTGCACCGTTTCTGCACATGAAAGTACGATTCGGTTAAGAAAATAAATTGTAATCATAGATGTGCGGTCGTCTGCTTGAATTCTGTCATAACTATTCGGAGCAAGAAATAGTCTGGATTATAACGCGTTTCTGCATGTGATTCGACGTTTTTGCGTAAATTTCGAACGATCGGCAGATTTGCACCGTTTCTGCACATGAAAGTACGATTCGATTAAGAAACTAAATTGTAATCATAGATGTGCGGTCGTCTGCTTGAATTCTGTCATAACTATTCGGAGCAAAAAATAGTCTGGATTATAACGCGTTTCTGCATGTGATTCGACGTTTTTGCGTAAATTTCGAACGATCGGCAGATTTGCACCGTTTCTGCACATGAAAGTACGATTCGGTTAAGAAAATAAATTGTAATCATAGATGTTCGGTCGTCTGCTTGAATTCTGTCATAACTATTCAAGGCAAAAAATAGTCTGGATTATAACGTGTTTCTGCATGTGATTCGACGTTTTTGCGTAAATTTCGAACGATCGGCAGATCTGCACCGTTTCTGCACATGAAAGTACGATTCGTTTAAGAAACTAAATTGTAATCATAGATGTGCGGTCGTCTGCTTGAATTCTGTCATAACTATTCGGAGCAAAAAATAGTCTGGATTATAACGTGTTTCTGCATGTGATTCGACGTTTTTGCGTAAATTTCGAACGATCGGCAGATCTGCACCGTTTCTGCACATGAAAGTACGATTCGTTTAAGAAACTAAATTGTAATCATAGATGTGCGGTCGTCTGCTTGAATTCTGTCATAACTATTCGGAGCAAAAAATAGTCTGGATTATAACGCGTTTCTGCATGTGATTCGACGTTTTTGCGTAAATTTCGAACGATCGGCAGATTTGCACCGTTTCTGCACATGAAAGTACGATTCGATTAAGAAAATAAATTGTAATCATAGATGTGCGGTCGTCTGCTTGAATTCTGTCATAGCTATTGTGAGCAAAAAATAGTCTGGATTATAACGTGTTTCTGCATGTGATTCGACGTTTTTGCGTAAATTTCGAACGATCGGCAGATCTGCACCGTTTCTGCACATGAAAGTACGATTCGGTTAAGAAAATAAATTGTAATCATAGATGTTCGGTCGTCTGCTTGAATTCTGTCATAACTATTCAAAGCAAAAAATAGTCCGGATTATAACGCGTTTCTGTATGTGATTCGACGTTTTTGCGTAAATTTCGAACGATCGGCAGATTTGCACCGTTTCTGCACATGAAAGTACGATTCGATTAAGAAACTAAATTGTAATCATAGATGTGCGGTCGTCTGCTTGAATTCTGTCATAACTATTCGGAGCAAAAAATAGTCTGGATTATAACGCGTTTCTGCATGTGATTCGACGTTTTTGCGTAAATTTCGAACGATCGGCAGATTTGCACCGTTTCTGCACATGAAAGTACGATTCGGTTAAGAAAATAAATTGTAATCATAGATGTGCGGTCGTCTGCTTGAATTCTGTCATAACTATTCGGAGCAAGAAATAGTCTGGATTATAACGCGTTTCTGCATGTGATTCGACGTTTTTGCGTAAATTTCGAACGATCGGCAGATTTGCACCGTTTCTGCACATGAAAGTACGATTCGATTAAGAAACTAAATTGTAATCATAGATGTGCGGTCGTCTGCTTGAATTCTGTCATAACTATTCGGAGCAAAAAATAGTCTGGATTATAACGCGTTTCTGCATGTGATTCGACGTTTTTGCGTAAATTTCGAACGATCGGCAGATTTGCACCGTTTCTGCACATGAAAGTACGATTCGGTTAAGAAAATAAATTGTAATCATAGATGTTCGGTCGTCTGCTTGAATTCTGTCATAACTATTCAAGGCAAAAAATAGTCTGGATTATAACGTGTTTCTGCATGTGATTCGACGTTTTTGCGTAAATTTCGAACGATCGGCAGATCTGCACCGTTTCTGCACATGAAAGTACGATTCGTTTAAGAAACTAAATTGTAATCATAGATGTGCGGTCGTCTGCTTGAATTCTGTCATAACTATTCGGAGCAAAAAATAGTCTGGATTATAACGTGTTTCTGCATGTGATTCGACGTTTTTGCGTAAATTTCGAACGATCGGCAGATCTGCACCGTTTCTGCACATGAAAGTACGATTCGTTTAAGAAACTAAATTGTAATCATAGATGTGCGGTCGTCTGCTTGAATTCTGTCATAACTATTCGGAGCAAAAAATAGTCTGGATTATAACGCGTTTCTGCATGTGATTCGACGTTTTTGCGTAAATTTCGAACGATCGGCAGATTTGCACCGTTTCTGCACATGAAAGTACGATTCGATTAAGAAAATAAATTGTAATCATAGATGTGCGGTCGTCTGCTTGAATTCTGTCATAGCTATTGTGAGCAAAAAATAGTCTGGATTATAACGTGTTTCTGCATGTGATTCGACGTTTTTGCGTAAATTTCGAACGATCGGCAGATCTGCACCGTTTCTGCACATGAAAGTACGATTCGGTTAAGAAAATAAATTGTAATCATAGATGTTCGGTCGTCTGCTTGAATTCTGTCATAACTATTCAAAGCAAAAAATAGTCCGGATTATAACGCGTTTCTGTATGTGATTCGACGTTTTTGCGTAAATTTCGAACGATCGGCAGATTTGCACCGTTTCTGCACATGAAAGTACGATTCGATTAAGAAACTAAATTGTAATCATAGATGTGCGGTCGTCTGCTTGAATTCTGTCATAACTATTCGGAGCAAAAAATAGTCTGGATTATAACGCGTTTCTGCATGTGATTCGACGTTTTTGCGTAAATTTCGAACGATCGGCAGATTTGCACCGTTTCTGCACATGAAAGTACGATTCGGTTAAGAAAATAAATTGTAATCATAGATGTGCGGTCGTCTGCTTGAATTCTGTCATAACTATTCGGAGCAAGAAATAGTCTGGATTATAACGCGTTTCTGCATGTGATTCGACGTTTTTGCGTAAATTTCGAACGATCGGCAGATTTGCACCGTTTCTGCACATGAAAGTACGATTCGATTAAGAAAATAAATTGTAATCATAGATGTGCGGTCGTCTGCTTGAATTCTGTCATAACTATTCGGAGCAAAAAAGAGTCTGGATTATAACGCGTTTCTGCATGTGATTCGACGTTTTTGCGTAAATTTCGAACGATCGGCAGATTTGCACCGTTTCTGCACATGAAAGTACGATTCGATTAAGAAAATAAATTGTAATCATAGATGTGCGGTCGTCTGCTTGAATTCTGTCATAACTATTCGGAGCAAGAAATAGTCTGGATTATAACGCGTTTCTGCATGTGATTCGACGTTTTTGCGTAAATTTCGAACGATCGGCAGATTTGCACCGTTTCTGCACATGAAAGTACGATTCGATTAAGAAAATAAATTGTAATCATAGATGTGCGGTCGTCTGCTTGAATTCTGTCATAACTATTCGGAGCAAAAAAGAGTCTGGATTATAACGCGTTTCTGCATGTGATTCGACGTTTTTGCGTAAATTTCGAACGATCGGCAGATTTGCACCGTTTCTGCACATGAAAGTACGATTCGATTAAGAAAATAAATTGTAATCATAGATGTGCGGTCGTCTGCTTGAATTCTGTCATAGCTATTGTGAGCAAAAAATAGTCTGGATTATAACGTGTTTCTGCATGTGATTCGACGTTTTTGCGTAAATTTCGAACGATCGGCAGATCTGCACCGTTTCTGCACATGAAAGTACGATTCGTTTAAGAAACTAAATTGTAATCATAGATGTGCGGTCGTCTGCTTGAATTCTGTCATAACTATTCGGAGCAAAAAATAGTCTGGATTATAACGTGTTTCTGCATGTGATTCGACGTTTTTGCGTAAATTTCGAACGATCGGCAGATCTGCACCGTTTCTGCACATGAAAGTACGATTCGTTTAAGAAACTAAATTGTAATCATAGATGTGCGGTCGTCTGCTTGAATTCTGTCATAACTATTCGGAGCAAAAAATAGTCTGGATTATAACGTGTTTCTGCATGTGATTCGACGTTTTTGCGTAAATTTCGAACGATCGGCAGATCTGCACCGTTTCTGCACATGAAAGTACGATTCGGTTAAGAAAATAAATTGTAATCATAGATGTTCGGTCGTCTGCTTGAATTCTGTCATAACTATTCAAAGCAAAAAATAGTCCGGATTATAACGCGTTTCTGTATGTGATTCGACGTTTTTGCGTAAATTTCGAACGATCGGCAGATTTGCACCGTTTCTGCACATGAAAGTACGATTCGATTAAGAAACTAAATTGTAATCATAGATGTGCGGTCGTCTGCTTGAATTCTGTCATAACTATTCGGAGCAAAAAATAGTCTGGATTATAACGCGTTTCTGCATGTGATTCGACGTTTTTGCGTAAATTTCGAACGATCGGCAGATTTGCACCGTTTCTGCACATGAAAGTACGATTCGGTTAAGAAAATAAATTGTAATCATAGATGTGCGGTCGTCTGCTTGAATTCTGTCATAACTATTCGGAGCAAGAAATAGTCTGGATTATAACGCGTTTCTGCATGTGATTCGACGTTTTTGCGTAAATTTCGAACGATCGGCAGATTTGCACCGTTTCTGCACATGAAAGTACGATTCGATTAAGAAAATAAATTGTAATCATAGATGTGCGGTCGTCTGCTTGAATTCTGTCATAGCTATTGTGAGCAAAAAATAGTCTGGATTATAACGTGTTTCTGCATGTGATTCGACGTTTTTGCGTAAATTTCGAACGATCGGCAGATCTGCACCGTTTCTGCACATGAAAGTACGATTCGGTTAAGAAAATAAATTGTAATCATAGATGTTCGGTCGTCTGCTTGAATTCTGTCATAACTATTCAAAGCAAAAAATAGTCCGGATTATAACGCGTTTCTGTATGTGATTCGACGTTTTTGCGTAAATTTCGAACGATCGGCAGATTTGCACCGTTTCTGCACATGAAAGTACGATTCGATTAAGAAACTAAATTGTAATCATAGATGTGCGGTCGTCTGCTTGAATTCTGTCATAACTATTCGGAGCAAAAAATAGTCTGGATTATAACGCGTTTCTGCATGTGATTCGACGTTTTTGCGTAAATTTCGAACGATCGGCAGATTTGCACCGTTTCTGCACATGAAAGTACGATTCGGTTAAGAAAATAAATTGTAATCATAGATGTGCGGTCGTCTGCTTGAATTCTGTCATAACTATTCGGAGCAAGAAATAGTCTGGATTATAACGCGTTTCTGCATGTGATTCGACGTTTTTGCGTAAATTTCGAACGATCGGCAGATTTGCACCGTTTCTGCACATGAAAGTACGATTCGATTAAGAAAATAAATTGTAATCATAGATGTGCGGTCGTCTGCTTGAATTCTGTCATAACTATTCGGAGCAAAAAAGAGTCTGGATTATAACGCGTTTCTGCATGTGATTCGACGTTTTTGCGTAAATTTCGAACGATCGGCAGATTTGCACCGTTTCTGCACATGAAAGTACGATTCGATTAAGAAAATAAATTGTAATCATAGATGTGCGGTCGTCTGCTTGAATTCTGTCATAGCTATTGTGAGCAAAAAATAGTCTGGATTATAACGTGTTTCTGCATGTGATTCGACGTTTTTGCGTAAATTTCGAACGATCGGCAGATCTGCACCGTTTCTGCACATGAAAGTACGATTCGTTTAAGAAACTAAATTGTAATCATAGATGTGCGGTCGTCTGCTTGAATTCTGTCATAACTATTCGGAGCAAAAAATAGTCTGGATTATAACGTGTTTCTGCATGTGATTCGACGTTTTTGCGTAAATTTCGAACGATCGGCAGATCTGCACCGTTTCTGCACATGAAAGTACGATTCGTTTAAGAAACTAAATTGTAATCATAGATGTGCGGTCGTCTGCTTGAATTCTGTCATAACTATTCGGAGCAAAAAATAGTCTGGATTATAACGCGTTTCTGCATGTGATTCGACGTTTTTGCGTAAATTTCGAACGATCGGCAGATTTGCACCGTTTCTGCACATGAAAGTACGATTCGATTAAGAAAATAAATTGTAATCATAGATGTGCGGTCGTCTGCTTGAATTCTGTCATAGCTATTGTGAGCAAAAAATAGTCCGGATTATAACGTGTTTCTGCATGTGATTCGACGTTTTTGCGTAAATTTCGAACGATCGACAGATCTGCACCGTTTCTGCACATGAAAGTACGATTCGGTTAAGAAAATAAATTGTAATCATAGATGTTCGGTCGTCTGCTTGAATTCTGTCATAGCTATTGTGAGCAAAAAATAGTCTGGATTATAACGCATTTCCGCATGTGATTCATGTGGTACATGTGAGTACACATGAAAGTACGATTCGGTTAAGAAACTAAATTGTAATCATAGATGTGCGGTCGTCTGCTTGAATTCTGTCATAGCTATTGTGAGCAAAAAATAGTCTGGATTATAACGCATTTCCGCATGTGATTCGACGTTTTTGCGTAAATTTCGAACGATCGACAGATCTGCACCGTTTCTGCACATGAAAGTACGATTCGGTTAAGAAAATAAATTGTAATCATAGATGTTCGGTCGTCTGCTTGAATTCTGTCATAACTATTCAAAGCAAAAAATAGTCCGGATTATAACGCGTTTCTGTATGTGATTCGACGTTTTTGCGTAAATTTCGAACGATCGGCAGATTTGCACCGTTTCTGCACATGAAAGTACGATTCGATTAAGAAACTAAATTGTAATCATAGATGTGCGGTCGTCTGCTTGAATTCTGTCATAACTATTCGGAGCAAAAAATAGTCTGGATTATAACGCGTTTCTGCATGTGATTCGACGTTTTTGCGTAAATTTCGAACGATCGGCAGATTTGCACCGTTTCTGCACATGAAAGTACGATTCGGTTAAGAAAATAAATTGTAATCATAGATGTGCGGTCGTCTGCTTGAATTCTGTCATAACTATTCGGAGCAAGAAATAGTCTGGATTATAACGCGTTTCTGCATGTGATTCGACGTTTTTGCGTAAATTTCGAACGATCGGCAGATTTGCACCGTTTCTGCACATGAAAGTACGATTCGATTAAGAAAATAAATTGTAATCATAGATGTGCGGTCGTCTGCTTGAATTCTGTCATAGCTATTGTGAGCAAAAAATAGTCTGGATTATAACGTGTTTCTGCATGTGATTCGACGTTTTTGCGTAAATTTCGAACGATCGGCAGATCTGCACCGTTTCTGCACATGAAAGTACGATTCGGTTAAGAAAATAAATTGTAATCATAGATGTTCGGTCGTCTGCTTGAATTCTGTCATAACTATTCAAAGCAAAAAATAGTCCGGATTATAACGCGTTTCTGTATGTGATTCGACGTTTTTGCGTAAATTTCGAACGATCGGCAGATTTGCACCGTTTCTGCACATGAAAGTACGATTCGATTAAGAAACTAAATTGTAATCATAGATGTGCGGTCGTCTGCTTGAATTCTGTCATAACTATTCGGAGCAAAAAATAGTCTGGATTATAACGCGTTTCTGCATGTGATTCGACGTTTTTGCGTAAATTTCGAACGATCGGCAGATTTGCACCGTTTCTGCACATGAAAGTACGATTCGGTTAAGAAAATAAATTGTAATCATAGATGTGCGGTCGTCTGCTTGAATTCTGTCATAACTATTCGGAGCAAGAAATAGTCTGGATTATAACGCGTTTCTGCATGTGATTCGACGTTTTTGCGTAAATTTCGAACGATCGGCAGATTTGCACCGTTTCTGCACATGAAAGTACGATTCGATTAAGAAAATAAATTGTAATCATAGATGTGCGGTCGTCTGCTTGAATTCTGTCATAACTATTCGGAGCAAAAAAGAGTCTGGATTATAACGCGTTTCTGCATGTGATTCGACGTTTTTGCGTAAATTTCGAACGATCGGCAGATTTGCACCGTTTCTGCACATGAAAGTACGATTCGATTAAGAAAATAAATTGTAACCATAGATGTGCGGTCGTCTGCTTGAATTCTGTCATAGCTATTGTGAGCAAAAAATAGTCTGGATTATAACGTGTTTCTGCATGTGATTCGACGTTTTTGCGTAAATTTCGAACGATCGGCAGATCTGCACCGTTTCTGCACATGAAAGTACGATTCGTTTAAGAAACTAAATTGTAATCATAGATGTGCGGTCGTCTGCTTGAATTCTGTCATAACTATTCGGAGCAAAAAATAGTCTGGATTATAACGTGTTTCTGCATGTGATTCGACGTTTTTGCGTAAATTTCGAACGATCGGCAGATCTGCACCGTTTCTGCACATGAAAGTACGATTCGTTTAAGAAACTAAATTGTAATCATAGATGTGCGGTCGTCTGCTTGAATTCTGTCATAACTATTCGGAGCAAAAAATAGTCTGGATTATAACGCGTTTCTGCATGTGATTCGACGTTTTTGCGTAAATTTCGAACGATCGGCAGATTTGCACCGTTTCTGCACATGAAAGTACGATTCGATTAAGAAAATAAATTGTAATCATAGATGTGCGGTCGTCTGCTTGAATTCTGTCATAGCTATTGTGAGCAAAAAATAGTCCGGATTATAACGTGTTTCTGCATGTGATTCGACGTTTTTGCGTAAATTTCGAACGATCGACAGATCTGCACCGTTTCTGCACATGAAAGTACGATTCGGTTAAGAAAATAAATTGTAATCATAGATGTTCGGTCGTCTGCTTGAATTCTGTCATAGCTATTGTGAGCAAAAAATAGTCTGGATTATAACGCATTTCCGCATGTGATTCATGTGGTACATGTGAGTACACATGAAAGTACGATTCGGTTAAGAAACTAAATTGTAATCATAGATGTGCGGTCGTCTGCTTGAATTC
This sequence comes from Lasioglossum villosulum, assembly GCA_963971365.1. Taxonomy (NCBI): domain Eukaryota; kingdom Metazoa; phylum Arthropoda; class Insecta; order Hymenoptera; family Halictidae; genus Lasioglossum; species Lasioglossum villosulum. Next base: position 74,825 of record CAXARU010000125.1, on the reverse strand, counting down.
TGTCATAGCTATTGTGAGCAAAAAATAGTCTGGATTATAACGCATTTCCGCATGTGATTCGACGTTTTTGCGTAAATTTCGAACGATCGACAGATCTGCACCGTTTCTGCACATGAAAGTACGATTCGGTTAAGAAAATAAATTGTAATCATAGATGTTCGGTCGTCTGCTTGAATTCTGTCATAACTATTCAAGGCAAAAAATAGTCTGGATTATAACGCGTTTCTGCATGTGATTCGACGTTTTTGCGTAAATTTCGAACAATCGACAGATCTGCACCGTTTCTGCACATGAAAGTACGATTCGATTAAGAAACTAAATTGTAATCATAGATGTGCGGTCGTCTGCTTGAATTCTGTCATAACTATTCGGAGCAAAAAATAGTCTGGATTATAACGCGTTTCTGCATGTGATTCGACGTTTTTGCGTAAATTTCGAACGATCGGCAGATCTGCACCGTTTCTGCACATGAAAGTACGATTCGTTTAAGAAACTAAATTGTAATCATAGATGTGCGGTCGTCTGCTTGAATTCTGTCATAACTATTCGGAGCAAAAAATAGTCTGGATTATAACGTGTTTCTGCATGTGATTCGACGTTTTTGCGTAAATTTCGAACGATCGGCAGATCTGCACCGTTTCTGCACATGAAAGTACGATTCGGTTAAGAAAATAAATTGTAATCATAGATGTTCGGTCGTCTGCTTGAATTCTGTCATAACTATTCAAAGCAAAAAATAGTCCGGATTATAACGCGTTTCTGTATGTGATTCGACGTTTTTGCGTAAATTTCGAACGATCGGCAGATTTGCACCGTTTCTGCACATGAAAGTACGATTCGATTAAGAAACTAAATTGTAATCATAGATGTGCGGTCGTCTGCTTGAATTCTGTCATAACTATTCGGAGCAAAAAATAGTCTGGATTATAACGTGTTTCTGCATGTGATTCGACGTTTTTGCGTAAATTTCGAACGATCGGCAGATCTGCACCGTTTCTGCACATGAAAGTACGATTCGTTTAAGAAACTAAATTGTAATCATAGATGTGCGGTCGTCTGCTTGAATTCTGTCATAACTATTCGGAGCAAAAAATAGTCTGGATTATAACGTGTTTCTGCATGTGATTCGACGTTTTTGCGTAAATTTCGAACGATCGGCAGATCTGCACCGTTTCTGCACATGAAAGTACGATTCGTTTAAGAAACTAAATTGTAGTCATAGATGTGCGGTCGTCTGCTTGAATTCTGTCATAACTATTCGGAGCAAAAAATAGTCTGGATTATAACGCGTTTCTGCATGTGATTCGACGTTTTTGCGTAAATTTCGAACGATCGGCAGATTTGCACCGTTTCTGCACATGAAAGTACGATTCGATTAAGAAAATAAATTGTAATCATAGATGTGCGGTCGTCTGCTTGAATTCTGTCATAGCTATTGTGAGCAAAAAATAGTCTGGATTATAACGTGTTTCTGCATGTGATTCGACGTTTTTGCGTAAATTTCGAACGATCGGCAGATCTGCACCGTTTCTGCACATGAAAGTACGATTCGTTTAAGAAACTAAATTGTAATCATAGATGTGCGGTCGTCTGCTTGAATTCTGTCATAACTATTCGGAGCAAAAAATAGTCTGGATTATAACGTGTTTCTGCATGTGATTCGACGTTTTTGCGTAAATTTCGAACGATCGGCAGATCTGCACCGTTTCTGCACATGAAAGTACGATTCGTTTAAGAAACTAAATTGTAATCATAGATGTGCGGTCGTCTGCTTGAATTCTGTCATAACTATTCGGAGCAAAAAATAGTCTGGATTATAACGCGTTTCTGTATGTGATTCGACGTTTTTGCGTAAATTTCGAACGATCGGCAGATTTGCACCGTTTCTGCACATGAAAGTACGATTCGATTAAGAAACTAAATTGTAATCATAGATGTGCGGTCGTCTGCTTGAATTCTGTCATAGCTATTGTGAGCAAAAAATAGTCTGGATTATAACGTGTTTCTGCATGTGATTCGACGATTTTGCGTAAATTTCGAACGATCGGCAGATCTGCACCGTTTCTGCACATGAAAGTACGATTCGGTTAAGAAAATAAATTGTAATCATAGATGTTCGGTCGTCTGCTTGAATTCTGTCATAACTATTCAAAGCAAAAAACAGTCCGGATTATAACGCGTTTCTGTATGTGATTCGACGTTTTTGCGTAAATTTCGAACAATCGACAGATCTGCACCGTTTCTGCACATGAAAGTACGATTCGGTTAAGAAAATAAATTGTAATCATAGATGTTCGGTCGTCTGCTTGAATTCTGTCATAACTATTCAAAGCAAAAAATAGTCCGGATTATAACGTGTTTCTGCATGTGATTCGACGTTTTTGCGTAAATTTCGAACGATCGACAGATCTGCACCGTTTCTGCACATGAAAGTACGATTCGGTTAAGAAAATAAATTGTAATCATAGATGTTCGGTCGTCTGCTTGAATTCTGTCATAGCTATTGTGAGCAAAAAATAGTCTGGATTATAACGCATTTCCGCATGTGATTCATGTGGTACATGTGAGTACACATGAAAGTACGATTCGGTTAAGAAACTAAATTGTAATCATAGATGTGCGGTCGTCTGCTTGAATTCTGTCATAGCTATTGTGAGCAAAAAATAGTCTGGATTATAACGCATTTCCGCATGTGATTCGACGTTTTTGCGTAAATTTCGAACGATCGACAGATCTGCACCGTTTCTGCACATGAAAGTACGATTCGGTTAAGAAAATAAATTGTAATCATAGATGTTCGGTCGTCTGCTTGAATTCTGTCATAACTATTCAAGGCAAAAAATAGTCTGGATTATAACGCGTTTCTGCATGTGATTCGACGTTTTTGCGTAAATTTCGAACAATCGACAGATCTGCACCGTTTCTGCACATGAAAGTACGATTCGATTAAGAAACTAAATTGTAATCATAGATGTGCGGTCGTCTGCTTGAATTCTGTCATAACTATTCGGAGCAAAAAATAGTCTGGATTATAACGCGTTTCTGCATGTGATTCGACGTTTTTGCGTAAATTTCGAACGATCGGCAGATTTGCACCGTTTCTGCACATGAAAGTACGATTCGATTAAGAAAATAAATTGTAATCATAGATGTGCGGTCGTCTGCTTGAATTTTGTCATAACTATTCGGAGCAAGAAATAGTCTGGATCATAACGCGTTTCTGCATGTGATTCGACGTTTTTGCGTAAATTTCGAACGATCGGCAGATTTGCACCGTTTCTGCACATGAAAGTACGATTCGGTTAAGAAAATAAATTGTAATCATAGATGTTCGGTCGTCTGCTTGAATTCTGTCATAACTATTCAAGGCAAAAAATAGTCTGGATTATAACGCGTTTCTGCATGTGATTCGACGTTTTTGCGTAAATTTCGAACAATCGACAGATCTGCACCGTTTCTGCACATGAAAGTACGATTCGGTTAAGAAAATAAATTGTAATCATAGATGTTCGGTCGTCTGCTTGAATTCTGTCATAACTATTCAAGGCAAAAAATAGTCTGGATTATAACGCGTTTCTGCATGTGATTCGACGTTTTTGCGTAAATTTCGAACAATCGACAGATCTGCACCGTTTCTGCACATGAAAGTACGATTCGATTAAGAAAATAAATTGTAATCATAGATGTGCGGTCGTCTGCTTGAATTTTGTCATAACTATTCGGAGCAAGAAATAGTCTGGATGATAACGCGTTTCTGCATGTGATTCGACGTTTTTGCGTAAATTTCGAACGATCGGCAGATCTGCACCGTTTCTGCACATGAAAGTACGATTCGGTTAAGAAAATAAATTGTAATCATAGATGTGCGGTCGTCTGCTTGAATTCTGTCATAGCTATTGTGAGCAAAAAATAGTCTGGATTATAACGTGTTTCTGCATGTGATTCGACGTTTTTGCGTAAATTTCGAACGATCGACAGATCTGCACCGTTTCTGCACATGAAAGTACGATTCGGTTAAGAAAATAAATTGTAATCATAGATGTTCGGTCGTCTGCTTGAATTCTGTCATAACTATTCAAAGCAAAAAATAGTCTGGATTATAACGCGTTTCTGCATGTGATTCGACGTTTTTGCGTAAATTTCGAACAATCGACAGATCTGCACCGTTTCTGCACATGAAAGTACGATTCGATTAAGAAAATAAATTGTAATCATAGATGTGCGGTCGTCTGCTTGAATTTTGTCATAACTATTCGGAGCAAGAAATAGTCTGGATGATAACGCGTTTCTGCATGTGATTCGACGTTTTTGCGTAAATTTCGAACGATCGGCAGATCTGCACCGTTTCTGCACATGAAAGTACGATTCGGTTAAGAAAATAAATTGTAATCATAGATGTGCGGTCGTCTGCTTGAATTCTGTCATAGCTATTGTGAGCAAAAAATAGTCTGGATTATAACGTGTTTCTGCATGTGATTCGACGTTTTTGCGTAAATTTCGAACGATCGACAGATCTGCACCGTTTCTGCACATGAAAGTACGATTCGGTTAAGAAAATAAATTGTAATCATAGATGTTCGGTCGTCTGCTTGAATTCTGTCATAACTATTCAAAGCAAAAAATAGTCTGGATTATAACGCGTTTCTGCATGTGATTCGACGTTTTTGCGTAAATTTCGAACAATCGACAGATCTGCACCGTTTCTGCACATGAAAGTACGATTCGGTTAAGAAACTAAATTGTAATCATAGATGTGCGGTCGTCTGCTTGAATTCTGTCATAACTATTCAAAGCAAAAAACAGTCCGGATTATAACGCGTTTCTGAATGTGATTCGACGTTTTTGCGTAAATTTCGAACAATCGACAGATCTGCACCGTTTCTGCACATGAAAGTACGATTCGGTTAAGAAAATAAATTGTAATCATAGATGTTCGGTCGTCTGCTTGAATTCTGTCATAACTATTCAAAGCAAAAAATAGTCCGGATTATAACGCGTTTCTGTATGTGATTCGACGTTTTTGCGTAAATTTCGAACGATCGGCAGATTTGCACCGTTTCTGCACATGAAAGTACGATTCGGTTAAGAAAATAAATTGTAATCATAGATGTTCGGTCGTCTGCTTGAATTCTGTCATAACTATTCGGAGCAAAAAATAGTCTGGATTATAACGCGTTTCTGCATGTGATTCGACGTTTTTGCGTAAATTTCGAACGATCGGCAGATTTGCACCGTTTCTGCACATGAAAGTACGATTCGGTTAAGAAAATAAATTGTAATCATAGATGTGCGGTCGTCTGCTTGAATTCTGTCATAACTATTCGGAGCAGAAAATAGTCTGGATTATAACGCGTTTCTGCATGTGATTCGACGTTTTTGCGTAAATTTCGAACGATCGACAGATCTGCACCGTTTCTGCACATGAAAGTACGATTCGGTTAAGAAAATAAATTGTAATCATAGATGTTCGGTCGTCTGCTTGAATTCTGTCATAACTATTCAAGGCAAAAAATAGTCTGGATTATAACGCGTTTCTGCATGTGATTCGACGTTTTTGCGTAAATTTCGAACAATCGACAGATCTGCACCGTTTCTGCACATGAAAGTACGATTCGATTAAGAAAATAAATTGTAATCATAGATGTGCGGTCGTCTGCTTGAATTTTGTCATAACTATTCGGAGCAAGAAATAGTCTGGATCATAACGCGTTTCTGCATGTGATTCGACGTTTTTGCGTAAATTTCGAACGATCGGCAGATTTGCACCGTTTCTGCACATGAAAGTACGATTCGGTTAAGAAAATAAATTGTAATCATAGATGTGCGGTCGTCTGCTTGAATTTTGTCATAACTATTCGGAGCAAGAAATAGTCTGGATGATAACGCGTTTCTGCATGTGATTCGACGTTTTTGCGTAAATTTCGAACGATCGGCAGATCTGCACCGTTTCTGCACATGAAAGTACGATTCGGTTAAGAAAATAAATTGTAATCATAGATGTGCGGTCGTCTGCTTGAATTCTGTCATAGCTATTGTGAGCAAAAAATAGTCTGGATTATAACGTGTTTCTGCATGTGATTCGACGTTTTTGCGTAAATTTCGAACGATCGACAGATCTGCACCGTTTCTGCACATGAAAGTACGATTCGGTTAAGAAAATAAATTGTAATCATAGATGTTCGGTCGTCTGCTTGAATTCTGTCATAACTATTCAAAGCAAAAAATAGTCTGGATTATAACGCGTTTCTGCATGTGATTCGACGTTTTTGCGTAAATTTCGAACAATCGACAGATCTGCACCGTTTCTGCACATGAAAGTACGATTCGGTTAAGAAAATAAATTGTAATCATAGATGTTCGGTCGTCTGCTTGAATTCTGTCATAATTATTCAAAGCAAAAAATTGTCTGGATTATAACGTGTTTCTGCATGTGATTCGACGTTTTTGCGTAAATTTCGAACGATCGGCAGATTTGCACCGTTTCTGCACATGAAAGTACGATTCGGATAAGAAACTAAATTGTAATCATAGATGTGCGGTCGTCTGCTTGAATTCTGTCATAACTATTCAAAGCAAAAAACAGTCCGGATTATAACGCGTTTCTGAATGTGATTCGACGTTTTTGCGTAAATTTCGAACAATCGACAGATCTGCACCGTTTCTGCACATGAAAGTACGATTCGGTTAAGAAAATAAATTGTAATCATAGATGTTCGGTCGTCTGCTTGAATTCTGTCATAACTATTCAAAGCAAAAAATAGTCCGGATTATAACGCGTTTCTGTATGTGATTCGACGTTTTTGCGTAAATTTCGAACGATCGGCAGATTTGCACCGTTTCTGCACATGAAAGTACGATTCGATTAAGAAACTAAATTGTAATCATAGATGTGCGGTCGTCTGCTTGAATTCTGTCATAACTATTCGGAGCAAAAAATAGTCTGGATTATAACGTGTTTCTGCATGTGATTCGACGTTTTTGCGTAAATTTCGAACGATCGGCAGATCTGCACCGTTTCTGCACATGAAAGTACGATTCGTTTAAGAAACTAAATTGTAATCATAGATGTGCGGTCGTCTGCTTGAATTCTGTCATAACTATTCGGAGCAAAAAATAGTCTGGATTATAACGTGTTTCTGCATGTGATTCGACGTTTTTGCGTAAATTTCGAACGATCGGCAGATCTGCACCGTTTCTGCACATGAAAGTACGATTCGTTTAAGAAACTAAATTGTAGTCATAGATGTGCGGTCGTCTGCTTGAATTCTGTCATAACTATTCGGAGCAAAAAATAGTCTGGATTATAACGCGTTTCTGCATGTGATTCGACGTTTTTGCGTAAATTTCGAACGATCGGCAGATTTGCACCGTTTCTGCACATGAAAGTACGATTCGATTAAGAAAATAAATTGTAATCATAGATGTGCGGTCGTCTGCTTGAATTCTGTCATAGCTATTGTGAGCAAAAAATAGTCTGGATTATAACGTGTTTCTGCATGTGATTCGACGTTTTTGCGTAAATTTCGAACGATCGGCAGATCTGCACCGTTTCTGCACATGAAAGTACGATTCGGTTAAGAAAATAAATTGTAATCATAGATGTTCGGTCGTCTGCTTGAATTCTGTCATAACTATTCAAAGCAAAAAATAGTCCGGATTATAACGCGTTTCTGTATGTGATTCGACGTTTTTGCGTAAATTTCGAACGATCGGCAGATTTGCACCGTTTCTGCACATGAAAGTACGATTCGATTAAGAAACTAAATTGTAATCATAGATGTGCGGTCGTCTGCTTGAATTCTGTCATAACTATTCGGAGCAAAAAATAGTCTGGATTATAACGCGTTTCTGCATGTGATTCGACGTTTTTGCGTAAATTTCGAACGATCGGCAGATTTGCACCGTTTCTGCACATGAAAGTACGATTCGGTTAAGAAAATAAATTGTAATCATAGATGTGCGGTCGTCTGCTTGAATTCTGTCATAACTATTCGGAGCAAGAAATAGTCTGGATTATAACGCGTTTCTGCATGTGATTCGACGTTTTTGCGTAAATTTCGAACGATCGGCAGATTTGCACCGTTTCTGCACATGAAAGTACGATTCGATTAAGAAAATAAATTGTAATCATAGATGTGCGGTCGTCTGCTTGAATTCTGTCATAACTATTCGGAGCAAGAAATAGTCTGGATTATAACGCGTTTCTGCATGTGATTCGACGTTTTTGCGTAAATTTCGAACGATCGGCAGATTTGCACCGTTTCTGCACATGAAAGTACGATTCGATTAAGAAAATAAATTGTAATCATAGATGTGCGGTCGTCTGCTTGAATTCTGTCATAGCTATTGTGAGCAAAAAATAGTCTGGATTATAACGTGTTTCTGCATGTGATTCGACGTTTTTGCGTAAATTTCGAACGATCGGCAGATCTGCACCGTTTCTGCACATGAAAGTACGATTCGTTTAAGAAACTAAATTGTAATCATAGATGTGCGGTCGTCTGCTTGAATTCTGTCATAACTATTCGGAGCAAAAAATAGTCTGGATTATAACGTGTTTCTGCATGTGATTCGACGTTTTTGCGTAAATTTCGAACGATCGGCAGATCTGCACCGTTTCTGCACATGAAAGTACGATTCGTTTAAGAAACTAAATTGTAATCATAGATGTGCGGTCGTCTGCTTGAATTCTGTCATAACTATTCGGAGCAAAAAATAGTCTGGATTATAACGCGTTTCTGTATGTGATTCGACGTTTTTGCGTAAATTTCGAACGATCGGCAGATTTGCACCGTTTCTGCACATGAAAGTACGATTCGATTAAGAAACTAAATTGTAATCATAGATGTGCGGTCGTCTGCTTGAATTCTGTCATAGCTATTGTGAGCAAAAAATAGTCTGGATTATAACGTGTTTCTGCATGTGATTCGACGTTTTTGCGTAAATTTCGAACGATCGACAGATCTGCACCGTTTCTGCACATGAAAGTACGATTCGGTTAAGAAAATAAATTGTAATCATAGATGTTCGGTCGTCTGCTTGAATTCTGTCATAGCTATTGTGAGCAAAAAATAGTCTGGATTATAACGCATTTCCGCATGTGATTCATGTGGTACATGTGAGTACACATGAAAGTACGATTCGGTTAAGAAACTAAATTGTAATCATAGATGTGCGGTCGTCTGCTTGAATTCTGTCATAGCTATTGTGAGCAAAAAATAGTCTGGATTATAACGCATTTCCGCATGTGATTCGACGTTTTTGCGTAAATTTCGAACGATCGACAGATCTGCACCGTTTCTGCACATGAAAGTACGATTCGGTTAAGAAAATAAATTGTAATCATAGATGTTCGGTCGTCTGCTTGAATTCTGTCATAACTATTCAAGGCAAAAAATAGTCTGGATTATAACGCGTTTCTGCATGTGATTCGACGTTTTTGCGTAAATTTCGAACAATCGACAGATCTGCACCGTTTCTGCACATGAAAGTACGATTCGATTAAGAAACTAAATTGTAATCATAGATGTGCGGTCGTCTGCTTGAATTCTGTCATAACTATTCGGAGCAAAAAATAGTCTGGATTATAACGCGTTTCTGCATGTGATTCGACGTTTTTGCGTAAATTTCGAACGATCGGCAGATTTGCACCGTTTCTGCACATGAAAGTACGATTCGATTAAGAAAATAAATTGTAATCATAGATGTGCGGTCGTCTGCTTGAATTTTGTCATAACTATTCGGAGCAAGAAATAGTCTGGATCATAACGCGTTTCTGCATGTGATTCGACGTTTTTGCGTAAATTTCGAACGATCGGCAGATTTGCACCGTTTCTGCACATGAAAGTACGATTCGGTTAAGAAAATAAATTGTAATCATAGATGTTCGGTCGTCTGCTTGAATTCTGTCATAACTATTCAAAGCAAAAAATAGTCTGGATTATAACGCGTTTCTGCATGTGATTCGACGTTTTTGCGTAAATTTCGAACAATCGACAGATCTGCACCGTTTCTGCACATGAAAGTACGATTCGGTTAAGAAAATAAATTGTAATCATAGATGTTCGGTCGTCTGCTTGAATTCTGTCATAACTATTCGGCGCAAAAAATAGTCTGGATTATAACGCGTTTCTGCATGTGATTCGACGTTTTTGCGTAAATTTCGAACAATCGACAGATCTGCACCGTTTCTGCACATGAAAGTACGATTCGGTTAAGAAAATAAATTGTAATCATAGATGTTCGGTCGTCTGCTTGAATTCTGTCATAACTATTCAAGGCAAAAAATAGTCTGGATTATAACGCGTTTCTGCATGTGATTCGACGTTTTTGCGTAAATTTCGAACAATCGACAGATCTGCACCGTTTCTGCACATGAAAGTACGATTCGATTAAGAAAATAAATTGTAATCATAGATGTGCGGTCGTCTGCTTGAATTTTGTCATAACTATTCGGAGCAAGAAATAGTCTGGATGATAACGCGTTTCTGCATGTGATTCGACGTTTTTGCGTAAATTTCGAACGATCGGCAGATCTGCACCGTTTCTGCACATGAAAGTACGATTCGGTTAAGAAAATAAATTGTAATCATAGATGTGCGGTCGTCTGCTTGAATTCTGTCATAGCTATTGTGAGCAAAAAATAGTCTGGATTATAACGTGTTTCTGCATGTGATTCGACGTTTTTGCGTAAATTTCGAACGATCGACAGATCTGCACCGTTTCTGCACATGAAAGTACGATTCGGTTAAGAAAATAAATTGTAATCATAGATGTTCGGTCGTCTGCTTGAATTCTGTCATAACTATTCAAAGCAAAAAATAGTCTGGATTATAACGCGTTTCTGCATGTGATTCGACGTTTTTGCGTAAATTTCGAACAATCGACAGATCTGCACCGTTTCTGCACATGAAAGTACGATTCGGTTAAGAAAATAAATTGTAATCATAGATGTTCGGTCGTCTGCTTGAATTCTGTCATAATTATTCAAAGCAAAAAATTGTCTGGATTATAACGTGTTTCTGCATGTGATTCGACGTTTTTGCGTAAATTTCGAACGATCGGCAGATTTGCACCGTTTCTGCACATGAAAGTACGATTCGGTTAAGAAACTAAATTGTAATCATAGATGTGCGGTCGTCTGCTTGAATTCTGTCATAACTATTCAAAGCAAAAAACAGTCCGGATTATAACGCGTTTCTGAATGTGATTCGACGTTTTTGCGTAAATTTCGAACAATCGACAGATCTGCACCGTTTCTGCACATGAAAGTACGATTCGGTTAAGAAAATAAATTGTAATCATAGATGTTCGGTCGTCTGCTTGAATTCTGTCATAACTATTCAAAGCAAAAAATAGTCCGGATTATAACGCGTTTCTGTATGTGATTCGACGTTTTTGCGTAAATTTCGAACGATCGGCAGATTTGCACCGTTTCTGCACATGAAAGTACGATTCGGTTAAGAAAATAAATTGTAATCATAGATGTTCGGTCGTCTGCTTGAATTCTGTCATAACTATTCGGAGCAAAAAATAGTCTGGATTATAACGCGTTTCTGCATGTGATTCGACGTTTTTGCGTAAATTTCGAACGATCGGCAGATCTGCACCGTTTTTGCACATGAAAGTACGATTCGGTTAAGAAAATAAATTGTAATCATAGATGTGCGGTCGTCTGCTTGAATTCTGTCATAACTATTCAAAGCAAAAAATTGTCTGGATTATAACGCGTTTCTGCATGTGATTCGACGTTTTTGCGTAAATTTCGAACGATCGGCAGATTTGCACCGTTTCTGCACATGAAAGTACGATTCGGTTAAGAAAATAAATTGTAATCATAGATGTGCGGTCGTCTGCTTGAATTCTGTCATAACTATTCGGAGCAGAAAATAGTCTGGATTATAACGCGTTTCTGCATGTGATTCGACGTTTTTGCGTAAATTTCGAACGATCGACAGATCTGCACCGTTTCTGCACATGAAAGTACGATTCGGTTAAGAAAATAAATTGTAATCATAGATGTTCGGTCGTCTGCTTGAATTCTGTCATAACTATTCAAGGCAAAAAATAGTCTGGATTATAACGCGTTTCTGCATGTGATTCGACGTTTTTGCGTAAATTTCGAACAATCGACAGATCTGCACCGTTTCTGCACATGAAAGTACGATTCGATTAAGAAAATAAATTGTAATCATAGATGTGCGGTCGTCTGCTTGAATTTTGTCATAACTATTCGGAGCAAGAAATAGTCTGGATCATAACGCGTTTCTGCATGTGATTCGACGTTTTTGCGTAAATTTCGAACGATCGGCAGATTTGCACCGTTTCTGCACATGAAAGTACGATTCGGTTAAGAAAATAAATTGTAATCATAGATGTGCGGTCGTCTGCTTGAATTTTGTCATAACTATTCGGAGCAAGAAATAGTCTGGATGATAACGCGTTTCTGCATGTGATTCGACGTTTTTGCGTAAATTTCGAACGATCGGCAGATCTGCACCGTTTCTGCACATGAAAGTACGATTCGGTTAAGAAAATAAATTGTAATCATAGATGTGCGGTCGTCTGCTTGAATTCTGTCATAGCTATTGTGAGCAAAAAATAGTCTGGATTATAACGTGTTTCTGCATGTGATTCGACGTTTTTGCGTAAATTTCGAACGATCGACAGATCTGCACCGTTTCTGCACATGAAAGTACGATTCGGTTAAGAAAATAAATTGTAATCATAGATGTTCGGTCGTCTGCTTGAATTCTGTCATAACTATTCAAAGCAAAAAATAGTCTGGATTATAACGCGTTTCTGCATGTGATTCGACGTTTTTGCGTAAATTTCGAACAATCGACAGATCTGCACCGTTTCTGCACATGAAAGTACGATTCGGTTAAGAAAATAAATTGTAATCATAGATGTTCGGTCGTCTGCTTGAATTCTGTCATAATTATTCAAAGCAAAAAATTGTCTGGATTATAACGTGTTTCTGCATGTGATTCGACGTTTTTGCGTAAATTTCGAACGATCGGCAGATTTGCACCGTTTCTGCACATGAAAGTACGATTCGGATAAGAAACTAAATTGTAATCATAGATGTGCGGTCGTCTGCTTGAATTCTGTCATAACTATTCAAAGCAAAAAACAGTCCGGATTATAACGCGTTTCTGAATGTGATTCGACGTTTTTGCGTAAATTTCGAACAATCGACAGATCTGCACCGTTTCTGCACATGAAAGTACGATTCGGTTAAGAAAATAAATTGTAATCATAGATGTTCGGTCGTCTGCTTGAATTCTGTCATAACTATTCAAAGCAAAAAATAGTCCGGATTATAACGCGTTTCTGTATGTGATTCGACGTTTTTGCGTAAATTTCGAACGATCGGCAGATTTGCACCGTTTCTGCACATGAAAGTACGATTCGGTTAAGAAAATAAATTGTAATCATAGATGTTCGGTCGTCTGCTTGAATTCTGTCATAACTATTCGGCGCAAAAAATAGTCTGGATTATAACGCGTTTCTGCATGTGATTCGACGTTTTTGCGTAAATTTCGAACGATCGGCAGATCTGCACCGTTTTTGCACATGAAAGTACGATTCGGTTAAGAAAATAAATTGTAATCATAGATGTGCGGTCGTCTGCTTGAATTCTGTCATAACTATTCAAAGCAAAAAATTGTCTGGATTATAACGCGTTTCTGCATGTGATTCGACGTTTTTGCGTAAATTTCGAACGATCGGCAGATTTGCACCGTTTCTGCACATGAAAGTACGATTCGGTTAAGAAAATAAATTGTAATCATAGATGTGCGGTCGTCTGCTTGAATTCTGTCATAACTATTCGGAGCAGAAAATAGTCTGGATTATAACGCGTTTCTGCATGTGATTCGACGTTTTTGCGTAAATTTCGAACGATCGACAGATCTGCACCGTTTCTGCACATGAAAGTACGATTCGGTTAAGAAAATAAATTGTAATCATAGATGTTCGGTCGTCTGCTTGAATTCTGTCATAACTATTCAAGGCAAAAAATAGTCTGGATTATAACGCGTTTCTGCATGTGATTCGACGTTTTTGCGTAAATTTCGAACAATCGACAGATCTGCACCGTTTCTGCACATGAAAGTACGATTCGGTTAAGAAAATAAATTGTAATCATAGATGTTCGGTCGTCTGCTTGAATTCTGTCATAACTATTCAAGGCAAAAAATAGTCTGGATTATAACGCGTTTCTGCATGTGATTCGACGTTTTTGCGTAAATTTCGAACAATCGACAGATCTGCACCGTTTCTGCACATGAAAGTACGATTCGATTAAGAAAATAAATTGTAATCATAGATGTGCGGTCGTCTGCTTGAATTTTGTCATAACTATTCGGAGCAAGAAATAGTCTGGATCATAACGCGTTTCTGCATGTGATTCGACGTTTTTGCGTAAATTTCGAACGATCGGCAGATTTGCACCGTTTCTGCACATGAAAGTACGATTCGGTTAAGAAAATAAATTGTAATCATAGATGTGCGGTCGTCTGCTTGAATTCTGTCATAACTATTCGGAGCAGAAAATAGTCTGGATTATAACGCGTTTCTGCATGTGATTCGACGTTTTTGCGTAAATTTCGAACGATCGACAGATCTGCACCGTTTCTGCACATGAAAGTACGATTCGGTTAAGAAAATAAATTGTAATCATAGATGTTCGGTCGTCTGCTTGAATTCTGTCATAACTATTCAAGGCAAAAAATAGTCTGGATTATAACGCGTTTCTGCATGTGATTCGACGTTTTTGCGTAAATTTCGAACAATCGACAGATCTGCACCGTTTCTGCACATGAAAGTACGATTCGATTAAGAAAATAAATTGTAATCATAGATGTGCGGTCGTCTGCTTGAATTTTGTCATAACTATTCGGAGCAAGAAATAGTCTGGATCATAACGCGTTTCTGCATGTGATTCGACGTTTTTGCGTAAATTTCGAACGATCGGCAGATTTGCACCGTTTCTGCACATGAAAGTACGATTCGGTTAAGAAAATAAATTGTAATCATAGATGTGCGGTCGTCTGCTTGAATTTTGTCATAACTATTCGGAGCAAGAAATAGTCTGGATGATAACGCGTTTCTGCATGTGATTCGACGTTTTTGCGTAAATTTCGAACGATCGGCAGATCTGCACCGTTTCTGCACATGAAAGTACGATTCGGTTAAGAAAATAAATTGTAATCATAGATGTGCGGTCGTCTGCTTGAATTCTGTCATAGCTATTGTGAGCAAAAAATAGTCTGGATTATAACGTGTTTCTGCATGTGATTCGACGTTTTTGCGTAAATTTCGAACGATCGACAGATCTGCACCGTTTCTGCACATGAAAGTACGATTCGGTTAAGAAAATAAATTGTAATCATAGATGTTCGGTCGTCTGCTTGAATTCTGTCATAACTATTCAAAGCAAAAAATAGTCTGGATTATAACGCGTTTCTGCATGTGATTCGACGTTTTTGCGTAAATTTCGAACAATCGACAGATCTGCACCGTTTCTGCACATGAAAGTACGATTCGGTTAAGAAAATAAATTGTAATCATAGATGTTCGGTCGTCTGCTTGAATTCTGTCATAATTATTCAAAGCAAAAAATTGTCTGGATTATAACGTGTTTCTGCATGTGATTCGACGTTTTTGCGTAAATTTCGAACGATC
Source organism: Lasioglossum villosulum (assembly GCA_963971365.1). NCBI lineage: Eukaryota > Metazoa > Arthropoda > Insecta > Hymenoptera > Halictidae > Lasioglossum > Lasioglossum villosulum. The sequence goes on along the minus strand of CAXARU010000125.1, from coordinate 59,135 downwards.
GGCAGATTTGCACCGTTTCTGCACATGAAAGTACGATTCGGATAAGAAACTAAATTGTAATCATAGATGTGCGGTCGTCTGCTTGAATTCTGTCATAACTATTCAAAGCAAAAAACAGTCCGGATTATAACGCGTTTCTGAATGTGATTCGACGTTTTTGCGTAAATTTCGAACAATCGACAGATCTGCACCGTTTCTGCACATGAAAGTACGATTCGGTTAAGAAAATAAATTGTAATCATAGATGTTCGGTCGTCTGCTTGAATTCTGTCATAACTATTCAAAGCAAAAAATAGTCCGGATTATAACGCGTTTCTGTATGTGATTCGACGTTTTTGCGTAAATTTCGAACGATCGGCAGATTTGCACCGTTTCTGCACATGAAAGTACGATTCGGTTAAGAAAATAAATTGTAATCATAGATGTTCGGTCGTCTGCTTGAATTCTGTCATAACTATTCGGCGCAAAAAATAGTCTGGATTATAACGCGTTTCTGCATGTGATTCGACGTTTTTGCGTAAATTTCGAACGATCGGCAGATCTGCACCGTTTTTGCACATGAAAGTACGATTCGGTTAAGAAAATAAATTGTAATCATAGATGTGCGGTCGTCTGCTTGAATTCTGTCATAACTATTCAAAGCAAAAAATTGTCTGGATTATAACGCGTTTCTGCATGTGATTCGACGTTTTTGCGTAAATTTCGAACGATCGGCAGATTTGCACCGTTTCTGCACATGAAAGTACGATTCGGTTAAGAAAATAAATTGTAATCATAGATGTGCGGTCGTCTGCTTGAATTCTGTCATAACTATTCGGAGCAGAAAATAGTCTGGATTATAACGCGTTTCTGCATGTGATTCGACGTTTTTGCGTAAATTTCGAACGATCGACAGATCTGCACCGTTTCTGCACATGAAAGTACGATTCGGTTAAGAAAATAAATTGTAATCATAGATGTTCGGTCGTCTGCTTGAATTCTGTCATAACTATTCAAGGCAAAAAATAGTCTGGATTATAACGCGTTTCTGCATGTGATTCGACGTTTTTGCGTAAATTTCGAACAATCGACAGATCTGCACCGTTTCTGCACATGAAAGTACGATTCGGTTAAGAAAATAAATTGTAATCATAGATGTTCGGTCGTCTGCTTGAATTCTGTCATAACTATTCAAGGCAAAAAATAGTCTGGATTATAACGCGTTTCTGCATGTGATTCGACGTTTTTGCGTAAATTTCGAACAATCGACAGATCTGCACCGTTTCTGCACATGAAAGTACGATTCGATTAAGAAAATAAATTGTAATCATAGATGTGCGGTCGTCTGCTTGAATTTTGTCATAACTATTCGGAGCAAGAAATAGTCTGGATCATAACGCGTTTCTGCATGTGATTCGACGTTTTTGCGTAAATTTCGAACGATCGGCAGATTTGCACCGTTTCTGCACATGAAAGTACGATTCGGTTAAGAAAATAAATTGTAATCATAGATGTGCGGTCGTCTGCTTGAATTTTGTCATAACTATTCGGAGCAAGAAATAGTCTGGATGATAACGCGTTTCTGCATGTGATTCGACGTTTTTGCGTAAATTTCGAACGATCGGCAGATCTGCACCGTTTCTGCACATGAAAGTACGATTCGGTTAAGAAAATAAATTGTAATCATAGATGTGCGGTCGTCTGCTTGAATTCTGTCATAGCTATTGTGAGCAAAAAATAGTCTGGATTATAACGTGTTTCTGCATGTGATTCGACGTTTTTGCGTAAATTTCGAACGATCGACAGATCTGCACCGTTTCTGCACATGAAAGTACGATTCGGTTAAGAAAATAAATTGTAATCATAGATGTTCGGTCGTCTGCTTGAATTCTGTCATAACTATTCAAAGCAAAAAATAGTCTGGATTATAACGCGTTTCTGCATGTGATTCGACGTTTTTGCGTAAATTTCGAACAATCGACAGATCTGCACCGTTTCTGCACATGAAAGTACGATTCGGTTAAGAAAATAAATTGTAATCATAGATGTTCGGTCGTCTGCTTGAATTCTGTCATAATTATTCAAAGCAAAAAATTGTCTGGATTATAACGTGTTTCTGCATGTGATTCGACGTTTTTGCGTAAATTTCGAACGATCGGCAGATTTGCACCGTTTCTGCACATGAAAGTACGATTCGGTTAAGAAACTAAATTGTAATCATAGATGTGCGGTCGTCTGCTTGAATTCTGTCATAACTATTCAAAGCAAAAAACAGTCCGGATTATAACGCGTTTCTGAATGTGATTCGACGTTTTTGCGTAAATTTCGAACAATCGACAGATCTGCACCGTTTCTGCACATGAAAGTACGATTCGGTTAAGAAAATAAATTGTAATCATAGATGTTCGGTCGTCTGCTTGAATTCTGTCATAATTATTCAAAGCAAAAAATTGTCTGGATTATAACGTGTTTCTGCATGTGATTCGACGTTTTTGCGTAAATTTCGAACGATCGACAGATCTGCACCGTTTCTGCACATGAAAGTACGATTCGATTAAGAAAATAAATTGTAATCATAGATGTGCGGTCGTCTGCTTGAATTTTGTCATAACTATTCGGAGCAAGAAATAGTCTGGATCATAACGCGTTTCTGCATGTGATTCGACGTTTTTGCGTAAATTTCGAACGATCGGCAGATTTGCACCGTTTCTGCACATGAAAGTACGATTCGGTTAAGAAAATAAATTGTAATCATAGATGTGCGGTCGTCTGCTTGAATTTTGTCATAACTATTCGGAGCAAGAAATAGTCTGGATGATAACGCGTTTCTGCATGTGATTCGACGTTTTTGCGTAAATTTCGAACGATCGGCAGATCTGCACCGTTTCTGCACATGAAAGTACGATTCGGTTAAGAAAATAAATTGTAATCATAGATGTGCGGTCGTCTGCTTGAATTCTGTCATAGCTATTGTGAGCAAAAAATAGTCTGGATTATAACGTGTTTCTGCATGTGATTCGACGTTTTTGCGTAAATTTCGAACGATCGACAGATCTGCACCGTTTCTGCACATGAAAGTACGATTCGGTTAAGAAAATAAATTGTAATCATAGATGTTCGGTCGTCTGCTTGAATTCTGTCATAACTATTCAAAGCAAAAAATAGTCTGGATTATAACGCGTTTCTGCATGTGATTCGACGTTTTTGCGTAAATTTCGAACAATCGACAGATCTGCACCGTTTCTGCACATGAAAGTACGATTCGGTTAAGAAAATAAATTGTAATCATAGATGTTCGGTCGTCTGCTTGAATTCTGTCATAATTATTCAAAGCAAAAAATTGTCTGGATTATAACGTGTTTCTGCATGTGATTCGACGTTTTTGCGTAAATTTCGAACGATCGGCAGATTTGCACCGTTTCTGCACATGAAAGTACGATTCGGTTAAGAAACTAAATTGTAATCATAGATGTGCGGTCGTCTGCTTGAATTCTGTCATAACTATTCAAAGCAAAAAACAGTCCGGATTATAACGCGTTTCTGAATGTGATTCGACGTTTTTGCGTAAATTTCGAACAATCGACAGATCTGCACCGTTTCTGCACATGAAAGTACGATTCGGTTAAGAAAATAAATTGTAATCATAGATGTTCGGTCGTCTGCTTGAATTCTGTCATAACTATTCAAAGCAAAAAATAGTCCGGATTATAACGCGTTTCTGTATGTGATTCGACGTTTTTGCGTAAATTTCGAACGATCGGCAGATTTGCACCGTTTCTGCACATGAAAGTACGATTCGGTTAAGAAAATAAATTGTAATCATAGATGTTCGGTCGTCTGCTTGAATTCTGTCATAACTATTCGGCGCAAAAAATAGTCTGGATTATAACGCGTTTCTGCATGTGATTCGACGTTTTTGCGTAAATTTCGAACGATCGGCAGATCTGCACCGTTTTTGCACATGAAAGTACGATTCGGTTAAGAAAATAAATTGTAATCATAGATGTGCGGTCGTCTGCTTGAATTCTGTCATAACTATTCAAAGCAAAAAATTGTCTGGATTATAACGCGTTTCTGCATGTGATTCGACGTTTTTGCGTAAATTTCGAACGATCGGCAGATTTGCACCGTTTCTGCACATGAAAGTACGATTCGGTTAAGAAAATAAATTGTAATCATAGATGTGCGGTCGTCTGCTTGAATTCTGTCATAACTATTCGGAGCAGAAAATAGTCTGGATTATAACGCGTTTCTGCATGTGATTCGACGTTTTTGCGTAAATTTCGAACGATCGACAGATCTGCACCGTTTCTGCACATGAAAGTACGATTCGGTTAAGAAAATAAATTGTAATCATAGATGTTCGGTCGTCTGCTTGAATTCTGTCATAACTATTCAAGGCAAAAAATAGTCTGGATTATAACGCGTTTCTGCATGTGATTCGACGTTTTTGCGTAAATTTCGAACAATCGACAGATCTGCACCGTTTCTGCACATGAAAGTACGATTCGGTTAAGAAAATAAATTGTAATCATAGATGTTCGGTCGTCTGCTTGAATTCTGTCATAACTATTCAAGGCAAAAAATAGTCTGGATTATAACGCGTTTCTGCATGTGATTCGACGTTTTTGCGTAAATTTCGAACAATCGACAGATCTGCACCGTTTCTGCACATGAAAGTACGATTCGATTAAGAAAATAAATTGTAATCATAGATGTGCGGTCGTCTGCTTGAATTTTGTCATAACTATTCGGAGCAAGAAATAGTCTGGATCATAACGCGTTTCTGCATGTGATTCGACGTTTTTGCGTAAATTTCGAACGATCGGCAGATTTGCACCGTTTCTGCACATGAAAGTACGATTCGGTTAAGAAAATAAATTGTAATCATAGATGTGCGGTCGTCTGCTTGAATTTTGTCATAACTATTCGGAGCAAGAAATAGTCTGGATGATAACGCGTTTCTGCATGTGATTCGACGTTTTTGCGTAAATTTCGAACGATCGGCAGATCTGCACCGTTTCTGCACATGAAAGTACGATTCGGTTAAGAAAATAAATTGTAATCATAGATGTGCGGTCGTCTGCTTGAATTCTGTCATAGCTATTGTGAGCAAAAAATAGTCTGGATTATAACGTGTTTCTGCATGTGATTCGACGTTTTTGCGTAAATTTCGAACGATCGACAGATCTGCACCGTTTCTGCACATGAAAGTACGATTCGGTTAAGAAAATAAATTGTAATCATAGATGTTCGGTCGTCTGCTTGAATTCTGTCATAACTATTCAAAGCAAAAAACAGTCCGGATTATAACGCGTTTCTGCATGTGATTCGACGTTTTTGCGTAAATTTCGAACGATCGACAGATCTGCACCGTTTCTGCACATGAAAGTACGATTCGGTTAAGAAAATAAATTGTAATCATAGATGTTCGGTCGTCTGCTTGAATTCTGTCATAACTATTCAAAGCAAAAAATAGTCTGGATTATAACGCGTTTCTGAATGTGATTCGACGTTTTTGCGTAAATTTCGAACAATCGACAGATCTGCACCGTTTCTGCACATGAAAGTACGATTCGGTTAAGAAACTAAATTGTAATCATAGATGTGCGGTCGTCTGCTTGAATTCTGTCATAACTATTCAAAGCAAAAAACAGTCCGGATTATAACGCGTTTCTGCATGTGATTCGACGTTTTTGCGTAAATTTCGAACGATCGACAGATCTGCACCGTTTCTGCACATGAAAGTACGATTCGGTTAAGAAAATAAATTGTAATCATAGATGTTCGGTCGTCTGCTTGAATTCTGTCATAACTATTCAAAGCAAAAAATAGTCTGGATTATAACGCGTTTCTGCATGTGATTCGACGTTTTTGCGTAAATTTCGAACAATCGACAGATCTGCACCGTTTCTGCACATGAAAGTACGATTCGGTTAAGAAAATAAATTGTAATCATAGATGTTCGGTCGTCTGCTTGAATTCTGTCATAATTATTCAAAGCAAAGAATTGTCTGGATTATAACGTGTTTCTGCATGTGATTCGACGTTTTTGCGTAAATTTCGAACGATCGGCAGATTTGCACCGTTTCTGCACATGAAAGTACGATTCGGTTAAGAAACTAAATTGTAATCATAGATGTGCGGTCGTCTGCTTGAATTCTGTCATAACTATTCAAAGCAAAAAACAGTCCGGATTATAACGCGTTTCTGAATGTGATTCGACGTTTTTGCGTAAATTTCGAACAATCGACAGATCTGCACCGTTTCTGCACATGAAAGTACGATTCGGTTAAGAAAATAAATTGTAATCATAGATGTTCGGTCGTCTGCTTGAATTCTGTCATAACTATTCAAAGCAAAAAATAGTCCGGATTATAACGCGTTTCTGTATGTGATTCGACGTTTTTGCGTAAATTTCGAACGATCGGCAGATTTGCACCGTTTCTGCACATGAAAGTACGATTCGGTTAAGAAAATAAATTGTAATCATAGATGTGCGGTCGTCTGCTTGAATTCTGTCATAACTATTCAAAGCAAAAAACAGTCCGGATTATAACGCGTTTCTGCATGTGATTCGACGTTTTTGCGTAAATTTCGAACGATCGACAGATCTGCACCGTTTCTGCACATGAAAGTACGATTCGGTTAAGAAAATAAATTGTAATCATAGATGTTCGGTCGTCTGCTTGAATTCTGTCATAACTATTCAAAGCAAAAAATAGTCTGGATTATAACGCGTTTCTGCATGTGATTCGACGTTTTTGCGTAAATTTCGAACAATCGACAGATTTGCACCGTTTCTGCACATGAAAGTACGATTCGGTTAAGAAACTAAATTGTAATCATAGATGTGCGGTCGTCTGCTTGAATTCTGTCATAACTATTCAAAGCAAAAAACAGTCCGGATTATAACGCGTTTCTGAATGTGATTCGACGTTTTTGCGTAAATTTCGAACAATCGACAGATCTGCACCGTTTCTGCACATGAAAGTACGATTCGGTTAAGAAAATAAATTGTAATCATAGATGTTCGGTCGTCTGCTTGAATTCTGTCATAACTATTCAAAGCAAAAAATAGTCCGGATTATAACGCGTTTCTGTATGTGATTCGACGTTTTTGCGTAAATTTCGAACGATCGGCAGATTTGCACCGTTTCTGCACATGAAAGTACGATTCGGTTAAGAAAATAAATTGTAATCATAGATGTTCGGTCGTCTGCTTGAATTCTGTCATAACTATTCGGCGCAAAAAATAGTCTGGATTATAACGCGTTTCTGCATGTGATTCGACGTTTTTGCGTAAATTTCGAACGATCGGCAGATCTGCACCGTTTTTGCACATGAAAGTACGATTCGGTTAAGAAAATAAATTGTAATCATAGATGTGCGGTCGTCTGCTTGAATTCTGTCATAACTATTCAAAGCAAAAAATTGTCTGGATTATAACGCGTTTCTGCATGTGATTCGACGTTTTTGCGTAAATTTCGAACGATCGGCAGATTTGCACCGTTTCTGCACATGAAAGTACGATTCGGTTAAGAAAATAAATTGTAATCATAGATGTGCGGTCGTCTGCTTGAATTCTGTCATAACTATTCGGAGCAGAAAATAGTCTGGATTATAACGCGTTTCTGCATGTGATTCGACGTTTTTGCGTAAATTTCGAACGATCGACAGATCTGCACCGTTTCTGCACATGAAAGTACGATTCGGTTAAGAAAATAAATTGTAATCATAGATGTTCGGTCGTCTGCTTGAATTCTGTCATAACTATTCAAGGCAAAAAATAGTCTGGATTATAACGCGTTTCTGCATGTGATTCGACGTTTTTGCGTAAATTTCGAACAATCGACAGATCTGCACCGTTTCTGCACATGAAAGTACGATTCGGTTAAGAAAATAAATTGTAATCATAGATGTTCGGTCGTCTGCTTGAATTCTGTCATAACTATTCAAGGCAAAAAATAGTCTGGATTATAACGCGTTTCTGCATGTGATTCGACGTTTTTGCGTAAATTTCGAACAATCGACAGATCTGCACCGTTTCTGCACATGAAAGTACGATTCGATTAAGAAAATAAATTGTAATCATAGATGTGCGGTCGTCTGCTTGAATTTTGTCATAACTATTCGGAGCAAGAAATAGTCTGGATCATAACGCGTTTCTGCATGTGATTCGACGTTTTTGCGTAAATTTCGAACGATCGGCAGATTTGCACCGTTTCTGCACATGAAAGTACGATTCGGTTAAGAAAATAAATTGTAATCATAGATGTGCGGTCGTCTGCTTGAATTTTGTCATAACTATTCGGAGCAAGAAATAGTCTGGATGATAACGCGTTTCTGCATGTGATTCGACGTTTTTGCGTAAATTTCGAACGATCGGCAGATCTGCACCGTTTCTGCACATGAAAGTACGATTCGGTTAAGAAAATAAATTGTAATCATAGATGTGCGGTCGTCTGCTTGAATTCTGTCATAGCTATTGTGAGCAAAAAATAGTCTGGATTATAACGTGTTTCTGCATGTGATTCGACGTTTTTGCGTAAATTTCGAACGATCGACAGATCTGCACCGTTTCTGCACATGAAAGTACGATTCGGTTAAGAAAATAAATTGTAATCATAGATGTTCGGTCGTCTGCTTGAATTCTGTCATAACTATTCAAAGCAAAAAACAGTCCGGATTATAACGCGTTTCTGCATGTGATTCGACGTTTTTGCGTAAATTTCGAACGATCGACAGATCTGCACCGTTTCTGCACATGAAAGTACGATTCGGTTAAGAAAATAAATTGTAATCATAGATGTTCGGTCGTCTGCTTGAATTCTGTCATAACTATTCAAAGCAAAAAATAGTCTGGATTATAACGCGTTTCTGAATGTGATTCGACGTTTTTGCGTAAATTTCGAACAATCGACAGATCTGCACCGTTTCTGCACATGAAAGTACGATTCGGTTAAGAAACTAAATTGTAATCATAGATGTGCGGTCGTCTGCTTGAATTCTGTCATAACTATTCAAAGCAAAAAACAGTCCGGATTATAACGCGTTTCTGCATGTGATTCGACGTTTTTGCGTAAATTTCGAACGATCGACAGATCTGCACCGTTTCTGCACATGAAAGTACGATTCGGTTAAGAAAATAAATTGTAATCATAGATGTTCGGTCGTCTGCTTGAATTCTGTCATAACTATTCAAAGCAAAAAATAGTCTGGATTATAACGCGTTTCTGCATGTGATTCGACGTTTTTGCGTAAATTTCGAACAATCGACAGATCTGCACCGTTTCTGCACATGAAAGTACGATTCGGTTAAGAAAATAAATTGTAATCATAGATGTTCGGTCGTCTGCTTGAATTCTGTCATAATTATTCAAAGCAAAAAATTGTCTGGATTATAACGTGTTTCTGCATGTGATTCGACGTTTTTGCGTAAATTTCGAACGATCGGCAGATTTGCACCGTTTCTGCACATGAAAGTACGATTCGGTTAAGAAACTAAATTGTAATCATAGATGTGCGGTCGTCTGCTTGAATTCTGTCATAACTATTCAAAGCAAAAAACAGTCCGGATTATAACGCGTTTCTGAATGTGATTCGACGTTTTTGCGTAAATTTCGAACAATCGACAGATCTGCACCGTTTCTGCACATGAAAGTACGATTCGGTTAAGAAAATAAATTGTAATCATAGATGTTCGGTCGTCTGCTTGAATTCTGTCATAACTATTCAAAGCAAAAAATAGTCCGGATTATAACGCGTTTCTGTATGTGATTCGACGTTTTTGCGTAAATTTCGAACGATCGGCAGATTTGCACCGTTTCTGCACATGAAAGTACGATTCGGTTAAGAAAATAAATTGTAATCATAGATGTTCGGTCGTCTGCTTGAATTCTGTCATAACTATTCGGCGCAAAAAATAGTCTGGATTGTAACGCGTTTCTGCATGTGATTCGACGTTTTTGCGTAAATTTCGAACGATCGGCAGATCTGCACCGTTTTTGCACATGAAAGTACGATTCGGTTAAGAAAATAAATTGTAATCATAGATGTGCGGTCGTCTGCTTGAATTCTGTCATAACTATTCAAAGCAAAAAATTGTCTGGATTATAACGCGTTTCTGCATGTGATTCGACGTTTTTGCGTAAATTTCGAACGATCGGCAGATTTGCACCGTTTCTGCACATGAAAGTACGATTCGGTTAAGAAAATAAATTGTAATCATAGATGTGCGGTCGTCTGCTTGAATTCTGTCATAACTATTCGGAGCAGAAAATAGTCTGGATTATAACGCGTTTCTGCATGTGATTCGACGTTTTTGCGTAAATTTCGAACGATCGACAGATCTGCACCGTTTCTGCACATGAAAGTACGATTCGGTTAAGAAAATAAATTGTAATCATAGATGTTCGGTCGTCTGCTTGAATTCTGTCATAACTATTCAAGGCAAAAAATAGTCTGGATTATAACGCGTTTCTGCATGTGATTCGACGTTTTTGCGTAAATTTCGAACAATCGACAGATCTGCACCGTTTCTGCACATGAAAGTACGATTCGATTAAGAAAATAAATTGTAATCATAGATGTGCGGTCGTCTGCTTGAATTTTGTCATAACTGGGTCTAGGGCGATTCGTCGAAAGACATTTCGTCGAAAGACATTTCGTCGAAGACATTTCGTCGAATGGACATTTCGTCGAAAGACATTTCGTCGAAAGACATTTCGTCGAAGACATTTCGTCGAATGGACATTTCGTCGAAAGACATTTCGTCGAAAGACATTTCGTCGAAAGGACATTTCGTCGAAAGACATTTCGTCGAAAGGACATTTCGTCGAAAGGACATTTCGTCGAAAGGACATTTCGTCGAAAGACATTTCGTCGAAAGACATTTCGTCGAAAGACATTTCGTCGAAAGACATTTCGTCGAATGGACATTTCGTCGAAAGACATTTCGTCGAATGGACATTTCGTCGAAAGACATTTCGTCGAATGGACATTTCGTCGAAGACATTTCGTCGAAGAGACATTTCGACGAAAATACATTTCGTCCAATTTCTTGACCCAAGTTTTTGTTTTTGTTTTATTTTTTTTGTTTTGTTTTTGGTTTTGGTTTTTGGTTTTGGTTTTGGTTTTGGTGTTTGGTTTTGGTTTTGTTTTTGGTTTTGGTTTTGGTTTTGGTTTTGGTTTTGGTTTTGGTTTTGGTTTTGGTATTGGTTTTGGTTTTGGTTTTGGTTTTGGTTTTGGTTTTGGTTTTGGTTTTGGTTTTGGTTTTGGTTTTGGTTTTGGTTTTGGTTTTGGTTTTGGTTTTGGTTTTGGTTTTGGTTTTGGTTTTGGTTTTGTTTTTGGTTTTGGTTTTGGTTTTGGTTTTGGTTTTGGTTTTGGTTTTGGTTTTGGTTTTGGTTTTGGTTTTGGTTTTGGTTTTGGTTTTGGTTTTGGTTTTCGATTTCGGTTTGCTAACCTAACCTAACCTAACCTAACCTAACCTAACCTAGTAGTAGTAGTAGTAGTAGTAGTAATTACATTGCCGGGGAGGAGTAGCGGATCGTCCGCCCCTCACTTCCTTAAGGCACACCGGTATACACCAGTATCATAATCGGCGCTGCCGGCAGCTCGACCCACTAGGGGTTGCAGTTTTCCCATCGTTCCGCCGTTCCTCCGTTTTATTCGGCCCGGGCCATTTTCGGAGTCTGCGACTTACTATGATGGGTCCGGTCGTCATCGATGAGAAGGGCCATGCTACCTAGTTTTCGGATTTTTGAGCGGTTTTAAGGCTCGGAGTGAACGTCGGACCCTCTCACCTTCGGACCTGCAGGGTGCCTCGCCTGCCCGTGTTTTGGCTCCCCCCACCTTCGCCATATTCCTTGGTTGAATGTGTCAAGTTCGAATCCCGTCCCTACTCTGTCGCTGCTATCCAGCGACTTACCCACTCCCTCCCCAAGGTTAGGATAGGCTAAGCTGTGACTCTACGGGCTTTGCAAAGAACAATGGACGCGATCGCGAGAGTTTCGTGGGGGTGATTCTAGTATATGTCTGTACATATATTGCAAACTTGGGATCCGATCCGACTTCGGCGAAATTCCCGCTCGCGCGGGAACATCACCTCCATTCGGTCATCACTTGCCGTCCTACTAAACGCGATGGGGTGACGGAGGTCGGTCGCTCCAACTTCGCCGAAATCTTTCTCCTTCGGAGCATAGATATCAGTTCCATCGTGCTCCCGCCTCATTGGGTGGGCTTGACACATTCTCGGAATAATGACTGATTGTTTGGATGTGACCATCATCCCCGGGTCCGGTCGATGTTCAGCAAATAGCTCCGTCCATCTGACCTTTCCCTTAGAGGTTTGTTGTTCCGTTTTTTTTTTTTTTTTTTTTTTTTTTTTTTTTTACGTCGCATCGCAACGGGACCTACAGTTTTTATAAAGGTGGGTTCCGAACCACCTGGGGGCACCACAGTTTATAGAGCACATGGAGTATTTCCAGAGGTGCCGCGTCGGGGATCGAACCCGCGACCACGGGGTCCGTAGGCGCGCGCTCTACCCACTGAGCCACTGCGCCCCTCTAACCTAACCTAACCCTATCCTAACCTAGTAGTAGTAGTAGTAGTAGTAGTAATTACATTGCCGGGGAGGAGTAGCGGATCGTCCGCCCCTCGCTTCCTTAAGGCACACCGGTATACACCAGTATCATAATCGGCGCTGCCGGCAGCTCGGCCCACTAAGGGGTTGCAGTTTTCCCATCGTTCCGCCGTTCCTCCGTTTTATTCGGCCCGGGCCATTTTCGGAGTCTGCGACTTACTATGATGGGTCCGGTCGTCATCGATGAGAAGGGCCATGCTACCTAGTTTTTCGGATTTTTTGAGCGGTTTTAAGGCTCGGAGTGAACGTCGGGCCCTCTCACCTTCGGACCTGCAGGGTGCCTCGCCTGCCCGTGTTTTGGCTCCCCCCACCTTCGCCATATTCCTTGGTTGAATGTGTCAAGTTCGAATCCCGTCCCTACTCTGTCGCTGCTATCCAGCGACTTACCCACTCCCTCCCCAAGGTTAGGATAGGCTAAGCTGTGACTCTACGGGCTTTGCAAAGAACAATGGACGCGATCGCGAGAGAGTTTCGTGGGGGTGATTCTAGTATATGTCTGTACATATATTGCAAACTTGGGATCCGATCCGACTTCGGCGAAATTCCCGCTCGCGCGGGAACATCACCTCCATTCGGTCATCACTTGCCGTCCTACTAAACGCGATGGGGTGACGGAGTCGGTCGCTCCAACTTCGCCGAAATCTTTCTCCTTCGGAGCATAGATATCAGTTCCATCGTGCTCCCGCCTCATTGGGTGGGCTTGACACATTCTCGGAATAATGACTGATTGTTTGGATGTGACCATCATCCCCGGGTCCGGTCGATGTTCAGCAAATAGCTCCGTCCATCTGACCTTTCCCTTAGAGGTTTGTTGTTCCGTTTTTTTTTTTTTTTTTTTTTTTTACGTCGCATCGCAACGGGACCTACAGTTTTTATAAAGGTGGGTTCCGAACCACCTGGGGGCACCACAGTTTATAGAGCACATGGAGTATTTCCAGAGGTGCCGCATCGGGGATCGAACCCGCAACCACGGGGTCCGTAGGCGCGCGCTCTACCCACTGAGCCACTGCGCCCCATCTATCCTAACCTAACCCTATCCTAACCTAGTAGTAGTAGTAGTAGTAGTAGTAAATTCAGCCGGGGCAGAGGTGATCGGCACCGCTACCTGTCCTTGCGGGAGAGGGGGTGGTGCCGCCAGGCACCTCCCCTCTCCCGATCGCACACCGACTTGCGTCAGTTTCATATGGCGACCGGCTCTCGGCCCCGTAGGGTTGCAAATACCACTGCGTTCGATCGCCGCTCTGCTTTTTATAGCCCGGGCAACTTTCAGAGCGGTCGGTCTACTAGTCAGGGAAGCGATCGTCATCGGTGAGTCGGCCATTCTACCTAACATGTATGGATTTTTGAGCGTTTTACGGCTCGGAGCGTACGTCGGGCCGTGCTCACCCTCGGATCATGCAGGTTCGCCACACCTGCCCAGTTGGCCCCCCCTCTTCACCATAGAACCATGTCGTGCGCCTGCGAGTCTTACGTCCCTTTCCCTAGTCTATCCCGGCTGTCCGGGACTTACCCACTCCCACCCTGGATTAGGATAGGCTACTCTACGCTTCTACGGGCATTTCAAAAGCAAGGGGCCGCGCCTTTACAGTCGTTGGGATGAATTTGCGTACTATGTGTTCGGCCCCCTCGGACTCCGATCCGACTTCGGCGAAATACCAGTGAAGACCGGTATATCGCGTTCATGCGGTCATCGCCCTCGAAGGCTTCCCACCCTAATGCGTACGCATCAACTTGGGGTCCGATCCGACTTCAGCGAAATTCCTGCCGAGGCCGGAATATCGCTTCCATGCGGTCTTTCCTTGCCGAGCCTGCCGCGTTTTGGGTTGGGGGGGGGACTCTAGCCGCACTAGGTTCTATGGCTGGTGAATTTCGAGCGTGACCATCGCTCTCGGGGTCCGGCGGAGGTGCGAGCTTGTGCTGCCCTCCCTCCGGTTTCGCCCATTCAGGTTTGTCTCCTGTTTGTCTGTTTGCTTCCCTGTGAGTGTCTGTTGATGTTCCTTTATTGGGCTGTTTCGCCATTGGTTACTGCTCTTTCGGGGGTTCCTTATGCCGTTTCCCTTTTGTTTCACCTTTGTTCGCTTCCTCGTGAGATGGTCCTTGTTTGTTTGCACCTTGGGGTAGTTTTCCTGTTGCTGTTGCTCCCTTGTTCCTGATCCTTGTTCATGTACTTCCGTTTCTTCCTTTTACTCGTTGTTCCTTGTCGTGTGGTTTCCAGTTTTGCGCTACCTTTTCTCTTCTCCTTATTGGCTGTTCCTTGTGTCTTTGCCTTTCCTGCGTTGCTCCTTGTTGTTTTCCTCCCTTTACGTTTGCCATCCTCGCGTTTTTCCTCTGCGTTTCATTGTCTCTTTTCATTGTCCCTTTTGTTCGTTCTCCGGGTGTGTCCCGATGTTGGTTCCTCCTGCGTTGTTTCCCTTCTAACTTGTTTCTCTCTTACATGATCCTATTCTTGTTTCCCCTTATTGTTCCATTCCTGTTGGTCTGTCTCCTTTTATTGTTGCCTTCCCTTTGCTCCTTATGATTCTCTCCCTTGACTTCTAGCCTTGCGTCGTGATGTCTCTTTTCGTTGTCTCCTTTTTTACTCATCTTCCGGGTGTGTTCCGGTATTAGTTTTCCTAAGTTGTTTCCTTTCTCCTTGTTTCCCTTCTCTTCTTGTCCTGCTCTTGTTTCCCTTGTTGTTTCGTTTCTGTCGGTCTGTCCCCTTTTTTGTTGTGGCCTTCTTGTTAGTCCCTGTGATTCTCTCCCTTGGTTCCTGTCCTTGCGTTATGGTGTCTCTTTTCATTGTCTCTTTTTACCCATCTTCCGGGTGTGTCCCGGTCTTAGTTTCTCCTAAGTTGTTTCCCTTCTCCTTGTTTTCTTTCTCTTCTTGTCCTGCCCTTATTTCCCTTGTTGTTCCATTTCTGTCGGTCTGTCTCCTTTTTTGTTGTAGCCTTCCCGTTAGTCCTTGTGATTCTCTCCCTTGGTTTCTGTCCTTGCGTTATGATGTCTCTTTTCATTGTCTCTTTTGCCTCCTTTCGAGTTTGACTCGTTGCTGGTTCTCCCGTTTCTTATCCCTTTCTCTTTTCCTCCCTCTATTGATCCTTTGCATGATTTTCCTGTTTTTGGCCCTTGTTAGTTTCCCTCTTGTACGTTTCCTTTCTTTTTGTTCCTTGTGTGTCTGCCTTGTTTCGTTGTTTCCTGTATTTGCTCTGCGTTCCCATTTGTGTCGCATCTTCTTCTCTTTTTTTTTTGTGTTGTTTTCCAGATGTTTCCCATTCTTGAGTCTCTCTGTGACCTTCTCTTTTTTTTCCTTTTTGTTATCTTTCTCTTCCAATTCTTTCCTTTGTTTCTCCCTTTGTTGCCTTCCCTGTTCTCGTTCCTTTCGTGTGTGCTCCTTTCTTTCTTTTACTGCTTTGTTTGTCTTCTCTGGCCCTTTTGTTCCTTTCCGGTATTACCTTGTTCGTTGCTACCTTGTCTTTTACTCTCTGTTCATTGATCCTTCCCTCCTGTTCCTGTCAGTTGGTCCTTTGTTCTCCCTGTTGTTGTTTTCCTATGGTTGTCCTTTTCATTCTGTCCCTTCGTATACTGTCTCCTCTTATTCTTGCGTATGTTTCCTTGTTTCTTTTGTCCCGTTCTTCCGCTTCCTTCTTTCCTGTGTTCCATTTCCTTCTTCCGTTTTGTTTCTCTGTCCTCTGTTTCGCCCTTTTCTCTTGTTTCCTTTTGTCCGTGTAGCCCTATCCTAACCCTATCCTACCCCTCACTCCGTTCGCCACCCTCCGCAGAGGGTGCCCAGGGACCACCACGAGGAGGTGGAGTGAGAGGATTTTAGCCATGTGACTCTCTCACACCGAGAGACCGAAATCGACAGTGGATCAGAGTCACCCCTGTAGACGCCACATGACCTTAGTCCCCCTATCCTAACCTAGTAGTAGTAGTAGTAGTAGTAAATTCAGCCGGGGCAGAGGTGATCGGCACCGCTACCTGTCCTTGCGGGAGAGGGGGTGGTGCCGCCAGGCACCTCCCCTCTCCCGATCGCACACCGACTTGCGTCAGTTTCATATGGCGACCGGCTCTCGGCCCCGTAGGGTTGCAAATACCACTGCGTTCGATCGCCGCTCTGCTTTTTATAGCCCGGGCAACTTTCAGAGCGGTCGGTCTACTAGTCAGGGAAGCGATCGTCATCGGTGAGTCGGCCATTCTACCTAACATGTATGGATTTTTGAGCGTTTTACGGCTCGGAGCGTACGTCGGGCCGTGCTCACCCTCGGATCATGCAGGTTCGCCACACCTGCCCAGTTGGCCCCCCCTCTTCACCATAGAACCATGTCGTGCGCCTGCGAGTCTTACGTCCCTTTCCCTAGTCTATCCCGGCTGTCCGGGACTTACCCACTCCCACCCTGGATTAGGATAGGCTACTCTACGCTTCTACGGGCATTTCAAAAGCAAGGGGCCGCGCCTTTACAGTCGTTGGGATGAATTTGCGTACTATGTGTTCGGCCCCCTCGGACTCCGATCCGACTTCGGCGAAATACCAGTGAAGACCGGTATATCGCGTTCATGCGGTCATCGCCCTCGAAGGCTTCCCACCCTAATGCGTACGCATCAACTTGGGGTCCGATCCGACTTCAGCGAAATTCCTGCCGAGGCCGGAATATCGCTTCCATGCGGTCTTTCCTTGCCGAGCCTGCCGCGTTTTGGGTTGGGGGGGGGACTCTAGCCGCACTAGGTTCTATGGCTGGTGAATTTCGAGCGTGACCATCGCTCTCGGGGTCCGGCGGAGGTGCGAGCTTGTGCTGCCCTCCCTCCGGTTTCGCCCATTCAGGTTTGTCTCCTGTTTGTCTGTTTGCTTCCCTGTGAGTGTCTGTTGATGTTCCTTTATTGGGCTGTTTCGCCATTGGTTACTGCTCTTTCGGGGGTTCCTTATGCCGTTTCCCTTTTGTTTCACCTTTGTTCGCTTCCTCGTGAGATGGTCCTTGTTTGTTTGCACCTTGGGGTAGTTTTCCTGTTGCTGTTGCTCCCTTGTTCCTGATCCTTGTTCATGTACTTCCGTTTCTTCCTTTTACTCGTTGTTCCTTGTCGTGTGGTTTCCAGTTTTGCGCTACCTTTTCTCTTCTCCTTATTGGCTGTTCCTTGTGTCTTTGCCTTTCCTGCGTTGCTCCTTGTTGTTTTCCTCCCTTTACGTTTGCCATCCTCGCGTTTTTCCTCTGCGTTTCATTGTCTCTTTTCATTGTCCCTTTTGTTCGTTCTCCGGGTGTGTCCCGATGTTGGTTCCTCCTGCGTTGTTTCCCTTCTAACTTGTTTCTCTCTTACATGATCCTATTCTTGTTTCCCCTTATTGTTCCATTCCTGTTGGTCTGTCTCCTTTTATTGTTGCCTTCCCTTTGCTCCTTATGATTCTCTCCCTTGACTTCTAGCCTTGCGTCGTGATGTCTCTTTTCGTTGTCTCCTTTTTTACTCATCTTCCGGGTGTGTTCCGGTATTAGTTTTCCTAAGTTGTTTCCTTTCTCCTTGTTTCCCTTCTCTTCTTGTCCTGCTCTTGTTTCCCTTGTTGTTTCGTTTCTGTCGGTCTGTCCCCTTTTTTGTTGTGGCCTTCTTGTTAGTCCCTGTGATTCTCTCCCTTGGTTCCTGTCCTTGCGTTATGGTGTCTCTTTTCATTGTCTCTTTTTACCCATCTTCCGGGTGTGTCCCGGTCTTAGTTTCTCCTAAGTTGTTTCCCTTCTCCTTGTTTTCTTTCTCTTCTTGTCCTGCCCTTATTTCCCTTGTTGTTCCATTTCTGTCGGTCTGTCTCCTTTTTTGTTGTAGCCTTCCCGTTAGTCCTTGTGATTCTCTCCCTTGGTTTCTGTCCTTGCGTTATGATGTCTCTTTTCATTGTCTCTTTTGCCTCCTTTCGAGTTTGACTCGTTGCTGGTTCTCCCGTTTCTTATCCCTTTCTCTTTTCCTCCCTCTATTGATCCTTTGCATGATTTTCCTGTTTTTGGCCCTTGTTAGTTTCCCTCTTGTACGTTTCCTTTCTTTTTGTTCCTTGTGTGTCTGCCTTGTTTCGTTGTTTCCTGTATTTGCTCTGCGTTCCCATTTGTGTCGCATCTTCTTCTCTTTTTTTTTTGTGTTGTTTTCCAGATGTTTCCCATTCTTGAGTCTCTCTGTGACCTTCTCTTTTTTTTTCCTTTTTGTTATCTTTCTCTTCCAATTCTTTCCTTTGTTTCTCCCTTTGTTGCCTTCCCTGTTCTCGTTCCTTTCGTGTGTGCTCCTTTCTTTCTTTTACTGCTTTGTTTGTCTTCTCTGGCCCTTTTGTTCCTTTCCGGTATTACCTTGTTCGTTGCTACCTTGTCTTTTACTCTCTGTTCATTGATCCTTCCCTCCTGTTCCTGTCAGTTGGTCCTTTGTTCTCCCTGTTGTTGTTTTCCTATGGTTGTCCTTTTCATTCTGTCCCTTCGTATACTGTCTCCTCTTATTCTTGCGTATGTTTCCTTGTTTCTTTTGTCCCGTTCTTCCGCTTCCTTCTTTCCTGTGTTCCATTTCCTTCTTCCGTTTTGTTTCTCTGTCCTCTGTTTCGCCCTTTTCTCTTGTTTCCTTTTGTCCGTGTAGCCCTATCCTAACCCTATCCTACCCCTCACTCCGTTCGCCACCCTCCGCAGAGGGTGCCCAGGGACCACCACGAGGAGGTGGAGTGAGAGGATTTTAGCCATGTGACTCTCTCACACCGAGAGACCGAAATCGACAGTGGATCAGAGTCACCCCTGTAGACGCCACATGACCTTAGTCCCCCTATCCTAACCTAACCCTATCCTATCCTAACCTAACCTAGTAGTAGTAGTAGTAGTAATTACATTGCCGGGGAGGAGTAGCGGATCGTCCGCCCCTCACTTCCTTAAGGCACACCGGTATACACCAGTATCATAATCGGCGCTGCCGGCAGCTCGACCCACTAGGGGTTGCAGTTTTCCCATCGTTCCGCCGTTCCTCCGTTTTATTCGGCCCGGGCCATTTTCGGAGTCTGCGACTTACTATGATGGGTCCGGTCGTCATCGATGAGAAGGGCCATGCTACCTAGTTTTCGGATTTTTGAGCGGTTTTAAGGCTCGGAGTGAACGTCGGACCCTCTCACCTTCGGACCTGCAGGGTGCCTCGCCTGCCCGTGTTTTGGCTCCCCCCACCTTCGCCATATTCCTTGGTTGAATGTGTCAAGTTCGAATCCCGTCCCTACTCTGTCGCTGCTATCCAGCGACTTACCCACTCCCTCCCCAAGGTTAGGATAGGCTAAGCTGTGACTCTACGGGCTTTGCAAAGAACAATGGACGCGATCGCGAGAGTTTCGTGGGGGTGATTCTAGTATATGTCTGTACATATATTGCAAACTTGGGATCCGATCCGACTTCGGCGAAATTCCCGCTCGCGCGGGAACATCACCTCCATTCGGTCATCACTTGCCGTCCTACTAAACGCGATGGGGTGACGGAGGTCGGTCGCTCCAACTTCGCCGAAATCTTTCTCCTTCGGAGCATAGATATCAGTTCCATCGTGCTCCCGCCTCATTGGGTGGGCTTGACACATTCTCGGAATAATGACTGATTGTTTGGATGTGACCATCATCCCCGGGTCCGGTCGATGTTCAGCAAATAGCTCCGTCCATC
The DNA here is from genome assembly GCA_963971365.1 of Lasioglossum villosulum. Lineage (NCBI taxonomy): Eukaryota > Metazoa > Arthropoda > Insecta > Hymenoptera > Halictidae > Lasioglossum > Lasioglossum villosulum. The sequence continues at coordinate 38,906 of CAXARU010000125.1, read as the reverse complement.
TGACCTTTCCCTTAGAGGTTTGTTGTTCCGTTTTTTTTTTTTTTTTTTTTTTTTTTTTACGTCGCATCGCAACGGGACCTACAGTTTTTATAAAGGTGGGTTCCGAACCACCTGGGGGCACCACAGTTTATAGAGCACATGGAGTATTTCCAGAGGTGCCGCGTCGGGGATCGAACCCGCGACCACGGGGTCCGTAGGCGCGCGCTCTACCCACTGAGCCACTGCGCCCCTAACCTAACCTAACCCTATCCTAACCTAACCTAGTAGTAGTAGTAGTAGTAAAGAGTCTGACCGGGGCGAGGGCAGTCGGTTGCCCTCGCCGGTTCGCACATCAGCAGCACAGCCGATTTCATATGGCGGTAACCGGTCCTCGGCCCCAGAGGGGTTGCGAATAGCCACTGCGTTCGAAAGCCGCTCTGCTTTTTATAGCCCGGGCAACTTTCAGAGCGTCAATCTACTAATCAGGGTGCGATCATCATTGATGAGAAGGCCATTCTGCCTAAGCATAAATGGATTTTTGAGCGTTTTACGGCTCGGAGCGTACGTCGGACCTTCTCACCTTCAGATCATGCAGGTTTGCCTGGCCTGCCCGTGTTTGGCCCCCCCAACTACACCATGGATCCATGTCGTGCGTTCTCGAGTTTGACTTCCCGTCCCTAAGCTGTCCCGGCTCTCCGGAACTTACCCACTCCCACCCCTAGGTTAGGATAGGTCCTGAGCTACGACTCTACGTATATATATATGGGGCAGCAAAGCAAGGGTCCGCGTGTCAATAAAAGCGTTGGGATGGCTTTATATGCTACCGTATGCGTCCGGAGTCCTCCGGGTTCAATCCGACTTCGACGAAGTTCTGGTCATCGACCCGAACATCGTCTCCATCCGGTTGTCGCCATCGGAAACCTTTCACACCGGTTGGCATACATCTACTTGGGGTCCGATCCGACTTCGGCGAAATCCCGGCGCCAGCCGGGATATCGCTTCCATTCGGTCATTCCTTGCCGAGCCTACCGCGAGTTGGGGTTGTGGAGGGCTCGAGAAACGCACTAGGATCCATGGCTTAACCTAACCTAACCCTATCCTAACCTAACCTAACCTAGTAGTAGTAGTAGTAGTAGTAAAGAGTCTGACCGGGGCGAGGGCAGTCGGTTGCCCTCGCCGGTTCGCACATCAGCAGCACAGCCGATTTCATATGGCGGTAACCGGTCCTCGGCCCCAGAGGGGTTGCGAATAGCCACTGCGTTCGAAAGCCGCTCTGCTTTTTATAGCCCGGGCAACTTTCAGAGCGTCAATCTACTAATCAGGGTGCGATCATCATTGATGAGAAGGCCATTCTACCTAAGCATAAATGGATTTTTGAGCGTTTTACGGCTCGGAGCGTACGTCGGACCTTCTCACCTTCAGATCATGCAGGTTTGCCTGGCCTGCCCGTGTTTGGCCCCCCCCAACTACACCATGGATCCATGTCGTGCGTTCTCGAGTTTGACTTCCCGTCCCTAAGCTGTCCCGGCTCTCCGGAACTTACCCACTCCCACCCCTAGGTTAGGATAGGTCCTGAGCTACGATTCTACGTATATATATGGGGCAGCAAAGCAAGGGTCCGCGTGTCAATAAAAGCGTTGGGATGGCTTTATATGCTACCGTATGCGTCCGGAGTCCTCCGGGTTCAATCCGACTTCGACGAAGTTCTGGTCATCGACCCGAACATCGTCTCCATCCGGTTGTCGCCATCGGAAACCTTTCACACCGGTTGGCATACATCTACTTGGGGTCCGATCCGACTTCGGCGAAATCCCGGCGCCAGCCGGGATATCGCTTCCATTCGGTCATTCCTTGCCGAGCCTACCGCGAGTTGGGGTTGTGGAGGGCTCGAGAAACGCACTAGGATCCATGGCCGGATAACCTAACCTAACCCTATCCTTTTTTTTTTTTTTTTTTTTTTTTTTTTTTTTTTTTTTTTAACAATTTACCTAACTATTTATTCTTTCGTTGTATACATTCCTCTTATTTCCTAAATGTACAAACTATTCTATATATATATATGTCCCTTATGCCTCATATGCTCGTAATCTGACTATGCGCCTAACCGAAAACCTATTAAAATTCGCAAATTTTCCAAGGTGACCCCCTTTTATTTCAGGGGAACCTTTACCTACTTCTCTTCCCCTATCCAACGACCCCACGCTCGAGGGTGTCTGAAGGGTATAGCTCCTATTCTCTAATATCCGAACCACCCCTATCGATGGGGGTTCGGATACTCTCTTGTTCGCTTCTCTAGCTCGAGCCCTATCGTATGAGCCCTTGCTCGACTCTCTAGGATCAAAAATAAGGAATTCACCCTTTTTGGTAAACAAAATGGCGGCCAATGCAAATTATTTTTCCGCTAAGGGGTAGTCCCACCACTATAACCTTTGGGTAAAGCCTTTTAAAATTTTCGTCAGAATTTGCGTAGGACGCACCGTTTCTGAGATACAGCCCTTTGAAAATTTTCACCCCTAGCGTTAATGCCCGTTAAGGGTAGGTTTTCTCTTATGGGTGTGGTACCTATAGGTATTCCCCTCGGACGTACCCTTAGCCGCGCTAAGGGTAAAATTTCGTCCGTTTCCCTCTCCGACCAATAGTTTCCGAGATATTAATAATTAAAAATTTAAAAATTAAAATCCCCCTTATGACCATATATGGAGATGTTCCCTAATCGTCTAGTCTATGCCTAAGTAATTTATTCGTGCTCTACTATTTTTAAAATTTTTAAAAATCTAATTTACTACTATGTTTATAATAATTTCCAAAAAGGGCGCGTGTAGCACCCTTCTCCTGAGTGTCCCAGATAGGGGTGCACTCGTTTAATAACCTAACCCTATCCTAACCTAACCTAACCTAACCTAACCAAAACCAAAACCAAAACCTAAATTTTAAACCGTAACCAAAATCAAAACCGAAACCATAAATGTTTAACAGACGCGAGTGCAGCCCTCCCCACCCAGCCACAGACACACATATAGCTGTATTTCTTTGGCTCCCTGTAGACTATGTGGTCAGTTGCGTATCGAATCAGAGCTCATTCTTTCTTTATGCTTCAGAGAGGTAGCATCTCACACCAGTAGTACTACGACCGTTCCGTATAATCCATAGCAGCATTCTATACAGACAGTAAGTGTATTCGCACATGTAATTGTTTTTCCTTGCAAAGTGAAGGTCATTGCTGAGGAACAAGAAGGTTTTGGTTTAGTTTTCAGACTTTTTTATAGGTTTATACAGTTTTTAGTTTCCTTTATTAGCTTAGTTAATTCTTATAATACTATTATATTACATTATATTATTATAGTCATGTCCTTGGAATTTGTTTTGAGCAAGCGCGGCAAAAGTATGCTGAAATACAATGGGTATATACACACAGAGGATCGCGTAACAGACTCTGGACGCACATACTGGCGATGTGCCGATCGCAGTGTACCATGCAGAGGCAGGGTCGTCACTGAAGATGACTCTGTTGTAAAATATACAGACCACAGCCATGAGTCTGAACCTGCTAGCATTAATAAAATCACTACAATTAACAAAATGAAAGAAGAAACTAGGAATACTGGTGCCAGTATTAGTTCTATTGTTTCTACCGAGCTCGAGTTCACCTCAGATTCAGTAAAGTTACTGTTGCCACAAAAGAATTCGCTGAAGAGGACACTCAGAAGGATCAGTGCTCTCAAAGTGTCGAGTGATCCTCTAGTCCCGACACTGATGTCTGATTTTATCGTACCGGAAGAAATGCAGTTCCTCGATAATGAAGAACAATTCCTCATGTGGGACTCTGGGCCTAATGACGAAAGCCGAATCATGATATTTACAACCAAATACCATCTCAAAGTCCTGGCAAAGGCGAAGCATTGGTTCTGCGACGGAACCTTTGAATTTTGCCCGAAATTGTTCAAACAAATTTACACAATCCATGGACTTTACAAGAATAAAATCGTGCCACTTGTGTACAGCTTACTGCCGGCAAAAACAACTGCAGTATATAGCAAGCAACTGCAAGCATTGAAACAACTAAAATGCAATATTAACCCAACGTCGGTTATGTCCGATTTTGAACTCGCATTCGCAAATGCTTTCAGGGAGGAGTTCGCGGAAGTGAATGTCCGCTATTGTTTCTTCCACTTACGCCAGTCGTTATACAGAAACATTGGACAATGCGGTCTGAAAAATCTGTACGACACCAACGAGGTGTTTAACACAAAAATTAAGATGTTGGCCGCTCTGGCATATGTTCCTGCAGATGACGTACTAAAAGTGTACGAAGAACTCATACAAACTGAGTTCGACGCGGTAGATAATTTAGACGTCGAAAAATTATTATTATACTTCCAAAATAATTACATTGGAGTCAACATAGGAAGCAAGAAAAGACCTCCTCGATTCGCAATTGCAGACTGGAACCAGCACTCCATCATTAAACTGGGCCTTCCACCAACAAACAACAATATAGAAGAAACTGGAATATTTGGGATGTGATTCGAGCATTCAGGAGAGATGCAGCCAGTGCCCATTCGACTATAATCCAGTTAAGGGCAGGCACCAATGTAGAACCGCCAAAAAAGAAGCAAAAGACAAACGTATTAAAAATCAAACGAATCGTTGAACAATATAACATGAATCTTTATAAGGAAGACAATATGCAATATCTTAAAGATATAGCAACAATGCTATAGAATTAGTTGATATCACACTCAATATATTAATTAATACATTAATACATTATATATCCATACCCACCATTAACTTATAAAATAACCATTAACTTATAACTACATAAAATTATAAAAAAATACAAAAAAAATAACAAAAGCAAAAAGGAAAAAAAAAACGGAGTCGCCAGCCGACACGTCCTCGTCGTGACTCCGGGTTCGACAGAGATCGGCTAAAACATTATGACAAAAGAAAAACCATAAAACACGTAAAAGGAAATTAATCGACGGCCCAATGCAAGACAAAACCTAAGAAATAAAGCGGCTACGAATAAAGCGCTATGCCACATCCTACGATACCACTTCTTCAAGATACACATCATTCTCAGGATGCAAAACAGACCAAAACCAAAACCAAAACCAAAACCAAAAACCAAAACCAAAACCAAAACCAAAACCAAAACCAAAACAAAAAATTAAAACAAAACAAAAAATTAAAACAAAAACTTGGGTCAAGAAATTGGACGAAATGTATTTTCGACGAAATGTCCATTCGACGAAATGTCTTTCGACGAAATGTCCTTTCGACGAAATGTCCTTTCGACGAAATGTCCTTTCGACGAAATGTCCTTTCGACGAAATGTCCTTTCGACGAAATGTCCTTTCGACGAAATGTCTTTCGACGAAATGTCTTTCGACGAAATGTCCTTTCGACGAAATGTCCATTCGACGAAATGTCCTTTCGACGAAATGTCCATTCGACCAAATGTCCATTCGACCAAATAACTTCGACGAAATGTCCGATTTCGATTTTCGACGAAATGTCCTTCGACGAACTGTCCGGCTCCCGTCATAACTATTCGGAGCAAGAAATAGTCTGGATCATAACGCGTTTCTGCATGTGATTCGACGTTTTTGCGTAAATTTCGAACGATCGGCAGATTTGCACCGTTTCTGCACATGAAAGTACGATTCGGTTAAGAAAATAAATTGTAATCATAGATGTGCGGTCGTCTGCTTGAATTTTGTCATAACTATTCGGAGCAAGAAATAGTCTGGATGATAACGCGTTTCTGCATGTGATTCGACGTTTTTGCGTAAATTTCGAACGATCGGCAGATCTGCACCGTTTCTGCACATGAAAGTACGATTCGGTTAAGAAAATAAATTGTAATCATAGATGTGCGGTCGTCTGCTTGAATTCTGTCATAGCTATTGTGAGCAAAAAATAGTCTGGATTATAACGTGTTTCTGCATGTGATTCGACGTTTTTGCGTAAATTTCGAACGATCGACAGATCTGCACCGTTTCTGCACATGAAAGTACGATTCGGTTAAGAAAATAAATTGTAATCATAGATGTTCGGTCGTCTGCTTGAATTCTGTCATAACTATTCAAAGCAAAAAATAGTCTGGATTATAACGCGTTTCTGCATGTGATTCGACGTTTTTGCGTAAATTTCGAACAATCGACAGATCTGCACCGTTTCTGCACATGAAAGTACGATTCGGTTAAGAAAATAAATTGTAATCATAGATGTTCGGTCGTCTGCTTGAATTCTGTCATAATTATTCAAAGCAAAAAATTGTCTGGATTATAACGTGTTTCTGCATGTGATTCGACGTTTTTGCGTAAATTTCGAACGATCGGCAGATTTGCACCGTTTCTGCACATGAAAGTACGATTCGGTTAAGAAACTAAATTGTAATCATAGATGTGCGGTCGTCTGCTTGAATTCTGTCATAACTATTCAAAGCAAAAAACAGTCCGGATTATAACGCGTTTCTGAATGTGATTCGACGTTTTTGCGTAAATTTCGAACAATCGACAGATCTGCACCGTTTCTGCACATGAAAGTACGATTCGGTTAAGAAAATAAATTGTAATCATAGATGTTCGGTCGTCTGCTTGAATTCTGTCATAACTATTCGGAGCAAAAAATAGTCTGGATTATAACGCGTTTCTGCATGTGATTCGACGTTTTTGCGTAAATTTCGAACGATCGGCAGATCTGCACCGTTTTTGCACATGAAAGTACGATTCGGTTAAGAAAATAAATTGTAATCATAGATGTTCGGTCGTCTGCTTGAATTCTGTCATAACTATTCAAAGCAAAAAATTGTCTGGATTATAACGTGTTTCTGCATGTGATTCGACGTTTTTGCGTAAATTTCGAACGATCGGCAGATTTGCACCGTTTCTGCACATGAAAGTACGATTCGGTTAAGAAAATAAATTGTAATCATAGATGTGCGGTCGTCTGCTTGAATTCTGTCATAACTATTCGGAGCAGAAAATAGTCTGGATTATAACGCGTTTCTGCAAGTGATTCGACGTTTTTGCGTAAATTTCGAACGATCGACAGATCTGCACCGTTTCTGCACATGAAAGTACGATTCGGTTAAGAAAATAAATTGTAATCATAGATGTTCGGTCGTCTGCTTGAATTCTGTCATAACTATTCAAAGCAAAAAATAGTCCGGATTATAACGCGTTTCTGTATGTGATTCGACGTTTTTGCGTAAATTTCGAACGATCGGCAGATTTGCACCGTTTCTGCACATGAAAGTACGATTCGGTTAAGAAAATAAATTGTAATCATAGATGTTCGGTCGTCTGCTTGAATTCTGTCATAACTATTCGGCGCAAAAAATAGTCTGGATTATAACGCGTTTCTGCATGTGATTCGACGTTTTTGCGTAAATTTCGAACGATCGGCAGATTTGCACCGTTTCTGCACATGAAAGTACGATTCGGTTAAGAAAATAAATTGTAATCATAGATGTGCGGTCGTCTGCTTGAATTTTGTCATAACAATTCGGAGCAAGAAATAGTCTGGATGATAACGCGTTTCTGCATGTGATTCGACGTTTTTGCGTAAATTTCGAACGATCGGCAGATCTGCACCGTTTCTGCACATGAAAGTACGATTCGGTTAAGAAAATAAATTGTAATCATAGATGTTCGGTCGTCTGCTTGAATTCTGTCATAACTATTCGGCGCAAAAAATAGTCTGGATTATAACGCGTTTCTGCATGTGATTCGACGTTTTTGCGTAAATTTCGAACGATCGGCAGATTTGCACCGTTTCTGCACATGAAAGTACGATTCGGTTAAGAAAATAAATTGTAATCATAGATGTGCGGTCGTCTGCTTGAATTTTGTCATAACAATTCGGAGCAAGAAATAGTCTGGATGATAACGCGTTTCTGCATGTGATTCGACGTTTTTGCGTAAATTTCGAACGATCGGCAGATCTGCACCGTTTCTGCACATGAAAGTACGATTCGGTTAAGAAAATAAATTGTAATCATAGATGTGCGGTCGTCTGCTTGAATTCTGTCATAGCTATTGTGAGCAAAAAATAGTCTGGATTATAACGTGTTTCTGCATGTGATTCGACGTTTTTGCGTAAATTTCGAACGATCGACAGATCTGCACCGTTTCTGCACATGAAAGTACGATTCGGTTAAGAAAATAAATTGTAATCATAGATGTTCGGTCGTCTGCTTGAATTCTGTCATAACTATTCAAAGCAAAAAATAGTCTGGATTATAACGCGTTTCTGCATGTGATTCGACGTTTTTGCGTAAATTTCGAACAATCGACAGATCTGCACCGTTTCTGCACATGAAAGTACGATTCGGTTAAGAAAATAAATTGTAATCATAGATGTTCGGTCGTCTGCTTGAATTCTGTCATAATTATTCAAAGCAAAAAATTGTCTGGATTATAACGTGTTTCTGCATGTGATTCGACGTTTTTGCGTAAATTTCGAACGATCGGCAGATTTGCACCGTTTCTGCACATGAAAGTACGATTCGGTTAAGAAACTAAATTGTAATCATAGATGTGCGGTCGTCTGCTTGAATTCTGTCATAACTATTCAAAGCAAAAAACAGTCCGGATTATAACGCGTTTCTGAATGTGATTCGACGTTTTTGCGTAAATTTCGAACAATCGACAGATCTGCACCGTTTCTGCACATGAAAGTACGATTCGGTTAAGAAAATAAATTGTAATCATAGATGTTCGGTCGTCTGCTTGAATTCTGTCATAACTATTCGGAGCAAAAAATAGTCTGGATTATAACGCGTTTCTGCATGTGATTCGACGTTTTTGCGTAAATTTCGAACGATCGGCAGATCTGCACCGTTTTTGCACATGAAAGTACGATTCGGTTAAGAAAATAAATTGTAATCATAGATGTTCGGTCGTCTGCTTGAATTCTGTCATAACTATTCAAAGCAAAAAATTGTCTGGATTATAACGTGTTTCTGCATGTGATTCGACGTTTTTGCGTAAATTTCGAACGATCGGCAGATTTGCACCGTTTCTGCACATGAAAGTACGATTCGGTTAAGAAAATAAATTGTAATCATAGATGTGCGGTCGTCTGCTTGAATTCTGTCATAACTATTCGGAGCAGAAAATAGTCTGGATTATAACGCGTTTCTGCAAGTGATTCGACGTTTTTGCGTAAATTTCGAACGATCGACAGATCTGCACCGTTTCTGCACATGAAAGTACGATTCGGTTAAGAAAATAAATTGTAATCATAGATGTTCGGTCGTCTGCTTGAATTCTGTCATAACTATTCAAAGCAAAAAATAGTCCGGATTATAACGCGTTTCTGTATGTGATTCGACGTTTTTGCGTAAATTTCGAACGATCGGCAGATTTGCACCGTTTCTGCACATGAAAGTACGATTCGGTTAAGAAAATAAATTGTAATCATAGATGTTCGGTCGTCTGCTTGAATTCTGTCATAACTATTCGGCGCAAAAAATAGTCTGGATTATAACGCGTTTCTGCATGTGATTCGACGTTTTTGCGTAAATTTCGAACGATCGGCAGATCTGCACCGTTTTTGCACATGAAAGTACGATTCGGTTAAGAAAATAAATTGTAATCATAGATGTGCGGTCGTCTGCTTGAATTCTGTCATAACTATTCAAAGCAAAAAATTGTCTGGATTATAACGCGTTTCTGCATGTGATTCGACGTTTTTGCGTAAATTTCGAACGATCGGCAGATTTGCACCGTTTCTGCACATGAAAGTACGATTCGGTTAAGAAAATAAATTGTAATCATAGATGTGCGGTCGTCTGCTTGAATTCTGTCATAACTATTCGGAGCAGAAAATAGTCTGGATTATAACGCGTTTCTGCATGTGATTCGACGTTTTTGCGTAAATTTCGAACGATCGACAGATCTGCACCGTTTCTGCACATGAAAGTACGATTCGGTTAAGAAAATAAATTGTAATCATAGATGTTCGGTCGTCTGCTTGAATTCTGTCATAACTATTCAAGGCAAAAAATAGTCTGGATTATAACGCGTTTCTGCATGTGATTCGACGTTTTTGCGTAAATTTCGAACAATCGACAGATCTGCACCGTTTCTGCACATGAAAGTACGATTCGGTTAAGAAAATAAATTGTAATCATAGATGTTCGGTCGTCTGCTTGAATTCTGTCATAACTATTCAAGGCAAAAAATAGTCTGGATTATAACGCGTTTCTGCATGTGATTCGACGTTTTTGCGTAAATTTCGAACAATCGACAGATCTGCACCGTTTCTGCACATGAAAGTACGATTCGATTAAGAAAATAAATTGTAATCATAGATGTGCGGTCGTCTGCTTGAATTTTGTCATAACTATTCGGAGCAAGAAATAGTCTGGATCATAACGCGTTTCTGCATGTGATTCGACGTTTTTGCGTAAATTTCGAACGATCGGCAGATTTGCACCGTTTCTGCACATGAAAGTACGATTCGGTTAAGAAAATAAATTGTAATCATAGATGTGCGGTCGTCTGCTTGAATTTTGTCATAACTATTCGGAGCAAGAAATAGTCTGGATGATAACGCGTTTCTGCATGTGATTCGACGTTTTTGCGTAAATTTCGAACGATCGGCAGATCTGCACCGTTTCTGCACATGAAAGTACGATTCGGTTAAGAAAATAAATTGTAATCATAGATGTGCGGTCGTCTGCTTGAATTCTGTCATAGCTATTGTGAGCAAAAAATAGTCTGGATTATAACGTGTTTCTGCATGTGATTCGACGTTTTTGCGTAAATTTCGAACGATCGACAGATCTGCACCGTTTCTGCACATGAAAGTACGATTCGGTTAAGAAAATAAATTGTAATCATAGATGTTCGGTCGTCTGCTTGAATTCTGTCATAACTATTCAAAGCAAAAAATAGTCTGGATTATAACGCGTTTCTGCATGTGATTCGACGTTTTTGCGTAAATTTCGAACAATCGACAGATCTGCACCGTTTCTGCACATGAAAGTACGATTCGGTTAAGAAAATAAATTGTAATCATAGATGTTCGGTCGTCTGCTTGAATTCTGTCATAATTATTCAAAGCAAAAAATTGTCTGGATTATAACGTGTTTCTGCATGTGATTCGACGTTTTTGCGTAAATTTCGAACGATCGGCAGATTTGCACCGTTTCTGCACATGAAAGTACGATTCGGTTAAGAAACTAAATTGTAATCATAGATGTGCGGTCGTCTGCTTGAATTCTGTCATAACTATTCAAAGCAAAAAACAGTCCGGATTATAACGCGTTTCTGCATGTGATTCGACGTTTTTGCGTAAATTTCGAACGATCGACAGATCTGCACCGTTTCTGCACATGAAAGTACGATTCGGTTAAGAAAATAAATTGTAATCATAGATGTTCGGTCGTCTGCTTGAATTCTGTCATAACTATTCAAAGCAAAAAATAGTCTGGATTATAACGCGTTTCTGCATGTGATTCGACGTTTTTGCGTAAATTTCGAACAATCGACAGATCTGCACCGTTTCTGCACATGAAAGTACGATTCGGTTAAGAAAATAAATTGTAATCATAGATGTTCGGTCGTCTGCTTGAATTCTGTCATAATTATTCAAAGCAAAAAATTGTCTGGATTATAACGTGTTTCTGCATGTGATTCGACGTTTTTGCGTAAATTTCGAACGATCGGCAGATTTGCACCGTTTCTGCACATGAAAGTACGATTCGGTTAAGAAACTAAATTGTAATCATAGATGTGCGGTCGTCTGCTTGAATTCTGTCATAACTATTCAAAGCAAAAAACAGTCCGGATTATAACGCGTTTCTGAATGTGATTCGACGTTTTTGCGTAAATTTCGAACAATCGACAGATCTGCACCGTTTCTGCACATGAAAGTACGATTCGGTTAAGAAAATAAATTGTAATCATAGATGTTCGGTCGTCTGCTTGAATTCTGTCATAACTATTCAAAGCAAAAAATAGTCCGGATTATAACGCGTTTCTGTATGTGATTCGACGTTTTTGCGTAAATTTCGAACGATCGGCAGATTTGCACCGTTTCTGCACATGAAAGTACGATTCGGTTAAGAAAATAAATTGTAATCATAGATGTTCGGTCGTCTGCTTGAATTCTGTCATAACTATTCGGCGCAAAAAATAGTCTGGATTATAACGCGTTTCTGCATGTGATTCGACGTTTTTGCGTAAATTTCGAACGATCGGCAGATCTGCACCGTTTCTGCACATGAAAGTACGATTCGGTTAAGAAAATAAATTGTAATCATAGATGTGCGGTCGTCTGCTTGAATTCTGTCATAGCTATTGTGAGCAAAAAATAGTCTGGATTATAACGTGTTTCTGCATGTGATTCGACGTTTTTGCGTAAATTTCGAACGATCGACAGATCTGCACCGTTTCTGCACATGAAAGTACGATTCGGTTAAGAAAATAAATTGTAATCATAGATGTGCGGTCGTCTGCTTGAATTCTGTCATAACTATTCAAGGCAAAAAATAGTCTGGATTATAACGCGTTTCTGCATGTGATTCGACGTTTTTGCGTAAATTTCGAACAATCGACAGATCTGCACCGTTTCTGCACATGAAAGTACGATTCGGTTAAGAAAATAAATTGTAATCATAGATGTGCGGTCGTCTGCTTGAATTTTGTCATAACTATTCGGAGCAAGAAATAGTCTGGATCATAACGCGTTTCTGCATGTGATTCGACGTTTTTGCGTAAATTTCGAACGATCGGCAGATTTGCACCGTTTCTGCACATGAAAGTACGATTCGGTTAAGAAAATAAATTGTAATCATAGATGTGCGGTCGTCTGCTTGAATTTTGTCATAACTATTCGGAGCAAGAAATAGTCTGGATGATAACGCGTTTCTGCATGTGATTCGACGTTTTTGCGTAAATTTCGAACGATCGGCAGATCTGCACCGTTTCTGCACATGAAAGTACGATTCGGTTAAGAAAATAAATTGTAATCATAGATGTGCGGTCGTCTGCTTGAATTCTGTCATAGCTATTGTGAGCAAAAAATAGTCTGGATTATAACGTGTTTCTGCATGTGATTCGACGTTTTTGCGTAAATTTCGAACGATCGACAGATCTGCACCGTTTCTGCACATGAAAGTACGATTCGGTTAAGAAAATAAATTGTAATCATAGATGTTCGGTCGTCTGCTTGAATTCTGTCATAACTATTCAAAGCAAAAAATAGTCTGGATTATAACGCGTTTCTGCATGTGATTCGACGTTTTTGCGTAAATTTCGAACAATCGACAGATCTGCACCGTTTCTGCACATGAAAGTACGATTCGGTTAAGAAACTAAATTGTAATCATAGATGTGCGGTCGTCTGCTTGAATTCTGTCATAACTATTCAAAGCAAAAAACAGTCCGGATTATAACGCGTTTCTGAATGTGATTCGACGTTTTTGCGTAAATTTCGAACAATCGACAGATCTGCACCGTTTCTGCACATGAAAGTACGATTCGGTTAAGAAAATAAATTGTAATCATAGATGTTCGGTCGTCTGCTTGAATTCTGTCATAACTATTCGGAGCAAAAAATAGTCTGGATTATAACGCGTTTCTGCATGTGATTCGACGTTTTTGCGTAAATTTCGAACGATCGGCAGATCTGCACCGTTTTTGCACATGAAAGTACGATTCGGTTAAGAAAATAAATTGTAATCATAGATGTTCGGTCGTCTGCTTGAATTCTGTCATAACTATTCAAAGCAAAAAATTGTCTGGATTATAACGTGTTTCTGCATGTGATTCGACGTTTTTGCGTAAATTTCGAACGATCGGCAGATTTGCACCGTTTCTGCACATGAAAGTACGATTCGATTAAGAAAATAAATTGTAATCATAGATGTGCGGTCGTCTGCTTGAATTTTGTCATAACTATTCGGAGCAAGAAATAGTCTGGATCATAACGCGTTTCTGCATGTGATTCGACGTTTTTGCGTAAATTTCGAACGATCGGCAGATTTGCACCGTTTCTGCACATGAAAGTACGATTCGGTTAAGAAACTAAATTGTAATCATAGATGTGCGGTCGTCTGCTTGAATTCTGTCATAACTATTCAAAGCAAAAAACAGTCCGGATTATAACGCGTTTCTGCATGTGATTCGACGTTTTTGCGTAAATTTCGAACGATCGACAGATCTGCACCGTTTCTGCACATGAAAGTACGATTCGGTTAAGAAAATAAATTGTAATCATAGATGTTCGGTCGTCTGCTTGAATTCTGTCATAACTATTCAAAGCAAAAAATAGTCTGGATTATAACGCGTTTCTGCATGTGATTCGACGTTTTTGCGTAAATTTCGAACAATCGACAGATCTGCACCGTTTCTGCACATGAAAGTACGATTCGGTTAAGAAAATAAATTGTAATCATAGATGTTCGGTCGTCTGCTTGAATTCTGTCATAATTATTCAAAGCAAAAAATTGTCTGGATTATAACGTGTTTCTGCATGTGATTCGACGTTTTTGCGTAAATTTCGAACGATCGGCAGATTTGCACCGTTTCTGCACATGAAAGTACGATTCGGTTAAGAAACTAAATTGTAATCATAGATGTGCGGTCGTCTGCTTGAATTCTGTCATAACTATTCAAAGCAAAAAACAGTCCGGATTATAACGCGTTTCTGAATGTGATTCGACGTTTTTGCGTAAATTTCGAACAATCGACAGATCTGCACCGTTTCTGCACATGAAAGTACGATTCGGTTAAGAAAATAAATTGTAATCATAGATGTTCGGTCGTCTGCTTGAATTCTGTCATAACTATTCAAAGCAAAAAATAGTCCGGATTATAACGCGTTTCTGTATGTGATTCGACGTTTTTGCGTAAATTTCGAACGATCGGCAGATTTGCACCGTTTCTGCACATGAAAGTACGATTCGGTTAAGAAAATAAATTGTAATCATAGATGTTCGGTCGTCTGCTTGAATTCTGTCATAACTATTCGGCGCAAAAAATAGTCTGGATTATAACGCGTTTCTGCATGTGATTCGACGTTTTTGCGTAAATTTCGAACGATCGGCAGATCTGCACCGTTTTTGCACATGAAAGTACGATTCGGTTAAGAAAATAAATTGTAATCATAGATGTGCGGTCGTCTGCTTGAATTCTGTCATAACTATTCAAAGCAAAAAATTGTCTGGATTATAACGCGTTTCTGCATGTGATTCGACGTTTTTGCGTAAATTTCGAACGATCGGCAGATTTGCACCGTTTCTGCACATGAAAGTACGATTCGGTTAAGAAAATAAATTGTAATCATAGATGTGCGGTCGTCTGCTTGAATTCTGTCATAACTATTCGGAGCAGAAAATAGTCTGGATTATAACGCGTTTCTGCATGTGATTCGACGTTTTTGCGTAAATTTCGAACGATCGACAGATCTGCACCGTTTCTGCACATGAAAGTACGATTCGGTTAAGAAAATAAATTGTAATCATAGATGTTCGGTCGTCTGCTTGAATTCTGTCATAACTATTCAAGGCAAAAAATAGTCTGGATTATAACGCGTTTCTGCATGTGATTCGACGTTTTTGCGTAAATTTCGAACAATCGACAGATCTGCACCGTTTCTGCACATGAAAGTACGATTCGGTTAAGAAAATAAATTGTAATCATAGATGTTCGGTCGTCTGCTTGAATTCTGTCATAACTATTCAAGGCAAAAAATAGTCTGGATTATAACGCGTTTCTGCATGTGATTCGACGTTTTTGCGTAAATTTCGAACAATCGACAGATCTGCACCGTTTCTGCACATGAAAGTACGATTCGATTAAGAAAATAAATTGTAATCATAGATGTGCGGTCGTCTGCTTGAATTTTGTCATAACTATTCGGAGCAAGAAATAGTCTGGATCATAACGCGTTTCTGCATGTGATTCGACGTTTTTGCGTAAATTTCGAACGATCGGCAGATTTGCACCGTTTCTGCACATGAAAGTACGATTCGGTTAAGAAAATAAATTGTAATCATAGATGTGCGGTCGTCTGCTTGAATTTTGTCATAACTATTCGGAGCAAGAAATAGTCTGGATGATAACGCGTTTCTGCATGTGATTCGACGTTTTTGCGTAAATTTCGAACGATCGGCAGATCTGCACCGTTTCTGCACATGAAAGTACGATTCGGTTAAGAAAATAAATTGTAATCATAGATGTGCGGTCGTCTGCTTGAATTCTGTCATAGCTATTGTGAGCAAAAAATAGTCTGGATTATAACGTGTTTCTGCATGTGATTCGACGTTTTTGCGTAAATTTCGAACGATCGACAGATCTGCACCGTTTCTGCACATGAAAGTACGATTCGGTTAAGAAAATAAATTGTAATCATAGATGTTCGGTCGTCTGCTTGAATTCTGTCATAACTATTCAAAGCAAAAAATAGTCTGGATTATAACGCGTTTCTGCATGTGATTCGACGTTTTTGCGTAAATTTCGAACAATCGACAGATCTGCACCGTTTCTGCAGAATTCAAGCAGACGACCGCACATCTATGATTACAATTTAGTTTCTTAAACGAATCGTACTTTCATGTGCAGAAACGGTGCAGATCTGCCGATCGTTCGAAATTTACGCAAAAACGTCGAATCACATGCAGAAACACGTTATAATCCAGACAATTTTTTGCTTTGAATAGTTATGACAGAATTCAAGCAGACGACCGAACATCTATGATTACAATTTATTTTCTTAACCGAATCGTACTTTCATGTGCAGAAACGGTGCAGATCTGTCGATTGTTCGAAATTTACGCAAAAACGTCGAATCACATGCAGAAACGCGTTATAATCCAGACTATTTTTTGCTTTGAATAGTTATGACAGAATTCAAGCAGACGACCGAACATCTATGATTACAATTTATTTTCTTAACCGAATCGTACTTTCATGTGCAGAAACGGTGCAGATCTGTCGATCGTTCGAAATTTACGCAAAAACGTCGAATCACATGCAGAAACCCGTTATAATCCAGACTATTTTTTGCTCACAATAGCTATGACAGAATTCAAGCAGACGACCGCACATCTATGATTACAATTTATTTTCTTAACCGAATCGTACTTTCATGTGCAGAAACGGTGCAGATCTGCCGATCGTTCGAAATTTACGCAAAAACGTCGAATCACATGCAGAAACGCGTTATCATCCAGACTATTTCTTGCTCCGAATAGTTATGACAAAATTCAAGCAGACGACCGCACATCTATGATTACAATTTATTTTCTTAATCGAATCGTACTTTCATGTGCAGAAACGGTGCAAATCTGCCGATCGTTCGAAATTTACGCAAAAACGTCGAATCACATGCAGAAACGCGTTATGATCCAGACTATTTCTTGCTCCGAATAGTTATGACAAAATTCAAGCAGACGACCGCACATCTATGATTACAATTTATTTTCTTAATCGAATCGTACTTTCATGTGCAGAAACGGTGCAAATCTGCCGATCGTTCGAAATTTACGCAAAAACGTCGAATCACATGCAGAAACACGTTATAATCCAGACAATTTTTTGCTTTGAATAGTTATGACAGAATTCAAGCAGACGACCGAACATCTATGATTACAATTTATTTTCTTAACCGAATCGTACTTTCATGTGCAGAAACGGTGCAGATCTGTCGATTGTTCGAAATTTACGCAAAAACGTCGAATCACATGCAGAAACGCGTTATAATCCAGACTATTTTTTGCTTTGAATAGTTATGACAGAATTCAAGCAGACGACCGAACATCTATGATTACAATTTATTTTCTTAACCGAATCGTACTTTCATGTGCAGAAACGGTGCAGATCTGTCGATCGTTCGAAATTTACGCAAAAACGTCGAATCACATGCAGAAACCCGTTATAATCCAGACTATTTTTTGCTCACAATAGCTATGACAGAATTCAAGCAGACGACCGCACATCTATGATTACAATTTATTTTCTTAACCGAATCGTACTTTCATGTGCAGAAACGGTGCAGATCTGCCGATCGTTCGAAATTTACGCAAAAACGTCGAATCACATGCAGAAACGCGTTATCATCCAGACTATTTCTTGCTCCGAATAGTTATGACAGAATTCAAGCAGACGACCGCACATCTATGATTACAATTTAGTTTCTTAAACGAATCGTACTTTCATGTGCAGAAACGGTGCAGATCTGCCGATCGTTCGAAATTTACGCAAAAACGTCGAATCACATGCAGAAACACGTTATAATCCAGACTATTTTTTGCTCACAATAGCTATGACAGAATTCAAGCAGACGACCGCACATCTATGATTACAATTTAGTTTCTTAACCGAATCGTACTTTCATGTGCAGAAACGGTGCAGATCTGCCGATCGTTCGAAATTTACGCAAAAACGTCGAATCACATGCAGAAACGCGTTATAATCCAGACTATTTCTTGCTCCGAATAGTTATGACAAAATTCAAGCAGACGACCGCACATCTATGATTACAATTTATTTTCTTAATCGAATCGTACTTTCATGTGCAAAAACGGTGCAGATCTGCCGATCGTTCGAAATTTACGCAAAAACGTCGAATCACATGCAGAAACGCGTTATAATCCAGACTATTTTTTGCTCAGTTTCTGGATGCGCATGCGCAGCTTTTTTTGAGATGCGCCTGCGCAGCTTTTTTTGAAATGCGTCTGCGCAACTGTTTTCTGGATGCGCATGCGCAGCTTTTTTTGAGATGCGCCTGCGCAACTGTTTTCTATATGCGCCTGCGCAGCTTTTTTTGAGATGCGCCTGCGCAGCTTTTTTGAAATGCGTCTGCGCAACTGTTTTCTGGATGCGCATGCACAGCTTTCATTGAGATGCGCATGCGCAGCTTTCATTGATATGCGCATGCGCAACTGTTTTCTGGATGCGCATGCACAGCTTTCATTGAGATGCGCATGCGCAGCTTTCATTGATATGCGCATGCGCAGCTATTTTTGAGATGCGCCTGCGCAGCTTTTTTTGAAATGCGTCTGCCCAACTGTTTTCTGGATGCGCATGCACAGCTTTCATTGAGATGCGCCTGCTCAGCTTTTTTGCGATGCGCCTGCGCAACTGTTTTTGAGATGCGCATGCGCAACTGTTTTCTATACGCGCCTGCGCAGCTTTTTTTGAGATGCGCCTGCGCAACTGTTTTCTATATGCGCATGCACAGCTTTCATTGAGATGCGCATGCGCAGCTTTTTTGAGATGCGTCTGCGCGACTGTTTTCTGGATGCGCATGCGCAGCTTTTTTACGATGCGCATGCGCAGCTTTTTTGAAATGCGTCTGCGCAACTGTTTTCTGGATGCGCATGCACAGCTTTCATTGAGATGCGCCTGCGCAACTGTTTTCTATATGCGCCTGCGCAGCTTTTATTGAGATGCGCATGCGCAGCTTTTTTGAAATGCGCCTGCGCAGCTTTTTTTGAAATGCGTCTGCCCAACTGTTTTCTGGATGCGCATGCGCAGCTTTTTTTGCGATGCGCCTGCGCAACTGTTTTTGAGATGCGCATGCGCAGCTTTTTTTGAGATGCGCCTGCGCAACTGTTTTCTATATGCGCCTGCGCAGTTTTTTTTGAGATGCGCCTGCGCAGCTTTTTTGAAATGCGTCTGCGCAACTGTTTTCTGGATGCGCATGCGCAGCTTTTTTTGAGATGCGCCTGCGCAGCTTTTTTTGAAATGCGTCTGCGCAACTGTTTTCTGGATGCGCATGCGCAGCTTTTTTTGAGATGCGCCTGCGCAGCTTTCATTGATATGCGCATGCGCAGCTATTTTTGAGATGCGCCTGCGCAGCTTTTTTTGAAATGCGTCTGCCCAACTGTTTTCTGGATGCGCATGCACAGCTTTCATTGAGATGCGCCTGCTCAGCTTTTTTGCGATGCGCCTGCGCAACTGTTTTTGAGATGCGCATGCGCAACTGTTTTCTATACGCGCCTGCGCAGCTTTTTTTGAGATGCGCCTGCGCAACTGTTTTCTATATGCGCCTGCGCAGCTTTTTTTTAGATGCGCCTGCGCAGCTTTTTTGAAATGCGTCTGCGCAACTGTTTTCTGGATGCGCATGCACAGCTTTCATTGAGATGCGCATGCGCAGCTTTCATTGAGATGCGCATGCGCAGCTTTTTTGAGATGCGTCTGCGCAACTGTTTTCTGGATGCGCATGCGCAGCTTTTTTTGCGATGCGCCTGCGCAACTGTTTTTGAGATGCGCATGCGCAGCTTTTTTGAAATGCGTCTGCGCAACTGTTTTCTGGATGCGCATGCACAGCTTTTATTGAGATGCGCCTGCTCAGCTTTTTTGCGATGCACATGCGCAGCTTTTTTTTGAGATGCGCCTGCGCATCTTTTTTGAGATGCGGCTGCGCAGCTTTATTTGAGATGCGCCTGCGCAGCTTTTTTGAAATGCGTCTGCGCAACTGTTTTCTGGATGCGCATGCACAGCTTTTCTTGAGATGCGCCTGCGCAGCTTTTTTACGATGCGCCTGCGCAGCTTTTTTTGAGATGCGTCTGCGCAACTGTTTTCTGGATGCGCATGCGCAGCTTTTTTTGAGATGCGCCTGCGCAGCTTTTTTTGAAATGCGTCTGCGCAACTGTTTTCTGGATGCGCATGCGCATTTTTTTGCGATGCGCCTGAGCACCTGTTTTTGAGATGCGCATGCGCAGCTTTTTTTGAGATGCGCCTGCGCAACTGTTTTCTATATGCGCCTGCGCAGCTTTTTTGAGATGCGCCTGCGCAGCTTTTTTGAAATGCGTCTGCGCAACTGTTTTCTGGATGCGCATGCACAGCTTTTTTTGAGATGCGCCTGCGCAGCTTTTTTTCGATGCGCCTGCGCAGCTTTTTTTGAGATGCGCCTGCGCAACTGTTTTCTGTATGCGCCTGCGCAGCTTTTATTGAGATGTGCATGCGCAGCTTTTTTAAAGATGCACCTGCGCAGCTTTTATTGAGATGCGCATGCGCAGCTTTCGTTGATATGCGCATGCGCAGCTATTTTTGAGATGCGCCTGCGCAGCTTTTTTTGAAATGCGTCTGCCCAACTGTTTTCTGGATGCGCATGCACAGCTTTCATTGAGATGCGCCTGCTCAGCTTTTTTGCGATGCGCCTGCGCAACTGTTTTCTATACGCGCCTGCGCAGCTTTTTTTGCGATGCGCCTGCGCAGCTTTTTTACGATGCGCCTGCGCAGCTTTTTTTGAGATGCGCCTGCGCAACTGTTTTCTGTATGCGCCTGCGCAGCTTTTATTGAGATGTGCATGCGCAGCTTTTTTAAAGATGCACCTGCGCAGCTTTTATTGAGATGCGCATGCGCAGCTTTCGTTGATATGCGCATGCGCAGCTATTTTTGAGATGCGCCTGCGCAGCTTTTTTTGAAATGCGTCTGCCCAACTGTTTTCTGGATGCGCATGCACAGCTTTCATTGAGATGCGCCTGCTCAGCTTTTTTGCGATGCGCCTGCGCAACTGTTTTCTATACGCGCCTGCGCAGCTTTTTTTGCGATGCGCCTGCGCAGCTTTTTTTGAGATGCGCCTGCGCAACTGTTTTCTATATGCGCATGCGCAGCTTTATTTGAGATGCGCCTGCGCAGCTTTTTTGAAATGCGTCTGCGCAACTGTTTTCTGGATGCGCATGCACAGCTTTCATTGAGATGCGCATGCGCATTTTTTTGCGATGCGCCTGAGCACCTGTTTTTGAGATGCGCATGCGCAGCTTTTTTTGAGATGCGCCTGCGCAGCTGTTTTGAAATGCGTCTGCACAACTGTTTTCTGGATGCGCATGCGCAGCTTTTTTTGAGATGCGCCTGCGCAGCTTTTTTACGATGCGCCTGCGCAGCTTTTGTTAACCCCTTCGCTACTACGAGCGACTATAGTCGCTCTGCATAAGATGCCACGTACTGGATATATGACCAGCAATTGGAGTTATTGGCACGATTACGATTTCCGTGGATCCCCGTTTTGAGGTTATATTTGTGTTCTTGGAGTTTTCTCTCCACGGCGAAAAACAACCCGTTCTGCGGGAGTACTGCGGCGGAGAAGCAGCCCGTAGCGAAATGGTTAACGCGCCTCCGCATCTTTTATTGAGATGCGCCTGCGCAGATTTTATTGAGATGCGCCTGCGCCGCTTTTTTGAGATGCGCCTGTTCATCTTTTTTTGAGATGCGCCTGCGCAACTGTTTTTGAGATGCGTCTGCGCAACTGTTTTCTGGATGCGCAAGCGCACCTTTTTTGAGATGCGCCTGCTCAGCTTTTTTGCGATGCGCATGCGCAGCTTTTTTTTGAGATGCGCCTGCGCATCTTTTTTGAGATGCGGCTGCGCAGCTTTATTTGAGATGCGCCTGCGCAGCTTTTTTGAAATGCGTCTGCGCAACTGTTTTCTGGATGCGCATGCACAGCTTTTTTTGAGATGCGCCTGCGCAGCTTTTTTAAAGATGCACCTGCGCAGCTTTTATTGAGATGCGCATGCGCAGCTTTCATTGATATGCGCATGCATAGCTATTTTTGAGATGCGCCTGCGCAGCTTTTTTGAAATGCGTCTGCGCAACTGTTTTCTGGATGCGCATGCGCAGCTTTTTTTGAGATGCGCCTGCGCAGCTTTTTTTGAAATGCGTCTGCGCAACTGTTTTCTGGATGCGCATGCGCATTTTTTTGCGATGCGCCTGAGCACCTGTTTTTGAGATGCGCATGCGCAGCTTTTTTTGAGATGCGCCTGCGCAGCTTTTTTGAAATGCGTCTGCGCAACTGTTTTCTGGATGCGCATGCGCAGCTTTTTTTGAGATGCGCCTGTTCATCTTTTTTTGAGATGCGCCTGCGCAACTGTTTTTGAGATGCGTCTGCGCAACTGTTTTCTGGATGCGCAAGCGCACCTTTTTTGAGATGCGCCTGCGCAGCTTTTCTGAAGATGCGCCTGCGCACCTTTTTTGAGATGCCCCTGCGCAGCTTTTTTAAAGATGCCCCTGCGCAGCTTTTTTGAGATGCGCCTGCGCAGCTTTTTTTTTAGATGCGCCTGCGCAACTGTTTACCGGATGCGCATGCGCAGCTTTTTTTGAGATGCGCCTGCACAGCTTTTTTTACGATGCGCCTGCGCAGGTTTTTTTAACCCCTTCGCTACTACGAGCGACTATAGTCGCTCTGCATAAGATGCCGCGTACTGGATATATGACCAGCAATTGGAGTTATTGGCACGATTACGATTTCCGTGGATCCCCGTTTTGAGGTTATATTTGTGTTCTTGGAGTTTTCTCTCCACGGCGAAAACCAACCCGTTCAGCGGGAGTACTGCGGCGGAGAAGCAGCCCGTAGCGAAAGGGTTAACGCGCCTCCGCATCTTTTATTGAGATGCGCCTGCGCAGATTTTATTGAGATGCGCCTGCGCCGCTTTTTTGAGATGCGCCTGTTCATCTTTTTTTGAGATGCGCCTGCGCAACTGTTTTTGAGATGCGTCTGCGCAACTGTTTTCTGGATGCGCAAGCGCACCTTTTTTGAGAGGCGCCTGCTCAGCTTTTTTGCGATGCGCATGCGCAGCTTTTTTTTGAGATGCGCCTGCGCATCTTTTTTGAGATGCGGCTGCGCAGCTTTATTTGAGATGCGCCTGCGCAGCTTTTTTGAAATGCGTCTGCGCAACTGTTTTCTGGATGCGCATGCACAGCTTTTTTTGAGATGCGCCTGCGCAGCTTTTTTACGATGCGCCTGCGCAGCTTTTTTTGAGATGCGCCTGCGCAACTGTTTTCTGTATGCGCCTGCGCAGCTTTTATTGAGATGTGCATGCGCAGCTTTTTTAAAGATGCACCTGCGCAGCTTTTATTGAGATGCGCATGCGCAGCTTTCATTGATATGCGCATGCATAGCTATTTTTGAGATGCGCCTGCGCAGCTTTTTTGAAATGCGTCTGCGCAACTGTTTTCTGGATGCGCATGCGCAGCTTTTTTTGAGATGCGCCTGCGCAGCTTTTTTTGAAATGCGTCTGCGCAACTGTTTTCTGGATGCGCATGCGCATTTTTTTGCGATGCGCCTGAGCACCTGTTTTTGAGATGCGCATGCGCAGCTTTTTTTGAGATGCGCCTGCGCAGCTTTTTTGAAATGCGTCTGCGCAACTGTTTTCTGGATGCGCATGCGCAGCTTTTTTTGAGATGCGCCTGTTCATCTTTTTTTGAGATGCGCCTGCGCAACTGTTTTTGAGATGCGTCTGCGCAACTGTTTTCTGGATGCGCAAGCGCACCTTTTTTGAGATGCGCCTGCGCAGCTTTTCTGAAGATGCGCCTGCGCACCTTTTTTGAGATGCCCCTGCGCAGCTTTTTTAAAGATGCCCCTGCGCAGCTTTTTTGAGATGCGCCTGCGCAGCTTTTTTTTTAGATGCGCCTGCGCAACTGTTTACCGGATGCGCATGCGCAGCTTTTTTTGAGATGCGCCTGCACAGCTTTTTTTACGATGCGCCTGCGCAGGTTTTTTTAACCCCTTCGCTACTACGAGCGACTATAGTCGCTCTGCATAAGATGCCGCGTACTGGATATATGACCAGCAATTGGAGTTATTGGCACGATTACGATTTCCGTGGATCCCCGTTTTGAGGTTATATTTGTGTTCTTGGAGTTTTCTCTCCACGGCGAAAACCAACCCGTTCAGCGGGAGTACTGCGGCGGAGAAGCAGCCCGTAGCGAAAGGGTTAACGCGCCTCCGCATCTTTTATTGAGATGCGCCTGCGCAGATTTTATTGAGATGCGCCTGCGCCGCTTTTTTGAGATGCGCCTGTTCATCTTTTTTTGAGATGCGCCTGCGCAACTGTTTTTGAGATGCGTCTGCGCAACTGTTTTCTGGATGCGCAAGCGCACCTTTTTTGAGAGGCGCCTGCTCAGCTTTTTTGCGATGCGCATGCGCAGCTTTTTTTTGAGATGCGCCTGCGCATCTTTTTTGAGATGCGGCTGCGCAGCTTTATTTGAGATGCGCCTGCGCAGCTTTTTTGAAATGCGTCTGCGCAACTGTTTTCTGGATGCGCATGCACAGCTTTTTTTGAGATGCGCCTGCGCAGCTTTTTTACGATGCGCCTGCGCAGCTTTTTTTGAGATGCGCCTGCGCAACTGTTTTCTGTATGCGCCTGCGCAGCTTTTATTGAGATGTGCATGCGCAGCTTTTTTAAAGATGCACCTGCGCAGCTTTTATTGAGATGCGCATGCGCAGCTTTCATTGATATGCGCATGCATAGCTATTTTTGAGATGCGCCTGCGCAGCTTTTTTGAAATGCGTCTGCGCAACTGTTTTCTGGATGCGCATGCGCAGCTTTTTTTGAGATGCGCCTGCGCAGCTTTTTTTGAAATGCGTCTGCGCAACTGTTTTCTGGATGCGCATGCGCATTTTTTTGCGATG
Source organism: Lasioglossum villosulum (assembly GCA_963971365.1). Lineage (NCBI taxonomy): Eukaryota > Metazoa > Arthropoda > Insecta > Hymenoptera > Halictidae > Lasioglossum > Lasioglossum villosulum. Next base: position 13,547 of record CAXARU010000125.1, on the reverse strand, counting down.
CGCCTGAGCACCTGTTTTTGAGATGCGCATGCGCAGCTTTTTTTGAGATGCGCCTGCGCAGCTTTTTTGAAATGCGTCTGCGCAACTGTTTTCTGGATGCGCATGCGCAGCTTTTTTTGAGATGCGCCTGTTCATCTTTTTTTGAGATGCGCCTGCGCAACTGTTTTTGAGATGCGTCTGCGCAACTGTTTTCTGGATGCGCAAGCGCACCTTTTTTGAGATGCGCCTGCGCAGCTTTTCTGAAGATGCGCCTGCGCACCTTTTTTGAGATGCCCCTGCGCAGCTTTTTTAAAGATGCCCCTGCGCAGCTTTTTTGAGATGCGCCTGCGCAGCTTTTTTTTTAGATGCGCCTGCGCAACTGTTTACCGGATGCGCATGCGCAGCTTTTTTTGAGATGCGCCTGCACAGCTTTTTTTACGATGCGCCTGCGCAGGTTTTTTTAACCCCTTCGCTACTACGAGCGACTATAGTCGCTCTGCATAAGATGCCGCGTACTGGATATATGACCAGCAATTGGAGTTATTGGCACGATTACGATTTCCGTGGATCCCCGTTTTGAGGTTATATTTGTGTTCTTGGAGTTTTCTCTCCACGGCGAAAACCAACCCGTTCAGCGGGAGTACTGCGGCGGAGAAGCAGCCCGTAGCGAAAGGGTTAACGCGCCTCCGCATCTTTTATTGAGATGCGCCTGCGCAGATTTTATTGAGATGCGCCTGCGCCGCTTTTTTGAGATGCGCCTGTTCATCTTTTTTTGAGATGCGCCTGCGCAACTGTTTTTGAGATGCGTCTGCGCAACTGTTTTCTAGATGCGCAAGCGCACCTTTTTTGTGATGCGCCTGCTCAGCTTTTTTGCGATGCGCATGCGCAGCTTTTTTTTTAGATGCGCCTGCGCATCTTTTTTGAGATGCGGCTGCGCAGCTTTATTTGAGATGCGCCTGCGCAGCTTTTTTGAAATGCGTCTGCGCAACTGTTTTCTGGATGCGCATGCACAGCTTTTTTTGAGATGCGCCTGCGCAGCTTTTTTACGATGCGCCTGCGCAGCTTTTATTGAGATGTGCATGCGCAGCTTTTTTAAAGATGCACCTGCGCAGCTTTTATTGAGATGCGCATGCGCAGCTTTCATTGATATGCGCATGCGTAGCTATTTTTGAGATGCGCCTGCGCAGCTTTTTTTGAAATGCGTCTGCCCAACTGTTTTCTATATGCGCCTGCGCAGCTTTTTTTGAGATGCGCCTGCGCAGCTTTTTTGAAATGCGTCTGCGCAACTGTTTTCTGGATGCGCATGCGCAGCTTTTTTTGAGATGCGCCTGCGCAGCTTTTTTTGAAATGCGTCTGCGCAACTGTTTTCTGGATGCGCATGCGCATTTTTTTGCGATGCGCCTGAGCACCTGTTTTTGAGATGCGCATGCGCAGCTTTTTTTGAGATGCGCCTGCGCAGCTGTTTTGAAATGCGTCTGCGCAACTGTTTTCTGGATGCGCCTGCGCAGCTTTTTTTGAGATGCGCCTGCGCAGCTTTTTTACGATGCGCCTGCGCAGCTTTTGTTAACCCCTTCGCTACTACGAGCGACTATAGTCGCTCTGCATAAGATGCCGCGTACTGGATATATGACCAGCAATTGGAGTTATTGGCACGATTACGATTTCCGTGGATCCCCGTTTTGAGGTTATATTTGTGTTCTTGGAGTTTTCTCTCCACGGCGAAAAACAACCCGTTCTGCGGGAGTACTGCGGCGGAGAAGCAGCCCGTAGCGAAAGGGTTAACGCGCCTCCGCATCTTTTATTGAGATGCGCCTGCGCAGATTTTATTGAGATGCGCCTGCGCCGCTTTTTTGAGATGCGCCTGTTCATCTTTTTTTGAGATGCGCCTGCGCAACTGTTTTTGAGATGCGTCTGCGCAACTGTTTTCTGGATGCGCAAGCGCACCTTTTTTGAGATGCGCCTGCTCAGCTTTTTTGCGATGCGCATGCGCAGCTTTTTTTTGAGATGCGCCTGCGCATCTTTTTTGAGATGCGGCTGCGCAGCTTTATTTGAGATGCGCCTGCGCAGCTTTTTTGAAATGCGTCTGCGCAACTGTTTTCTGGATGCGCATGCACAGCTTTTTTTGAGATGCGCCTGCGCAGCTTTTTTACGATGCGCCTGCGCAGCTTTTTTTGAGATGCGCCTGCGCAACTGTTTTCTGTATGCGCCTGCGCAGCTTTTATTGAGATGTGCATGCGCAGCTTTTTTAAAGATGCACCTGCGCAGCTTTTATTGAGATGCGCATGCGCAGCTTTCATTGATATGCGCATGCATAGCTATTTTTGAGATGCGCCTGCGCAGCTTTTTTGAAATGCGTCTGCGCAACTGTTTTCTGGATGCGCATGCGCAGCTTTTTTTGAGATGCGCCTGCGCAGCTTTTTTTGAAATGCGTCTGCGCAACTGTTTTCTGGATGCGCATGCGCATTTTTTTGCGATGCGCCTGAGCACCTGTTTTTGAGATGCGCATGCGCAGCTTTTTTTGAGATGCGCCTGCGCAGCTTTTTTGAAATGCGTCTGCGCAACTGTTTTCTGGATGCGCATGCGCAGCTTTTTTTGAGATGCGCCTGTTCATCTTTTTTTGAGATGCGCCTGCGCAACTGTTTTTGAGATGCGTCTGCGCAACTGTTTTCTGGATGCGCAAGCGCACCTTTTTTGAGATGCGCCTGCGCAGCTTTTCTGAAGATGCGCCTGCGCACCTTTTTTGAGATGCCCCTGCGCAGCTTTTTTAAAGATGCCCCTGCGCAGCTTTTTTGAGATGCGCCTGCGCAGCTTTATTTGAGATGCGCCTGCGCAGCTTTTTTGAAATGCGTCTGCGCAACTGTTTTCTGGATGCGCATGCACAGCTTTCATTGAGATGCGCATGCGCATTTTTTTGCGATGCGCCTGAGCACCTGTTTTTGAGATGCGCATGCGCAGCTTTTTTTGAGATGCGCCTGCGCAGCTGTTTTGAAATGCGTCTGCACAACTGTTTTCTGGATGCGCATGCGCAGCTTTTTTTGAGATGCGCCTGCGCAGCTTTTTTACGATGCGCCTGCGCAGCTTTCGTTAACCCCTTCGCTACTACGAGCGACTATAGTCGCTCTGCATAAGATGCCACGTACTGGATATATGACCAGCAATTGGAGTTATTGGCACGATTACGATTTCCGTGGATCCCCGTTTTGAGGTTATATTTGTGTTCTTGGAGTTTTCTCTCCACGGCGAAAAACAACCCGTTCTGCGGGAGTACTGCGGCGGAGAAGCAGCCCGTAGCGAAATGGTTAACGCGCCTCCGCATCTTTTATTGAGATGCGCCTGCGCAGATTTTATTGAGATGCGCCTGCGCCGCTTTTTTGAGATGCGCCTGTTCATCTTTTTTTGAGATGCGCCTGCGCAACTGTTTTTGAGATGCGTCTGCGCAACTGTTTTCTGGATGCGCAAGCGCACCTTTTTTGAGATGCGCCTGCTCAGCTTTTTTGCGATGCGCATGCGCAGCTTTTTTTTGAGATGCGCCTGCGCATCTTTTTTGAGATGCGGCTGCGCAGCTTTATTTGAGATGCGCCTGCGCAGCTTTTTTGAAATGCGTCTGCGCAACTGTTTTCTGGATGCGCATGCACAGCTTTTTTTGAGATGCGCCTGCGCAGCTTTTTTACGATGCGCCTGCGCAGCTTTTTTTGAGATGCGCCTGCGCAACTGTTTTCTGTATGCGCCTGCGCAGCTTTTATTGAGATGTGCATGCGCAGCTTTTTTAAAGATGCACCTGCGCAGCTTTTATTGAGATGCGCATGCGCAGCTTTCATTGATATGCGCATGCATAGCTATTTTTGAGATGCGCCTGCGCAGCTTTTTTGAAATGCGTCTGCGCAACTGTTTTCTGGATGCGCATGCGCAGCTTTTTTTGAGATGCGCCTGCGCAGCTTTTTTTGAAATGCGTCTGCGCAACTGTTTTCTGGATGCGCATGCGCATTTTTTTGCGATGCGCCTGAGCACCTGTTTTTGAGATGCGCATGCGCAGCTTTTTTTGAGATGCGCCTGCGCAGCTTTTTTGAAATGCGTCTGCGCAACTGTTTTCTGGATGCGCATGCGCAGCTTTTTTTGAGATGCGCCTGTTCATCTTTTTTTGAGATGCGCCTGCGCAACTGTTTTTGAGATGCGTCTGCGCAACTGTTTTCTGGATGCGCAAGCGCACCTTTTTTGAGATGCGCCTGCGCAGCTTTTCTGAAGATGCGCCTGCGCACCTTTTTTGAGATGCCCCTGCGCAGCTTTTTTAAAGATGCCCCTGCGCAGCTTTTTTGAGATGCGCCTGCGCAGCTTTTTTTTTAGATGCGCCTGCGCAACTGTTTACCGGATGCGCATGCGCAGCTTTTTTTGAGATGCGCCTGCACAGCTTTTTTTACGATGCGCCTGCGCAGGTTTTTTTAACCCCTTCGCTACTACGAGCGACTATAGTCGCTCTGCATAAGATGCCGCGTACTGGATATATGACCAGCAATTGGAGTTATTGGCACGATTACGATTTCCGTGGATCCCCGTTTTGAGGTTATATTTGTGTTCTTGGAGTTTTCTCTCCACGGCGAAAACCAACCCGTTCAGCGGGAGTACTGCGGCGGAGAAGCAGCCCGTAGCGAAAGGGTTAACGCGCCTCCGCATCTTTTATTGAGATGCGCCTGCGCAGATTTTATTGAGATGCGCCTGCGCCGCTTTTTTGAGATGCGCCTGTTCATCTTTTTTTGAGATGCGCCTGCGCAACTGTTTTTGAGATGCGTCTGCGCAACTGTTTTCTGGATGCGCAAGCGCACCTTTTTTGAGAGGCGCCTGCTCAGCTTTTTTGCGATGCGCATGCGCAGCTTTTTTTTGAGATGCGCCTGCGCATCTTTTTTGAGATGCGGCTGCGCAGCTTTATTTGAGATGCGCCTGCGCAGCTTTTTTGAAATGCGTCTGCGCAACTGTTTTCTGGATGCGCATGCACAGCTTTTTTTGAGATGCGCCTGCGCAGCTTTTTTACGATGCGCCTGCGCAGCTTTTTTTGAGATGCGCCTGCGCAACTGTTTTCTGTATGCGCCTGCGCAGCTTTTATTGAGATGTGCATGCGCAGCTTTTTTAAAGATGCACCTGCGCAGCTTTTATTGAGATGCGCATGCGCAGCTTTCATTGATATGCGCATGCATAGCTATTTTTGAGATGCGCCTGCGCAGCTTTTTTGAAATGCGTCTGCGCAACTGTTTTCTGGATGCGCATGCGCAGCTTTTTTTGAGATGCGCCTGCGCAGCTTTTTTTGAAATGCGTCTGCGCAACTGTTTTCTGGATGCGCATGCGCATTTTTTTGCGATGCGCCTGAGCACCTGTTTTTGAGATGCGCATGCGCAGCTTTTTTTGAGATGCGCCTGCGCAGCTTTTTTGAAATGCGTCTGCGCAACTGTTTTCTGGATGCGCATGCGCAGCTTTTTTTGAGATGCGCCTGTTCATCTTTTTTTGAGATGCGCCTGCGCAACTGTTTTTGAGATGCGTCTGCGCAACTGTTTTCTGGATGCGCAAGCGCACCTTTTTTGAGATGCGCCTGCGCAGCTTTTCTGAAGATGCGCCTGCGCACCTTTTTTGAGATGCCCCTGCGCAGCTTTTTTAAAGATGCCCCTGCGCAGCTTTTTTGAGATGCGCCTGCGCAGCTTTTTTTTTAGATGCGCCTGCGCAACTGTTTACCGGATGCGCATGCGCAGCTTTTTTTGAGATGCGCCTGCACAGCTTTTTTTACGATGCGCCTGCGCAGGTTTTTTTAACCCCTTCGCTACTACGAGCGACTATAGTCGCTCTGCATAAGATGCCGCGTACTGGATATATGACCAGCAATTGGAGTTATTGGCACGATTACGATTTCCGTGGATCCCCGTTTTGAGGTTATATTTGTGTTCTTGGAGTTTTCTCTCCACGGCGAAAACCAACCCGTTCAGCGGGAGTACTGCGGCGGAGAAGCAGCCCGTAGCGAAAGGGTTAACGCGCCTCCGCATCTTTTATTGAGATGCGCCTGCGCAGATTTTATTGAGATGCGCCTGCGCCGCTTTTTTGAGATGCGCCTGTTCATCTTTTTTTGAGATGCGCCTGCGCAACTGTTTTTGAGATGCGTCTGCGCAACTGTTTTCTAGATGCGCAAGCGCACCTTTTTTGTGATGCGCCTGCTCAGCTTTTTTGCGATGCGCATGCGCAGCTTTTTTTTTAGATGCGCCTGCGCATCTTTTTTGAGATGCGGCTGCGCAGCTTTATTTGAGATGCGCCTGCGCAGCTTTTTTGAAATGCGTCTGCGCAACTGTTTTCTGGATGCGCATGCACAGCTTTTTTTGAGATGCGCCTGCGCAGCTTTTTTACGATGCGCCTGCGCAGCTTTTTTTGAGATGCGCCTGCGCAACTGTTTTCTGTATGCGCCTGCGCAGCTTTTATTGAGATGTGCATGCGCAGCTTTTTTAAAGATGCACCTGCGCAGCTTTTATTGAGATGCGCATGCGCAGCTTTCATTGATATGCGCATGCGTAGCTATTTTTGAGATGCGCCTGCGCAGCTTTTTTTGAAATGCGTCTGCCCAACTGTTTTCTATATGCGCCTGCGCAGCTTTTTTTGAGATGCGCCTGCGCAGCTTTTTTGAAATGCGTCTGCGCAACTGTTTTCTGGATGCGCATGCGCAGCTTTTTTTGAGATGCGCCTGCGCAGCTTTTTTTGAAATGCGTCTGCGCAACTGTTTTCTGGATGCGCATGCGCATTTTTTTGCGATGCGCCTGAGCACCTGTTTTTGAGATGCGCATGCGCAGCTTTTTTTGAGATGCGCCTGCGCAGCTGTTTTGAAATGCGTCTGCGCAACTGTTTTCTGGATGCGCCTGCGCAGCTTTTTTTGAGATGCGCCTGCGCAGCTTTTTTACGATGCGCCTGCGCAGCTTTTGTTAACCCCTTCGCTACTACGAGCGACTATAGTCGCTCTGCATAAGATGCCGCGTACTGGATATATGACCAGCAATTGGAGTTATTGGCACGATTACGATTTCCGTGGATCCCCGTTTTGAGGTTATATTTGTGTTCTTGGAGTTTTCTCTCCACGGCGAAAAACAACCCGTTCTGCGGGAGTACTGCGGCGGAGAAGCAGCCCGTAGCGAAAGGGTTAACGCGCCTCCGCATCTTTTATTGAGATGCGCCTGCGCAGATTTTATTGAGATGCGCCTGCGCCGCTTTTTTGAGATGCGCCTGTTCATCTTTTTTTGAGATGCGCCTGCGCAACTGTTTTTGAGATGCGTCTGCGCAACTGTTTTCTGGATGCGCAAGCGCACCTTTTTTGAGATGCGCCTGCTCAGCTTTTTTGCGATGCGCATGCGCAGCTTTTTTTTGAGATGCGCCTGCGCATCTTTTTTGAGATGCGGCTGCGCAGCTTTATTTGAGATGCGCCTGCGCAGCTTTTTTGAAATGCGTCTGCGCAACTGTTTTCTGGATGCGCATGCACAGCTTTTTTTGAGATGCGCCTGCGCAGCTTTTTTACGATGCGCCTGCGCAGCTTTTTTTGAGATGCGCCTGCGCAACTGTTTTCTGTATGCGCCTGCGCAGCTTTTATTGAGATGTGCATGCGCAGCTTTTTTAAAGATGCACCTGCGCAGCTTTTATTGAGATGCGCATGCGCAGCTTTCATTGATATGCGCATGCATAGCTATTTTTGAGATGCGCCTGCGCAGCTTTTTTGAAATGCGTCTGCGCAACTGTTTTCTGGATGCGCATGCGCAGCTTTTTTTGAGATGCGCCTGCGCAGCTTTTTTTGAAATGCGTCTGCGCAACTGTTTTCTGGATGCGCATGCGCATTTTTTTGCGATGCGCCTGAGCACCTGTTTTTGAGATGCGCATGCGCAGCTTTTTTTGAGATGCGCCTGCGCAGCTTTTTTGAAATGCGTCTGCGCAACTGTTTTCTGGATGCGCATGCGCAGCTTTTTTTGAGATGCGCCTGTTCATCTTTTTTTGAGATGCGCCTGCGCAACTGTTTTTGAGATGCGTCTGCGCAACTGTTTTCTGGATGCGCAAGCGCACCTTTTTTGAGATGCGCCTGCGCAGCTTTTCTGAAGATGCGCCTGCGCACCTTTTTTGAGATGCCCCTGCGCAGCTTTTTTAAAGATGCCCCTGCGCAGCTTTTTTGAGATGCGCCTGCGCAGCTTTTTTTTTAGATGCGCCTGCGCAACTGTTTACCGGATGCGCATGCGCAGCTTTTTTTGAGATGCGCCTGCACAGCTTTTTTTACGATGCGCCTGCGCAGGTTTTTTTAACCCCTTCGCTACTACGAGCGACTATAGTCGCTCTGCATAAGATGCCGCGTACTGGATATATGACCAGCAATTGGAGTTATTGGCACGATTACGATTTCCGTGGATCCCCGTTTTGAGGTTATATTTGTGTTCTTGGAGTTTTCTCTCCACGGCGAAAACCAACCCGTTCAGCGGGAGTACTGCGGCGGAGAAGCAGCCCGTAGCGAAAGGGTTAACGCGCCTCCGCATCTTTTATTGAGATGCGCCTGCGCAGATTTTATTGAGATGCGCCTGCGCCGCTTTTTTGAGATGCGCCTGTTCATCTTTTTTTGAGATGCGCCTGCGCAACTGTTTTTGAGATGCGTCTGCGCAACTGTTTTCTGGATGCGCAAGCGCACCTTTTTTGAGATGCGCCTGCTCAGCTTTTTTGCGATGCGCATGCGCAGCTTTTTTTTGAGATGCGCCTGCGCATCTTTTTTGAGATGCGGCTGCGCAGCTTTATTTGAGATGCGCCTGCGCAGCTTTTTTGAAATGCGTCTGCGCAACTGTTTTCTGGATGCGCATGCACAGCTTTTTTTGAGATGCGCCTGCGCAGCTTTTTTACGATGCGCCTGCGCAGCTTTTTTTGAGATGCGCCTGCGCAACTGTTTTCTGTATGCGCCTGCGCAGCTTTTATTGAGATGTGCATGCGCAGCTTTTTTAAAGATGCACCTGCGCAGCTTTTATTGAGATGCGCATGCGCAGCTTTCATTGATATGCGCATGCATAGCTATTTTTGAGATGCGCCTGCGCAGCTTTTTTGAAATGCGTCTGCGCAACTGTTTTCTGGATGCGCATGCGCAGCTTTTTTTGAGATGCGCCTGCGCAGCTTTTTTTGAAATGCGTCTGCGCAACTGTTTTCTGGATGCGCATGCGCATTTTTTTGCGATGCGCCTGAGCACCTGTTTTTGAGATGCGCATGCGCAGCTTTTTTTGAGATGCGCCTGCGCAGCTTTTTTGAAATGCGTCTGCGCAACTGTTTTCTGGATGCGCATGCGCAGCTTTTTTTGAGATGCGCCTGTTCATCTTTTTTTGAGATGCGCCTGCGCAACTGTTTTTGAGATGCGTCTGCGCAACTGTTTTCTGGATGCGCAAGCGCACCTTTTTTGAGATGCGCCTGCGCAGCTTTTCTGAAGATGCGCCTGCGCACCTTTTTTGAGATGCCCCTGCGCAGCTTTTTTAAAGATGCCCCTGCGCAGCTTTTTTGAGATGCGCCTGCGCAGCTTTTTTTTTAGATGCGCCTGCGCAACTGTTTACCGGATGCGCATGCGCAGCTTTTTTTGAGATGCGCCTGCACAGCTTTTTTTACGATGCGCCTGCGCAGGTTTTTTTAACCCCTTTGCTACTACGAGCGACTATAGTCGCTCTGCATAAGATGCCGCGTACTGGATATATGACCAGCAATTGGAGTTATTGGCACGATTACGATTTCCGTGGATCCCCGTTTTGAGGTTATATTTGTGTTCTTGGCGTTTTCTCTCCACGGCGAAAACCAACCCGTTCAGCGGGAGTACTGCGGCGGAGAAGCAGCCCGTAGCGAAAGGGTTAACGCGCCTCCGCATCTTTTATTGAGATGCGCCTGCGCAGATTTTATTGAGATGCGCCTGCGCCGCTTTTTTGAGATGCGCCTGTTCATCTTTTTTTGAGATGCGCCTGCGCAACTGTTTTTGAGATGCGTCTGCGCAACTGTTTTCTGGATGCGCAAGCGCACCTTTTTTGAGATGCGCCTGCTCAGCTTTTTTGCGATGCGCATGCGCAGCTTTTTTTTGAGATGCGCCTGCGCATCTTTTTTGAGATGCGGCTGCGCAGCTTTATTTGAGATGCGCCTGCGCAGCTTTTTTGAAATGCGTCTGCGCAACTGTTTTCTGGATGCGCATGCACAGCTTTTTTTGAGATGCGCCTGCGCAGCTTTTTTACGATGCGCCTGCGCAGCTTTTTTTGAGATGCGCCTGCGCAACTGTTTTCTGTATGCGCCTGCGCAGCTTTTATTGAGATGTGCATGCGCAGCTTTTTTAAAGATGCACCTGCGCAGCTTTTATTGAGATGCGCATGCGCAGCTTTCATTGATATGCGCATGCATAGCTATTTTTGAGATGCGCCTGCGCAGCTTTTTTGAAATGCGTCTGCGCAACTGTTTTCTGGATGCGCATGCGCAGCTTTTTTTGAGATGCGCCTGCGCAGCTTTTTTTGAAATGCGTCTGCGCAACTGTTTTCTGGATGCGCATGCGCATTTTTTTGCGATGCGCCTGAGCACCTGTTTTTGAGATGCGCATGCGCAGCTTTTTTTGAGATGCGCCTGCGCAGCTTTTTTGAAATGCGTCTGCGCAACTGTTTTCTGGATGCGCATGCGCAGCTTTTTTTGAGATGCGCCTGTTCATCTTTTTTTGAGATGCGCCTGCGCAACTGTTTTTGAGATGCGTCTGCGCAACTGTTTTCTGGATGCGCAAGCGCACCTTTTTTGAGATGCGCCTGCGCAGCTTTTCTGAAGATGCGCCTGCGCACCTTTTTTGAGATGCCCCTGCGCAGCTTTTTTAAAGATGCCCCTGCGCAGCTTTTTTGAGATGCGCCTGCGCAGCTTTTTTTTTAGATGCGCCTGCGCAACTGTTTACCGGATGCGCATGCGCAGCTTTTTTTGAGATGCGCCTGCACAGCTTTTTTTACGATGCGCCTGCGCAGGTTTTTTTAACCCCTTCGCTACTACGAGCGACTATAGTCGCTCTGCATAAGATGCCGCGTACTGGATATATGACCAGCAATTGGAGTTATTGGCACGATTACGATTTCCGTGGATCCCCGTTTTGAGGTTATATTTGTGTTCTTGGAGTTTTCTCTCCACGGCGAAAACCAACCCGTTCAGCGGGAGTACTGCGGCGGAGAAGCAGCCCGTAGCGAAAGGGTTAACGCGCCTCCGCATCTTTTATTGAGATGCGCCTGCGCAGATTTTATTGAGATGCGCCTGCGCCGCTTTTTTGAGATGCGCCTGTTCATCTTTTTTTGAGATGCGCCTGCGCAACTGTTTTTGAGATGCGTCTGCGCAACTGTTTTCTAGATGCGCATGCGCAGCTTTCCTTGCGATGCGCATGCGCAGCTTTTTTTGAGATTTTTTTATGATTACAATTTAGTTTCTTAAACGAATCGTACTTTCATGTGCAGAAACGGTGCAGATCTGCCGATCGTTCGAAATTTACGCAAAAACGTCGAATCACATGCAGAAACACGTTATAATCCAGACCATTTTTTGCTTTGAATAGTTATGACAGAATTCAAGCAGACGACCGAACATCTATGATTACAATTTATTTTCTTAACCGAATCGTACTTTCATGTGCAGAAACGGTGCAGATCTGTCGATTGTTCGAAATTTACACAAAAAAATCGAATCACATGCAGAAACGCGTTATAATCCAGACTATTTTTTGCTCACAATAGCTATGACAGAATTCAAGCAGACGACCGCACATCTATGATTACAATTTATTTTCTTAAACGAATCGTACTCTCATGTGCAGAAACGGTGCAAATCTGCCGATCATTCGAAATTTACCCAAAAACGTCGAATCACATGCAGAAACACGTTATAATCCAGACAATTTTTTGCTTTGAATAGTTATGACAGAATTCAAGCAGACGACCGAACATCTATGATTACAATTTATTTTCTTAACCGAATCGTACTTTCATGTGCAGAAACGGTGCAGATCTGCCGATCGTTCGAAATTTACGCAAAAACGTCGAATCACATGCAGAAACGCGTTATAATCCAGACTATTTCTTGCTCCGAATAGTGGTCACAGAGGTCTCACAGAGGTCACAGAGGTCACACAGAAGTCACAGTGGTCACAGAGGTCTCACAGAGGTCACACAGAGGTCACAGAGGTCATTGAGGTCTCACAGAGGTCATAGAAGCCTCACAGAGGTCACAGTGGTCACAGAGGTCTCACAGAGGTCTCACAGAGGTCACACAGAGGTCACAGAGGTCACAGACGTCTCACAGGGGTCATAGACGCCTCACAGAGGTCACAGTGGTCACAGAGGTCTCACAGAGGTCACACAGTGGTCACAGTGGTCACAGAGGTCTCACAGAGGTTATAGACGTCTCACAGAGGTCACAGTGGTCACACCAAGGTCACAGAGGTCACAGAGGTCATAGATATCTCACAGAGGTCATAGACGACTCACAGAGGTCACACAGAGGTCACAGAGATGAGAGAAGTCTCACAGTGGTCACAGACGGCTCACAGAGTTCATAAACGTCTCAGAGGTCTGACAGAGGTCACACAGAAGTCACAGAGGTCTCACAGAGGTTACAGTGGTCACAGAGGACTCACAGAGGTCATAAACGTCTCACAGAGGTCACAGTTGTCACAGAGGTCTCACAGTGGTCACAGAGGTCTCACAGAGGTCATAGAGGTCTCACAGACGTCACAGAGATCATAGAGGCCTCACAGAGGTCTCACAGAAATCACAGTGGTCACAGAGGTCATAGACGTCTCACAGAGGTCTCACAGAGGTCGCAGTGGTCACAAAGGTCTCACAGAGGTCATAGAGGTCTCACAGAGGTCTCACAGAGGTCATAGACGTCTCACAGAGGTCACAGTGGTCACAGAGGTCTCACAGAGGTCACAGAGGCCATAGACGTCTCACAGAGGTCACAGTGGTCACAGAGGTCTCACAGATGTCACACAGAAGTCACAGAGGTCTCACAGAGGTCACACAGAGGTCACAGAGGTCATAGACGCCTCACAGAGGTCTCACAGAGGTCTCACAGACGTCACACAGAGGTCACAGAAGTCATAGACGTCTCACAGAGGTCTCACACAGGTCACAGAGGTCATAGACGTCTCAGAGATGTCACATAGAGGTCACAGTGGTCACAGAGGTCTCACAGAGGTCATAGACGCCTCACAGAGGTCACAGTGGTCACAGAGGTCTCACAGAGGTCACACAGTGGTCACAGAGGTCATAGACGTCTCACAGATGTCACATAGAGGTCACAGTGGTCACAGAGGTCTCACAGAGGTCACAGAGGTCACACAGAAGTCACAGTGGTCACAGAGGTCTCACAGAGGTCACACAGAGGTCACAGAGGTCATTGAGGTCTCACAGAGGTCATAGAAGCCTCACAGAGGTCACAGTGGTCACAGAGGTCTCACAGAGGTCTCACAGAGGTCACACAGAGGTCACAGAGGTCACAGACGTCTCACAGGGGTCATAGACGCCTCACAGAGGTCACAGTGGTCACAGAGGTCTCAC